>JAJHSJ010000011.1:22350127-22439405 GCA_021015155.1 Magnolia officinalis
CGTCTGTTGTCCAGACTATCCAGCAAGCCTGGACGCTAGAAAGTTATTACCAGGTTGGTCCAGCTGCTGGGCCACGCACGTGTGGACCCTACCTGGACGTACGTGCCTTACATCTACACCATCCATCCAGCTAGGCCTAAGATGAGGCAGATTCAAATTTCAAGTGGAGCTTACCGTGCTGTACCCAACACGTGAAATCCACCATGATGTATGGATTTAATCCACACCATCCGTCCAGTTTGTGTGGGCCCTGCACGTGTGGTGCATCCACACCGTCCAGACCTTAGATGGTGGGACCCACCCTCCATGTGGGGCCTACCTTAATGAGGATAGAAGGTTGGCTGGTATACCTGCACCGTCCAAATGGGCTGGACGATGGGGTACACCATACTGTATGTGTTTCACCAACGTCGTTCGTACATGGGGCCCACTTTGAGGTGTGTGTTGTATACATCGTCCATCCATGAGGGGCCCTATCTGGAGGGACGTAATCCAGACCGTCCGTTAGACGGACATCCAAACCCCCCCTGGACGCTGGGGTACTTCAAAACAACAAAAATAAAGAGAAAATAATATAATATATATATATAATGTTATGGTGGGACCCACGTGGGACCCACCTGATGAGGAGCGGATTGGTTGGTCTACCACACACAGCTATCAGCTGCTGCAGTGATGTCACGTCTGTGGGGCCCACACGATGTATGTGATTCATCTATACCGTCCAAACGGTGAGGCCCACCTGCTATGATGTACGTCAGCAAGTTCTGTGGGTCCCACCTTGGTTGTATGTATTGTATATCCACCGCCCATCCATTTTGATGTGGCCCACCTCTGCTAGATTTGATCCACACCATCCGTCCAGATGGTGGGTCACCACGTGGACCCATCTGGGAATCGGATTGGCTAGTATACCTCTCACCAGCAGCTTGCTGCTGCTGTACCACGTCAGTAAGTGGTGTGGGACCACCTCAATGTACGTGTTCCATCCCTGCTAAGGGACCCACGTAAGATGTGAGTGTTTTATCCCAACCGTCCATCTGTTATGGACGGTGGGCACTACAGTGATGTATCGGTCTTGATCCACACCATTTAGTCCAGCGTGGACAGTGGGTCCCATCATAATGCATGCACTGTATATTCACACCGTCTGCCCAACTGGGGCCCTGATGTATGTATTTTAGTCACGCCGTCCATCTGTACGTGGGACCAGCCATGATGTAAGTGTTTCATCCACGCCGTCCTGTCCATCTGTTGGACGTGGACCCTATACATGTGGTCCACCTTGATGTATGATTTGATCCACACCGTCCATCAGGTTGGGACGGTGGGGACTCCACCATGATATGTGTTATATCCTAACCGTCTAGGTCATATGGGGCCTGCCTCGATGTATGTTTTATCCACACTGTTCATGGGACGTGTGACCCACCTGATGTATGCATTCTATATCCACGCCGACCATCTACTGGGGCCCATTTACTACATGTGCGGGGCCCACCTACTGTGCATTGTGTAAGTGCTATGGTTTCTAGCTCCTATATTGTCAAATTTTGTAGTGCCAAACCTCTCTTTGGAATCTGTGTCTTATCCAGCTCATCTACATAATGAAGTCTGTGCATCTCTCAAGGACAAGGGTCTTTAGTTCAAAAACTTCAAAGGCAAGATTACTTGTTCATGTTCATGTACAACATCAAGTGAGAATTCAAGCTCTCAAGCTTCAAGAGTTCAAGATTTTCAAAGCTTTGTACAAAGTCAAGACAACATTCCTAGACTTTGATACTCAAGTTCAAGCTACAAAATGTTAGTCGATTTCAAGTTTCAAGTTTAGTCAACTTCAAGCTTCAAGAGTCTCAAGTTCAAGCTTCACAAACTTCAAAGAACGACTATCAACTGAAGAAAAAGAAGACTCAATGTTCATATATCACTAACAAGGTATAAATGACCCTAGATTGACCTTAGGGTAGGTCATTTTGAATACATAATTCAATTGCTCATTTTTATAAGTGAATAGACTGTTTCTCGATTAGTCCTGGACTCTGTTCGACTAGTCCTAACACTGACTCGACTAGTCCAAGAAATTCCACGACCAGTCCTAAGTTTGTTGCAAAATTTCAGAATTTTTTGTTAAGCCACGACCAGTCCTGGAGACTGCTCGACCGGTCGTGTGAACAGTGCACGACTCGTTCTCGACTAGTCCTGTAGCTACGACTCAAAGTCCAGCAAGTAAATCAGGTTCCACATGACCAGTCGTGAATAGGTCACGATCAGTCGTGGAGGTCCCTCGACCGGTTGTGAAGGTCCTACGACCAGTCGTGGAATGACTTTATCTGATCGCGCTCAAAATTTTAAAAATTTGTTGGTCCTACGACCAGTCGTAGTGTCCTTAAGACTAGTCGTGAATGTGATTTCTTCACCTATAAATAGACGACGAATTTCAGAGTTTTTCATTGAATTCAAGCTAAATCAATATGCCAATCTGAGAGATAAGTTAGTCATTATTTTAAGCTATATTGTGCTCATTTAATATTCTCTTTTATTAGCTTTCTTTGTATTTGATTTTGTATTCTGCATTCCAATTATATTTGAAAGAGGGATTGAAGTATTCTCATTTCTTGGAATCAAAATCAAATCAAGCTAGCCCAATGTACTTTAAATCAAATCAAGCTATATTGTGAATAGGTCACGATCAGTCGTGGAGGTCCTTCAACCGGTTGTGAAGGTCTTACGACCAGTTGTGGAACGACTTTATCTAATCGCGCTCAAAATTTTAAAAATCTATTGGTCCTACGACCAGTCGTAGTGCCCTTAGGACTAGTCGTGAATGTGATTTCTTCACCTATAAATAGACGACGAATTTCAGAGTTTTTCATTGAATTTAAGTTAAATCAATACGCCACTCTGAGAGATAAGTTAGTCATTATTTTAAGCTACATTGTGCTCATTTAATATTCTCTTTTATTAGCTTTCTTTGTATTTGATTTTGTATTCTGCATTCCAATTATATTTGAAAGAGGGATTGAAGTATTCTTATTTCTTGAATCAAAATCAAATCAAGCTAGCCCAAGGTACTTTAAATCTAAAATCAATTTAGAACCTAGAACCAGTTCATAAGTGAGTTTGGACATTGAACTTCTACGTTGAACTTCTACTCTACTCCGACTTGGTTCTTCCGGGCTGCATCAAAGAGAATATCCAGGTATTTTACATTATTGTAAATTTCTGTTTTTGGTTTTCATTGAGATTGAGCTAGAAAAATCTCTCTGTTTTAGTTTGTCTGAAGTGATCCAGAAAACTCAGAGTGTGGGGTTTTTGAATTGTGTAAGCCCACTTGAAAGACACAATTGTGAGGGTTTTAGGTGAACCTGGAAAAACCTATTTTTATAGTGAATTCTAATATCCACTGTGTGAGGATATTAGGAGTGGAGTAGTTATGTGGTTGTTGTTTAACAGTTGCTGTACACACAAGCTAACCACTATAATTTTTTGTGTCCTGTGGATTGAATGTTTATTTATTTTTGTGGATGGTTGTAATTTCCCTTTTTACATTTATGGAGAATGTTGTAATCCTTATGTGGATGTGTGGGAATGTTATAATGGCATAGATTTCTTTCCTTGCTATTTATTTCTTTATTCCTCTGTATTAGTTTGAGTTTTTGATACACAAACCGTTCTAGTAAGGTTGTCCTACCGTAAACCCTTGGTTTTTATGGTGCAAGGATGTCCTTAGAACAACATCTGTATCAACCTCTCAATACTCATACATTTGAGGTTGTATTTAAATTCAGCATTGTGAGATTGTCTATTGTTATCTGCATTTATTTTATTTAAATTCCATTGTTATTTTTTTAAATTTGACATAGTCCTATTCACCCCCCCTCTAGGACATATAGCTCGGCCTTTTCACATTGGCGTGGCCCATTGATGCGGCCCACTTATTGTATATGAGGCCCATTGAACCATATGTACGTGTTTCATTTATGCCGTCCATTTTGCGGCCCGTGGATGCGTCCGACTCGATGTATATTAGGCCCATGGGTCGTGGCCCATTGAGATGTATATTCGGCCCATATGTCGTGGCCCATTGCGATGTATTTTCGGCCCATTGGTAAGGCCTAATGAGATGTATATTCGGCCCATATGTCGTGGCCCATTGTGATGTATTTCTGGCCCATATGGCATGACCATTGTGATGTTTTTGTAGCCCATTTAATGAGGCCCATTATGATGTGCATTAGGCCCATGGGTCGTGGCCCGTGTGACGTATCTGAGGCTTATGTGCAGGGCCCACCTGTTGTGTACATGAGGCCCTAAGATGTGGCCCATTGTGATGTATATGTGGTCCATGAACGAGGCCCATAGTGGTGTGTATTAGGCCCTTGTGTGAGGCCATGGGCCCACGGTACGTTTGGCTCTATGTGGGCCACTCCTTGGGAGCAATGATGGTTAAATGTCCACATTGTGACCTTCCCTTAGGCCCTTTGTTAGGCCGATTTCGATTGTCGAGGCCGATTCTGATTATCGAGGCCGATTAACGTTACCAATTACGAGTATATCATCCGATATCGATTATGAGTATGTGACAACATAACATTATGATACATGCCCACACGCATCATCTGCATGTTTTTTTACGAGATGTGGTTGACCATTACATATGTCATTGGGCAGGTTGTTATGAGACTCCCTGATAGGCGGAGATTGTCTCACATGAGCGCACGGTTTGCGCAGGATTGATGCATGACTGGATTGTATGATACATGCATCTTGCATTGTGTGTTGTGATTACTGTACTCCCTATCGACATCAGGACCGTAGCCTTCATAGTCATGTCGTGGATGGCTAGATGGGACACTGAAAATCTTTTACTAGCATCGGGCCGCCATAGATGGCCCTGGGTGAAAATTCCTAAACCCTCTTGGTACCAAAGGACGCTCCAACGTCTAGACCAAGTGAATTACATGAGCGCTCGAGTATCAAATACCAGTAGGCCGCGTCTCCCACTGTGTCGTGGTCGGTTGGGAAGGAGTGGTGGCCTTACCCGCCAGAAGGTAGTGGGCATAGTTAGGCTGAGTTTGACCAGCTCGTGATTGGGTCCGCTATTAAAGTGTTGGGTAGATATTAGCTGACTACTGGTCAGACGGATAGTGAGGTCTCTTCCACTTGCATGGTTGCACGTCCTGTGGGCGGCGATTGCATGTAGAGTGTACTTGACCCAGGTGATGATCCCAGAGATGTACGCTACTGATATGTGGACATATTGAGCAGGAGTTACATACTCATTCATTCATTCATTCATTCACTATCAACTCGGGCTGGTGGTGCATAACTATTTGTTACATGTACCTTCGCAATGGTCAAGATTTTGGTTTAGGGCGCGCGACTAACCTGAGATCAGGAGTTTACCACATTGAGTCTGACTATCTAATTTAGGTATGGGACTGGATGGAAGATCTTGTATAGAAGTCCGTTGTGTGACCCCATAGCCTGCAATACTGCATACTATCATCCTAACTTCACACTCTAGCTTGATCTCTTCATTTTCATCGCATATTACATTACGTCCGTGACATATGGTATTTTAGGTTGCTATGTTTTTGCATTTATATGGCCTAGATGAGATTGACGACATTCATGGACTCGTCAGTTTTTGCATATTGCATTGTATCCTCAGTATATGATATTTGGTTTATTATGTCTCCACATTGCATAGTTAGTCTACATTGCTTCCTCAGTATATGATATTGGCTTATTATGTTTTTGCATCGCATAATCTGGACAAGGTTGATGATATTTATGAACTTACAAGCATGCTTCTGCATTACTCTAATATGTACGATTTATGGATTGCCAGTATTTCCACTTACCCTGATATCTATATGCTTGGCATGTGCATCGCACTCACTTTCACCACCCTGTAAGTTTTTTATAAACTTATGCACGTTAGATGCATGCAAGTGGCATTAAGTCGTAGCAACGTTGAGCTTGGAGCGTGCAACGGTCTTCTGGAGCTTTGATTTTTGATATATGTATTTCCCTTTCAGCATTGTACTCAAATATTTATATTAGTGGATATGTAATGATGTTGTCTTTGTGATTTGGGTACACTTGTGGTTATGCTTTTTACGAGATAAAAGTACGTTGAAAAATCCTCCTTGTAAGATCCCAGGATCGGAACCTGGTGTATGGATGCTGGGAACCGACAATGGCGTACTACGGAGGTTGTCGGCATCGGATTTGGGGATCGAGAATTTTATGAGTCCGTTTTCTGAGTTTGGGGCGTGACAGAAGTTGGTATCAGAGCATAACTTGGAAATACCTGAGGATAACATCACATATCTGCTGATAGCTACCCTGCACTGTACGATTGTTGAGAACTTAGAATAATTAGATCCCCGAGTTCGAATAACTTAGAGATTTTCTGACATAGCTCCCTACTATTGAGATTATGAGGCTGCATAGTATTCCAGTTTCGATCGTTTCTGATCAGGAATCTGAGGATCAGTGGGGTCATCATAGTGTTGATGAGGCATCCTGAGGGCGTAAGGTTCATATTAGAGAGCATTATTTGTTTATAGATTGATTATGCCTTGTATGGTACTGATTAGTATATATATAAGTCGATGATTCTTCTTCCCCTTTCTTTGTCCTGCATGATAGTAAATTTTGAGGACAAAATTTTTATTAGGAAGGGAGAGCTGTAAGACCCGTATCCTAGCCCATACCGTTCCGTAGGCTTCCGTGGTCGAATTTCAGCTACCCGCAATCTATAACGGCCTTTGCGCGTGACCCTGAGTCGTATCCCGTATTTCAGAGTCGGCTTGACCCAAGACTTGTACCCTAGCGACCGCATCGTCGTCGCGATTCCGACACTGCATATTATGCGCCAAGACGATACCCAGGCCAGGAGATGTGGGCCCGTGTTCAGTTCGAGGAAAATGCTGTGCATTTGTAAACCCAAGAGAAACATGTCAAATCAATCACATCACTAGTCAAAGTACAACACCCATCCCCAACTACAACCACCCTCCCCAAAGTCAACTCTCTCTCTCTTACAACCAAGTATACCCATCACTCACACCCTCACTTATCCCTCTCCCTCTCTTACACCATCTCTCTCTCTCTCTCTCTCTCTCTCTCTCTCTCTCTCTCAAACCCATCTCCCAAGCAACACCCATGAGAGTAATCGTCCAAGCTCCATGGGAGAGAGCTAGTGTGGCCCACCTTCCTACCACCCAATCCCACCATCCAAAGTTCATGTCAACCGTTGAATTGTTCCCTTGGAGCTCTAGCATGCTTTGGCGGAAGAAGGAAGAAGAGATCTAGGTGGGTGATGTTTTATTTGGATTTGATGATTAGAGGGCCCACATATGGTGGGACCCTTCTTGATGTATGTGATTGTAAGCTAGATGGGCCCATAGTGGCGGGGTCCCTCTTATTTCCACCTCTCTCTCTCTCTCTCTCTTCTCTCTCTCCTCATTTCATTTTCTTCTTTTATGAAGATGATGATGAGGTTGTGGCCCACCTGAAGTGATCAACAATCTGGATTGGCCAGATTTTTTGAACGTCCAACGAATGGAGCCCACCTTGCTACCCGTTTTAGGCCAGCCAGGACGAAGGAAACACAAATATCAATCTGATCCAAACCTGGTGGGCCACATCGGCATGGACCCACCTTGATGTATTATAAACCGTCCATCGGCCAGTGGGCCAGGACTGCTGGACGTCTGCTGTCCAAACTGTCCAGCAAGCCTGGACGCTAAAAATCTATTACCAGCTTGGTCCAGCTGGTGGGCCACGCACGTGTGGACCCCACCTGGACGTACGTGTCCTACATCTACACCATCCATCTAGTCGGGCCTGGGATGAGGCAGATTCAAATTTCAGGTGGAGCCTACCCTGCTGTACCAGCATGTGAAATCCACCATGATGTATGGATTTAATCCACACCATCCATCCAGTTTGTGTGGGCCCTTCACGTGTGGTGCATCCACAACGTCCAGACCTTGGACGGTGGGACCCACCCTCCACGTGGGGCCTACCTTGATGAGGATAGCAGGTTGGCTGGTATACCTGCACTCTCCCGATGGGCTAGACAGTGGGGTCCACCGTGTTGTATGTGTTTCACCAACGTCATCCGTACATGGGGGCCACTTTTAGGTGTGTGTTGTATACACCGTCCATCCATGAGGGCCCTATTTAGAGGGATGTAATCCAGACCGTCCGTTAGACGGACATCCAAACCCCCTTAGACGCTGGGGTCTTTCAAAACAACAAAAAAAAGAGAAAATAATATAATAATAATATTTATATTATATATATAACGTTATGGTGGCCCCACGTGGGACCCACATGATGAGGAGCGGATTGGCTGGTCTACCACACGCAGTTATCAGCTGCTGTAGTGATGTCACTTCTGTGGGTCCCACATGATGTATGTGATTCATTTATACCGTCCAAACGGTGAGGCCCACCTGTTATGATGTACGTCAGCAAGTTCTGTGGGTCCCACCTTGTTGTATGTATTGTATATCCACCGCCAATCCATTTTGACGTGGCCCACCTTAGCTGAATTCGATCCACACCGTCCGTCCAGATGGTGGGTCACCATGTGGACCCATCTGGGAATCGGATTGGCTAGTATACCTCTCACCAGCAGCTTGCTGCTGCTGTACCACATCAGTAAGTGGTGTGGGACCACCTCAATGTACGTGTTCCATCCCTGCTGAGGGACCCACGCGAGATGTAAGTGTTTTATCCCAGTCGTCCATCTGTTCTGTACGGTGGGACACTACAGTGATGTATCATTCTTGATCCACACCATTCAGTCCAGCGTGGACAGTGGGCCCCATCATAATGCATGTGTTGTATATTCACGCCGTCTGCCCATCTAGGGCCCTGATGTATGTATTTTAGTCACGCCGTCCATTTGTACGTGGGACCGGCCATGATGTAAGTGTTTCATCCACGCCGTCCCGTCCATGTGTTGGACGTGGACCCTATACACGTGGTCCACCTTGATGTATGATTTGATCCACACCGTCCATCAGGTTGGGACGGTGGGGACTCCACCATGATATGTGTTTATCCTAACCATCTAGATCATACGTGGCTTGCCTCGACGTATGTTTTATCCACACTGTCTGTGGGATGTGTGACCCACCTGATGTATGCATTCTATATCCACGCCGACCATCTGGTGGGGCCCATTTACTGCATGTACGCGGCCCACCTATTGTGCATTTGGCACGGCCTAGTGAACCATGATGTACGTGTTTCATTTATGCCGTCCATTTATGCGGCTCGTGGATGTGGCCGACTCGATGTATATTAGGCTAATGGGTCGTGGCCCATTGAGATGTATATTCGGCCCATATGTCATGGCCCATTGTGATGTATTTTTGGCCCATTAGTAAGGCCCAATGAGATGTATATACGGCCCATATGTCATGGCCCATTGTGATGTAATTTCAGCCCATTGGTAAGGTCCATTACGATGTATTTCTGGCCCATTGGTAAGGCCCAATGAGATGTATATTCGGCCCATATGTCGTGGCCCATTGTGATGTATTTTCGGCCCATTATGATGTGCATTACGCCCGTGGGTTATGGCCTGTGTGATGTATCTGAGGCCCATGTGCAGGGCCCACCTGTTGTGTATATGAGGCCCTAAGATGTGGCCCATTGTGATGTATATGTGGTCCATGAGCGAGGCCCATAGTTGTGTGTATTAGGCCCTTATGTGAGACCATGGGCCCACGGTACGTTTGGCTCTATGTGGGCCAGTCCTTGGGAACAATGATGGTTCAATGTCCACATTGATGGGCGATGATAGTTAAATGTCCACATTGTGACCTCCCTTAGGCCATTTGTTAGGCCGATTTCGATTGTCGAGGCCTATTCTGATTGTCGAGGCTGATTATTGAAGCCGATTGTCGAGGCCAATTGCGAGTATATGATCCGATACCAATTATGAGTATGTGACAGCATAGCATCACGATACATGCCCATATGCATCATCTGCATGTTTGTTATGAGATGTGGTTGACCATTGCATATGTCATTGGACAGGTTGTTATGAGACTCCCTGATAGGCGGAGATTGTCTACATGAGCACACGGTATGCACAAGATTGATGCATGACTGGATTGTATGATTCATGCATCTTGCATTGCGTGTTGTGATTACTATACGCCCTAGCGACATCAGGGTTGTAGCCTTCGCAGTCATGTCGTGGATGGCCAGATGGGACACCGAAAATCTGTTACTAGCATCGGGCCGCCATATATGGCCCTGGGTGAAAATTCTTAAACCCTCTTGGTGCCAGATGACGCTCCAACATCTAGACCGAGTGGATTACATGAGCGCCCGAGTGCTTAATACTAGTAGGCCGCGTCTCCCACTGTGTCGTGGTCGGTTGAGAAGGGGTGGTGGGTAGTGGGCATATCTAGGCTAAGTTTGACCAGCTCGTGATTGGGTCCGCTATCGACGTGCCGGGTAGATATTAGCTGACTACTGCCCAGGCGGATAGTGAGGTTTCTTCCACTTGCATGGTTGCGCGTCCAGTAGGCAGCGATTGCATGTAGTGTTTACTAGACCCCAACGATGATCCCAGAGATGTACAGTATTGATATGTGGACATATTGAGTGGGAGTTGCATACTCATTCATTCATTCATTCACTATCTACTCGGGCGGGTGGTGCGCAACTATTTGTTACGTGTACCTTCGTAATGACCAGGATTTCGATTGAGGCACGCGACTAACCTGAAATCAGAAGTTTACCACATTGAGTCTGACTATCCAAATTTAAGTATGGGACTGGTTTGGATAGAAGTCCCTTGTGGTGGACCCCATAGCCTGTGATACTACGTGCTATCATCCTGGCTTCACACTCCAGCTTGGTCTTTTCATTCACACCGCATATTACATTACGTCCGCAGGATATGGTATTTTAGGTTGCTATATTTTTGCATTTATATGGCCTAGTTGAGATTAACGACATTCGTGGACTCGTAAGGATTTGCATATTGCATTGTATCCTCAGTATATGATATTTGGTTTATTATGTCTCCGCATTGCATAGTTGATCTACATTGCTTCCTTAGTATATGATATTGGCTTATTATATTTTTTCATCGCATAGCCTAGACAAGGCTGATGGTATTTACGGACTTATCAGCATGTTTCTGCATTACTCTAATATTGTACGATTTATGGATCTCCAGTATTTCCACTTACCTTGATATCTATATGCATGGCACGTGCATCGCACACACTTTCACCACCGTCTAAGCTTTCTATAAGCTTATGCACGATAGATGTGTGCAGGTGACGTTAGGTCGCAGCAGCGTTGAGCTTTGAGCGTGCAACGGTCTTCTGGAGTTTTGATTTTCGATATATATATTTCCATTTCAACATTGTTCTCAAATGTTTATATTAGTGGATATGTGATGATATTGTCTTTGTGATTTGGGTACGCTTATGGTTATGCTTCTTACGAGATAAAAGTATGTTGGAAAATCCTCCTTGTAGGATCCCAGGATCGGAACCTGACGTATGGACGCTGGGAGCTGACAATGGGGTACTACGGAGGCTGTCGGCACCGGATTCGGCGATCGTGAATTTTGTGAGCCTGGCTTCCGATTTTGGGGCGTAACACGAGTATTGTATATATGGTAAACATTTAAGGTTATCTTTTAAACTTGGAAAACATTTATGTAAGGGTATTCTTGATTATATGCATTCTGATGTATGGGGGTTGTTGCCCGTGGGTTATGGTGGAAGGTTGTCATCATTTGTCACCTTCATTGATGACTATTTCAGAAAATTATGGATTTATTTTATGAAAAATAAATTCGATGTTTTCACTAATTTCAAGCAATAGTAGGCAATGATGGAAAAATAGTTAAGGCGAAAGGCGAAGGTGTTGAAGACATATAATGGTGGGAATTCGTTTTTGGATAATTCAATTAATACTGCAGGAATGAAGGATTGTGAGACACAACATAGTACACCACACACCCGAGCAGAACGGTGTGGCCAAGCGGATGAATCGGACTCTCTTAGAGAGGGCCGGATGCATAATTAGTAGTGCTTCATTAGGCAAGGAATTGTGGACTGAGGTGGTTAACATAGCTAGTTACTTGGTGCATCGATCCCCTTTTACGACCATTAAATGTATGATTCCAGAGGTAGTGCGGAGTGTTCAGCAGGTAGACTACTCGGGACTGCGAGTATTTGGGTGTAATGTTTACTCTCATGTACTATCAGTTGAGAGAGATAAGCTAGAATAAAGGGCCAAAAAATCCATCATTGTTAGCTCTGGGGTGGTGTGTAAGGTACAGGCTGTATGACCGAGTTACACGAAAAATCATCTTTATTTGGGACATCAAATTCGATGAAGGATCCTTGTTCTATAAGGATGAGCATAAGGAACTGGAAAAGTTAATTGTGGACGTTCAATTGGATAGAGATGAGACACAGGTTGAGACAAAGATATAGACTGATGTACATGAGTAGGTGAAGCAGCCACCAATGATAAGGAATCCATCGTGGGATCGCAGGTTACCGATAAGATACATGGATGACTCAAATATCGCATTTGCCCTTATTACAGATGAGGGGGATCTATCTACTCTTTAGAAGGCTCTTAAGGAGTAGAATGCCGAAAAAGTGAAAAGTTGCGATGGATGATGATATGAACTCCTTTTATAAGAACGAGATGTGTGAGCTAGTGGAGTTTTTTGTCGGCCGAAAAGCGATTGGGTGCAAGTGGATTTTTAAGAAGAAACAAGATAAGCACAAGGCAGTGTTGGTAGCGAAGGGATATGCTCAGAGGGAATGCGTCGACTTCATTGAGATTAGCACTAGTTGTAAAGCAAGTATCTATCAGATTCATGTTGGAGCTATTTGCCTAATACGATCTCGAGTTGGAGCAAATGGATGTGAAGATTGCCTTCCTACATTGAAAATTAGAAGAGCAGATCTACATGAGGCAATTAAAAGGCTTCGAAATAAAAGGGGTAGAAAACAAGGTTTGCATTTTGAAAAGGTCATTGTCTGGCCTAAAACAATATCCTAGAAAGTGGTATAAAAAGTTTGATTCTTTCATGGTGAGTCAGAGGTTTACCAGGAGCAAATATAATCATTATATCGATTACAAGATACTGAGTAATGAAAAATTCATTATCTGAGTATTGTACGTCAATGACATGCTTATCGTCGGTCACAACATGTCTGAGATCGACTTACTAAAGACTTAGTTATCAGGGACATTCGAGATGAAAGATTTGGGGGCCGTAAAGAGGGTTCTCAACATTGATATACACATACATGAAGAGGAGCAGGCTATGGTTATCTTATGCTGAATACCTTGAGAAAGTATTGATGAAGTATGGGATGACAAGACAAAGCCGGTTCACGTTCCCCACATGACTCACTTCAAGTTGTCTTTAGAATGGTGTCCTAAAACAGATGAAGAAAAGTAAAATATGTCTCATGCGCTTTATTCAAGCGTAATTGGCAACTTGATGTATGTCATATCTGGTCTATATAAGACTAGATATTTCACGTGCAGTGGTTGTTATCATTCCGTTGTCGACCCTATCTATGTTTTTACGATGGCCCAAGAACACGCTCATTTTTCATTAGTAGATACATGTCTAACCCCGACAAGCAACACTAGGAAGCAGTGAAATGACTACTTCAATAAATTTGAGGTACGCATAACTATGTCTTATCTTTTAAGAAATCAGGGACAAGTTAGTATGCTATGTGGATTTTGATTACGTAGGCAATGTGGACAATAAAAGACCGACTTACGGTTACTCGTTTGTGCTAGCGGATGAAACGATCATTGGATGTCGAAGCTTCAGCCTGTGGTGGCTTTTTCCGCAACCGAAGCTGAGTATATAGCAGTGACAATGGCATTCAAGGAATGTGTTTAGTTGAGAGTGATGATAAATTAGTTAGGGCTTCAGCAAGAGGCAGTGCCGGTTAATTATGACAGTGAAAGCGCGATCAATTTGGCTAAAAACTTGGTTTATCACTCACGTACTAAACATATTGATGTACGCCACCATTTTATCCAACGAGTACTTAAGGAATGAGGCATGCCTCTAGAGACGATTCACACCAGCATGAATCTAACAGACATGTTCAGTAAGGTGGTTCTCATAGAGACGTTCAAGTTTTGCACAACTTTTCTGGGCTTGGCGAATGCGTAAAATGAAGATAAAGTGTGCACGAGAATCGATGGTGGAGTTATGATGTAAGGCAAAATTAGAGATAAGAAAAAGAAGATATGAAGAATGACGAATGAAGACACGGTGGAGATTGTTGTTGATGTCTTAAATTTGTAAATCATCTGGTCTGTCGATGTCATCGACAGATTGTTCAATGCCATTGAGCAGACTTCGATGCCATCAAAGTCTGCTTGATGCCATCGAAAAATCCAAAAAATTCATGTTTAGTCGCTGGAACATTTTGGTGTTTTCTCGATGACATCGAGGGTGTTTGATGCCATCGACAACTATTGATGTCATAGAAGTGATATCAAAGGTGTCATTAAACGTACGCACAGAATTACGTAGAGTTGTTTCGATTGTGATATATATATATATATATATATATATATATATATATATATAGGGAAAAGGTACTATGCGCTCGACCTCACGATAAGCTCCCGTGAGGTCGAACTGTGTGGGCCCCACCGTGATGCGTTTCGACCATCAACACCGTGCATTTGATGGGTCCCCTTTAAATTATGGGGTACCCCAAAAATCAGCCGTATACGGAACTTAGGTGGGCCATACCATCTAAAATTATGTGAAGACACCGTTAAAACATATAAAAGCACTTGGTGGGGCCCACCTAAGTTTTGCATGCGCCTGAAACTTGGTCTGATCCCTCATTCAAGTGGGACACACATAATGGATGGGCTGGATTTGCAAACCACATGTCGGTGGGCCCTAAAAAATGGCTATGAATGTTTTAATGGTGCACGACCCCTCTCCACTTCTGTATGTGGTGTGGCCCACACAAGTCACGGATTGACTTGATTTTTGAGACCTAGGCACATGATGGAATGGTGCATCTGACTGATGGGGTAGATGTTCGAAACGCATCACGGTGGGGCGCACACAGCTCGACCTCATGGGACGTTAAAATCAGCTCCACGCATAGTACCTTTTCCCATATATATATATATATATATATATATATATATATATATATATATATATAGGTGTAATTGAGAATAGGGTGTATCTCAAAGCTTTCTAATTCATTTCAGGGTTCCAAGTGCATAACTTGGGGTGATTCAAGGCTTGTTCGAATTGGGTAATTTCTATCTCTTGTAATTTTCTACTCTCATAGTGCGTTACTGTCACTTTGTGTCATGGTTTTTTCCTGCAAGGATTTTTCCTTGTTAAATTCCAAGTGTTTGTGATGTTTGTGATTGGGCTTGATCGTGCAATTGGAATAATATGCTTGATTCATTTCTATGTGTTTCTGCGGTTCTCCAATACTAGTATCTTAAATTATTAAATCTTAAACAATTTCTTTGGAAAAATACAAATGAAAGCAAATAAATACGTATAGTAAATGAACTTCAAACATGTGATGTAGATCAAGGAAGAAATATAAGATAGAAATCACATTTTCTGTTCATTATTTGGTCGAGGTGCAGATAACATGTCTCTCTTTGAGATAGTTTGTGCCCTTCTGTGTGAAGAGCCAGTGTAGAATGCTCCCGACACGCTATCCCCAATATACAATATCCCATCAAATGAATTCTCACAGAATGCACAAACTATGGAGATATCCCAATACCAAGTCTCTAAAGAAAACACTGCTTGCTTTCGTCTTGCCCAAGAAGAAAATAGAAGTAAAGAAGAAGAGGGAACAAAGATAGAGAGAGAGAGATTACAAATTATTAGGTTATGAATAAATCACCTAATGTGATAATTAAGACAACCTAAAGGGTCCTAATAAAGCCAATCGGGGTCGAATCCCCTTTACACACAGAGTATTTATGTGCACATGCCCGATAAACTAATTTTGGGCCAGTTTTTCCTCCGGGCCAACCTTGGGTGTGCATATGGGTCAATACATAATAATGCATCAATTTAAAAGGCTTTAAAGAGATGTGCTTTATAAGCACTTTTCATTTCCCTTTTCTTTCTAATGTAAAACAAATAATGAGCACTTAAAACAAGACAAATAAGGTCCCATTTTTTCTATTTCTCCGTATAGTTTTTGAAATATTTTTAACAATTCCTAACTTATTTCAAAACAATACAAAATTAGACATTACGAATAGCTAATGTGCATAAATGATGGTAACTAATGATCTTAAACCTCACTTAGTAAAATATGTTTGAATTATAAAAATAATTTTTTTTTTAAAAAAACTAAGTTTAAATTAGATTTCTTTTAAATAAATTGTATTCAAAACACTATAATTTAAGTGTTTTTAAAGTATTCTGAGTTACAAATTACAACCATATGCAATACTTCAGTTTCATGAGTACTTTAAAAAATTAACTTAATTATTACATAAAATAACTTGTACACTCTTATACGTAAGTTAATAAAAAATATTTCTATTACAAAAATTAATTTAACTAGGCTATTAACATATTTGAGAGTCTCTTTCAGTCAAGCTAAGTCAATTTCATAATGAAGTCAGACCTTATCTTGCTTATTGCTATGAGTTCCTTGACAATAAAAAAAGTAGGTGACTGATATGACGGGCTGCCAATGATTTCTAACCATAATAATTAAGTGCTAGATCACATATAAGAGGTGGGTCAGTGCATGAATGGTCTAGATCCATGGAGGTTTGTGTAGCTGATGGTTGGCACTTGATACCACCTAGGAAACTTTATTAATTGTTGGGTATCATCGGCTATTTATGGTGTGGTCCACTTAAGCTTTTGATATGACTTATTTTTGGGATCATCGGCTAAAATGATCTCACCAAATGGATGAATGGTGTGGATGTAACTTTGATCTCGTTTGAGCCGTTCGTACAACTCATCGAGAAGCGTTAGTGCTCGTCTTCGCACGACACGGACCCACACCAGTCAGGTCGGTGGTGTGTGGTACACCAGCCAATCCGCTTCCCTGGAAAGCATTGTACCGCTGTTCTCATTCTTCGTATTGCCTGTGACCTCGGCGCAGAGATATTCCTGGGCTGCTTTGGGAAAAAAAAATAAAAATTGTACGTGATAAATCTTCTCCGTTCATTTGTTTTGCAAAATACAGTTAGACACGAATCTGAAAATCAAGCAGATCCAAAACTCACGTTGCCATACTTTTCGGAACCGGATGGGCTACTCCCCCTGACACCAGCGCCGTGGCTGGTGGTCGGTGCTATGTGGGGCCATAATAATGTATGTGTTTCATCCATTCCGTTCATCTACTTTTACCGATCATTTTACAGTTTGAGACCAAAAACGAGGTATATCACAATCTTAAGTGGACCACATTACAGGAAACAGTGTTGAATGACCGTCAACCATTAAAAAATTTTTGGGGCCATAAAAGTTTTGGATCAAGCTGATTTTTGTTTTTTCCCTTCATCTGGGCCTGCATGACCTAATCAACATATTGGATGTCAAATAAACAGTACAGTGGGCCTTAGGAGGATTTTGATGGTAGATATCCAATCACTAATGTTTTCATATGGTGTGGTCTACCTGAGATTTATAAACGTCTCATTTTTGGGATCAAACCCTAAAATGATCTGTAAAATCATTATGGCCCTGCAGAGCACCGACCACCAGCCACGGGCTGGTGTTAGGGGAGCAGCCAATCTGTTCCAATGCTACGGAAAATTTACTACTGTACGACCCATTTATGGCCTACCAGCCATTTTAAGCCAACTTCTTTTTAAGCTTCCAAGAATACTCCCCTGTTTACGGGAGACTTTTCACGATACCAAAATACCCTAGTCATTCATTCCTTTCGGAAGTTGATTGGCTGGTGTGCGAAGACAAGCACTGACGCTCCTCGACATGGCCCCACAATGATGTATTTATTATATCCACACCATTCATCCATATTTCGAGATCATTTCAGAGCATTATGGGAAAAAAAGAATCATATCCAAAGATCAACTAGACCACACCACAAATAGCAACGGGAAACTTGATTTTCACTGTTAAAAATTTCGTAGGGCCCACCATAACATCTATTTTCCATCTAATCTATTCATAAGGTGACAAAGACCCGGATGAAGAGAAAAAATAAATTTCATATTGATCTAAAACTTTTGTGACCGAATTCCATGGTTCCTTTGACATACCTGAGGATTCTTTTTGCGGCTAGCCAGTGTGATTCTTTGGGCACTTCCATGTACCTGCTTAGAAGTCCAACACTGTAGACGATATCCGACCTTGTGATTGTAAGATAGCTTCCAATCATACTCTTGAACAGAGTTGAGTCCACGTTTCTTCCTTCCCCTTCTTTTGTCAGCTTAAGGCCCGTTGATATAGGTGTGTTTACGGCATTACAATCAGCCATCTTAAACTTTTCAAACAATTCCTTGGCATACTTCTTCTGAGATATATAGATGTCACCATGTTGTTGCTTCACTTCAATGCCCAGGAAAACGGACATCAGACCCCCGTCGGTCATCTCGAACTCCTTAAACATGGCTTTCTTGAATTCATCAAACATTGGTCGGTTGTTTCCTATAAATAACAAATCATCAACATACAGGCATGCTAGAAGCATATCGCCATGAGCATTTTTTTTTATGTAAACTGCATGCTCATATGGACATTGGGTGAAGCCGTTCTCTCGAAGATAGTTGTTGATGCGTGCATTCCAATCACGTGGAGCTTGCTTCAATCCATAGAGGGCTTTCTTCAGTTGATACACCTTGTGTTCCTCCCCTTTCATAACAAGCCTTCAGGTTGGTCAACGTAGACCTCTTCTTCCAGAATTCCATTCAGGAATGCAGATTTCACATCCAGCTGGTAGATCATCCAATTGTGATGGGCTGTAAGGGAGATAATCATCCTCACAGTGTCAAGGCGAGCAACATGAGCGAAGACTTCTTCATAGTCTACCCCATACTTCTGTTTGTAGCCCTTTACTACGAGCCTTGCCTTGTAGCGATCGATCTCACCATCAGCATTTTGCTTGATCTTGTACACCGATTTGAGACCAATGGTCCTCTGGCCTTTAGGGAGTGAGATCAACTCCCATGTGTGATTCTTTTCGATAGCATAGATCTCTTCTTCTATAGCATTTCTCCAACATTCTTCATTCACGGCCTCTTCAAATGTAAGAGGCTCATGATCAGCATACAGACATAATAAATTTACTTCCTCAGTTTCTACATATATGTCATTGAGGCTTCTCATTTTGATCGGAGCCATGGGTGAGGGAGAACTGGACGAAGACATGATGGCTGAATTTTGATTTGATGAAGTACTTCCAGGGGAGATGGAACGTATTCCTGGACTTCTGCGATCCGAAGGGGGTGATGTGGGTGTCTGCTCCTGATTCACATGCCTCTCTTCTTCATATTCTTCGGTCTTGACCTGATTTCCTTTGGCCGAATCTTCCTGACTCCACTTCCAGGCTTCTTCCTCGCAGAACACCACATCTCTACTTACCACCACCTTATTAGTTAGTAGGTTGTAGAGCTTGTACACCTTCAATGCTTCACTATAGTCGATGAAGATGCACTTCTCGCCACGATCATCAAGCTTTTTCCTTCTCGCTTCTGGAACTTGAGCATATGCGACACACCCAAAGATCTTAAGGTGTGCCACGCTTGGCTTGTATCCACTCCATGCTTCCTGCGGTGTTTTGAATTTGACACTCTTGGTCGGACACCTATTGAGCAGATAGGCAGTACATGCAACTGCCTCTGCCCAGAAATTCTTCAATAGACTTTTCTCCTTCAGCATGGTCCTTGTCATGTCGAGAATGGTACGGTTTTTCTGTTTCGCAATTCCATTCTGCTGTGGCATGTAGGCTGCAGTGTGTTGTTGCTTGATTCATTGATCCCTGCAATACTCTCGAAAGGCATTTGAGGTGTACTCTCCATCTCTATCAGATCTAAGAGTTTTGATTTTAAGACCACTTTCTTTTTCAACAAGGGCCTTAAAAATTTTAAAAATAGTAAAAGCAGCAGACTTCTCTTTGATTACATACACTCATAATTTTCTACTAAAATCGTCAATAAAGGTAATAAAGTATTTATTACCTCTAAGAGAGATTGGATCCAATGATCCATAGATGTCAATGTGAACCAACTACAACGGTTCTCTTGCTCTTCGGGATACTCCACTCGGAAAAGAGTTTTTTGGCTGTTTCCCAAGTGTGCACGCCTCACGCACTTGTTCTGAAGCTTTAATGGTAGGCAAGTCATGCACCATGCTTGATGACGACAGATGTTTCAGGCCACTGAAATTTAGATAGCCAAAGAGAAGATGCCATGTTCAAGAATCATTCTTTGCTTTTCCATAAAAACACTTCTCAAGCATTGTGTTTATATGGAGCGGAAACATACGATTCTTCGCCATCTAGACTTTCGTAATCAAGTGTTCATGCATATCTCTTATGGAAAGAGAAGAATTCTCCATGTGTATAACATACCCTTTTTCGAGGAGTTGTCCGAGACTCAGTATATTACTTTTCATGTTGGGCACGTAGTACACATTGGAGATGTAGTTTGGAACCTCATTCTTCTAAAAGATTTTGATTTTGCCTTTACCTTTCACCGATGTCTTTGACGAGTCACCGAATGTCACATCAATATGAACTCCTTCTGTGAGTTCTTCAAATAGGCCTTTGATCCTGCACATGTGATTACTTGCACCTGTATCGAGATACCATAAATCTAGTCGATCACAACCTTTCTCTTGTGCAAGGAGTACTATAGTGTCTTCCTGGTCATGACTCGATGTTTCAGCATAATTGGATCGTTCATCGTGATCCACTGGCTTGCTCCAACAATTCGAGGCATAATGACCGAATTTGTTGCAATTCCGGCACTGAATATTTCTCATATTTCCGCAACCGCGTACGGATCGGCCTCTACCATTCCCTCTTACACGGAAATTGGTAAATTTCTATTGATTTTGTGGATGGTTCAGATGATATCCACGTGTCATTCCTCTTGCATTAGTGTTGGTGCTGCGACCTCCACGATTTGTATGACCACTACTTTGGTCATTTAGAGTCAGCTTAGACTCTAAGGCATGTTCTAACGTCGATGCGTTATTTTTCTGCATTCGTTGCTCATGCACTTGCAACGATCCCATCAACTCTTCGATGGACAAGTTTTCCAAGTCCTTCGATTCTTCAAGGGCCACAACCACATGTTCGAATTTGGTTGTGAGAGATCAGAGTATTTTTTCTACTACCCAAATATCTTTAAACTTTTCACCATTTCTTTTTAAATTGTTAACTATAACAAACAATTTTGAAAAATAGTCTGAAATGGATTCACCTTCCTTCATTTGTATAGCTTCGAACTTGGCTCTTAAGGGTTTGGAGTCGAACCCTCCTGACACGATCAACGTCCCTGAATATGGTGCTGAGACTCTCCCATGCTTGCTTGCATGTAGTAGCTTTGGCGATTTGTTCAAAGGCGGAGTCATCCAACCCTTGATATATAAAAAATAAAGTCTTCTTGTCCTTTTTCCTTTGATCTTTAAGAGCGGTCTTTTGTTCGGCAGAATAGGAGGCTTCTTGCTCCATTGTGGGTTCTACATACCCATCACCGACGATATCCTATAGATCTTGGGATCCGAACAAAGCCTTCATCTGGATGCACCAATTTTCATAGTTATCCTTAAATAACTTTGGAATTTGTGGTTGGATCGAGGACGTCATCACTTCTTCACACCATGGATCAACAATAACGCCTTTTTCTTGACGTAGTAGTGGCAACACCTTGATCACACGATCTGTACCTTCAAACTATACCCGGTCCCACGGGATCATCTCAATGTGATACCACTTTGTTGGCTGTACAAACTAAATTTATCGGCTTTACAAAGCCTTAAAACAACTTAGAAAAACTGATTTTGTAGGAAGGAAGAGAGATCAAAACAAATAGAAATTTAGAAATTCAAATAGTGTAACTATTTCACTGCTGCACTCTTGTTGCACACTTGCTGTAATCGGATACGCAACTCCTTTATATATGCATTTGCACCATCTATGAAATGACTATAATACCCCTACATCATTTACTGTTCTTAGAAACTTACATAGGTTTTTCATCTTCCAAAATAGCTCCTTTAGAGCTGCAACTGTTATGCATGGGGAGTTCAATAGTCACCGGCTATTGCTGAAAATGTCAATTTTAGTTTGCAACTCCAATAGTTTGAACGACTCCAACTTGGCGGGTACTTAACTGTGTAAAGACTCTAACCGATTGATATGGGCGATCATTATTTCCAATTGGTTAACGGCTACAACTGTAGGCAAGTTAAATGTCATCAGACGTTTAATCTCCTTTTTTAGGAAGTCAACTACGGATTGTTGTTCACCAATGATCGAAGGAGAGGAAGCAAAAGTGGTAGGTGCAAGAGCCACTGAGAAAAGTTGAGAGAAGATGTTAAAGGCAGCATCTAGATTGACCAAAGATTTTAATTTTACCGATCTTGGGCTAGATGATTCTCTAACATGCGATGAGTCCATGGTTGCAATGAATGGAATGGTTTGGTGTTTATCAACACTAGTTGTCTCAGCAAGATGGTGGGTTGACGTTGCTGGTACATTTGAAGAAATTGTGGTCTCAACAATGATTGTTGGAGCATCATTTCTTTACGAAAAGTCATCAACATTGGTTAGATCAATTATCATGTGATCTAATTGTTCGGTGCGGCTATAGGATTACAAACATTGGTCGGAGACCCTAGCAACACATTTTCATCATGTTGAGGTATAAGATCAGGGACCTAAAATGCGTCAGCCATAGGTATGGTCGATGAAATTCTTGATCATGGCCGATGATGTAACAGCCCGGATTTTTCCCAACCTGGAATTAGACATCCTTAGGCGATGGGACAATCCTAACTCCTGTTTAACTTCTCAAACACTCAACTCAAGGGTCTTAAGTCCCTTTTCAAACCATTTTCTTCACAAATCTCACCTTTCATTACCTCGTTCCTTAAATCCTTCTAAGTACTTTCACATTAGACACTACCTTAAAGTTTAGGTGATGAAGAACAATACTTAAACTAAACATTGCTACAAAGGTCTAAGTACCACCTCAGACCGAAATCACTCAGGACTAAATCCTTTAGAAATTAGGTGAGATTTGGCTAGTGTTAAACTAGAGTGCCTGTGAAATTAGCACCAATCACTTTAAATACGATCTACAAGACCCAAAACTTGTAGAATCATTAACGCTAGGTTACCCTAAAATCTAGGATTAATCTCATTACCCGGCTGCTCTCGGGAGCATCTTGAAACTCCGTATCAGATCTGGACCGCACATCGGGAGTTCGAATAATACGAGGTTAAGGACTTAGGACCGCCTCACTGGGCTTGACAACCATCTCGGAAATCAAATCCAGCCAGTGTCCCAGCGCTATTCGCTTGAGCCCGGAGTGAAGAGTGTGAAAAATATGAAATTAATTCAAAATAAAATATCTTGAATAGCAATCTGGCACCTCTCGCTTGCGGATCAGTTTTAAGCAACCAGACCGTCAGAATCAGAGCAAATTACACCCTCGGATCAGGAGAAATTTCATACATATTTACATGTACTCGGAATCTCCAATCGAGATCCGCTGACCGTTGAACTGAAACTGGTCCGCCACGCGTGATCTGAGAACCCTACTGGAACGAAAACTTAATAGAACCTAGATCCATTGTCGGTGAGCTTAAGTCCGACCTTTGGCTCAAGGAGGCCCGCCAGAAGTCCTCCGTTGAGCTGAAACAGGTCCGCTTTGGTTATAACCTAAGCATACTTTGACCTGGAGTCTATTTCGGTGAGTTTTTAGGCTATATAAGGAGCTTAAACCCTCTCTCATTGTAGCCATACGAATTTGAGAGAAAACCTAGATAGAGAAGAGAGAAAAGAGAGAGAAAGTGTGGGAGCAGTGGGAGAACCTCCCTGCCACTCTTCCCTGCCGCTTTACGAGCTACACCGCTCCGTTCTAATCGCTTTCCCGGCGATTCCAGCTCCGTTTCTAGGTAAGAAACCCTAACCCTAATCTGATTTGGGGCTTGGGTGGTTGTAGGTTATGAAATAGCTAACCTATTTCATTCTATAGGTTGCCAAACTGCCGAATATGGAAGCTTAGCAAACCTATCGACTTCGTTACGATTCTACGATAAAAGGTGCGGACTTTAGGTGTATAGGTTATGATTTTCAACGCTTTCAATGTCAGATAATGATAGATTCATGATCTGCATGCAATTACACATGTACAAAGTGCCGTCTGTTTTCCGTTTCGATTAAAGATGAAAAATATGGAATTCTACATACTCTAGGTATTTGTAGAAAGTACTGTATACGTATAAATTTTGAAAATATGTTTGACATAATTATTTGTTGTATGAATATATTATACATGGATAAAATACTTGTTTGGCGAAAGGACTCGCCCTAATACATGTTTTGCTAATATACACTATGTATGTAGAAATAGTGTATTGTAGAAAATACCGTATACGTATACATTTTGGAGATGTGTTTGCCATGATTATTTGCTGTATGAATATATTATATATGGATAAAATACTTGTTTGGCGAAAGGATTCGCCTTAATACATGATTTGCTAACATACACTATGTATGTTAAAATAGTGTATTCTAAGTGTTTGTGAAAATGACCGAATGAGTATAGAATTCTCATTCGTGCTCGCCATGACTAATTGTCATGGATTTATGATTGTTGTATTGGCGATACCCCTTTGACGAAAGGATTTGCCCTAAATCACGCCACAGCCAAATTACACTATATATGCTAAAATGTGTGGCCCAAGTGTTTGTGGAAATGACTGAATGAATATGGAACTTGGATTCCTGCTTGCCATGACTATCCGTCGTGGGTGTATGCGTGTTATGATTGGGGCAACTCTCTAGTGAAAGGATTTGGCCTAATGCCTATGTGATCAACATATGTTATGTATGTTGATGTATGTATTTTAAAGTGTTTGTTGAAATGTTTGAATGAGTAGTAGTTAGCAAATTGTAATGTATAAGGGTGTTGAGATATGATTCTCAACTTCTCTTAACTATGTGTATGTTTTCCTTGGATAGTTGTGTGATTAGGAATTGAATATGTACAAACTCATGCTTGTCTTGCGCTTCATAACGTGCTCAACTGCTTTTATGATTTTATCTATGTAATGCATATGTTAAATTCATGTTTACGTTGTATGATCCGTCATGGGTGATGGGGGAGTGGAGCAATGAATGCATGCAACAGTCCTGGCAGCCCTAAACGGATAATACCAGACCTTGATTGTATGAGTTGAATCTTGATCTACTGCTGCTTTATCTATCTGCAATTGATTGTGCTTGGGGCTATGATTATAGTCCAGACATTCGGTACCAGACTTGAGATCGTGGCTAAGATTTATGTCACCACGAAGGATGTGTTTGACGAACCCGAGTAGTACTTCGGTTGGCGATAGTGGTTGGCCACACGAAGTGCTTCTGCGCTTCATATCGTTCAACTTGTTGTGCGCTTGAGCTAGCCGAGCTCGTCAAGTAACCCGATCTGTCTTATGTATGTTCACCATGTTTGGACGCCTCTGCTTGAACCTAGGGTACCAAACTTACCAGTGGAATCCCTTTTAACCATGGTACCTTGATCCGCTAAGACTCATGAGCTGGGCATGGTGGTATGGGACACTATGGTCGAGCTGTCGGTCTACGCTGGGGCCACGTGCCTCCCCGTAGTGACCAGTGAGCAACCAGACTCATGAGCCGATTATGGTGGTATGGGACACTATATTCGTGCTGTCGGCCTACATTGATAAGGTGATGGGGGAGCAGTGCAACCTTTGTGCGTAACAGCCCTGGCAGCCCTTTATAGTGACCTCAAACTACTCTGAAATCGCAGTGAGCCTTAGGGTTTGCCGCGGTATATAGAGTATGAACTAGCCTTGTTTCTGTATTGTGATGAATCGTTTAAGAGGTGATGGGGGAGTGGTGTAACCTTTGTGCGTAACAGCCCTGGCAGCCTTTGCAGTGACCTAAAAAATACACCGTCGTCTGATATTAACTAGGACTGACGACCCTAGAATGGATCATGTTTGAGAATGATACAAGGGAGGTACCTTAGTTTCTCAATCCTGCTGTTTGAAATGGACTAATTAAAAACTCGGTAATCATGCTCATCATGCATTGCATGTGCCTGGAAGATGTGGAGCACTGAGGGATGAAAGCATGCCGCGAACGTGAGATGGTGTCGCACGAGGGAGGGTGTGGTGAGGGCATCCATCATACCCGCATCCATACTTGCATTAATAAGAGTAGTTAGGAGTGTTTGATTGTACTGCTTTATCATTACTGCTTGACTGAGTCGATAACATGTTAACCTATGCTTTATTGTTCCACTGAGTTAGCTACTCACTCCCACATTACGGGACGGTGTTCCGAACACCCACCAGACTTTGTCTGATTGCAGATGGCTACGCTACTCCGGAAGCAGAGCCGGACTACTACTATGATGTCGAGGTGGAGTTCTCCTACATGTAACTCTCTGACGGGTCACTGAAGACCTGGTACTGTATTGACGGGGCTATGGTACTTGGGATAGAAGATATTACACTTACACATTGGTATATTTTAGAACTATACTTGTAATTATTTAACCTGGTAATGTTATCACACTCTGGAGACTCACCACAGTTTTTATATAATTTATATATCTATCACAGTCTTCCGCTTACAATTTAACTGTCTCTGGAGTATGATATTCTGTTTTGGCTTAATCTCGCTCATGTTCAATGCACTAATACAGACAACATTCAATCATCATTATCTATGTTGCATAAGTGATGTTCTGGAAACTCGATAGTTGAGTTATGCTCGACCCTCGATTTTTCGGGATGTTACAGATGACCTAACAGGGTGGAATCAGATGATACCTTGGCTTCTTTTGAAATCAGGTTGTAGAAGGGGGTTGGTTGGTTAGTAGGTGTTGGTTCTCTCATCTCATCAGCAGTTTGTTCTTCTACCACCTCATTGCCTCTTAGTGTATCCTCTAGGAAAGCTTAGAGAAAGACATCTTTTTCTAGATCGGTAAAAGGCTAGGTGGTTCTGAGCGTTATTCTCGGAGGAGCTACCACCATCGCGGCTACTGTAAAAAATAAAATAAAGAATGAGCAAGGCAGGGTAGAAAGCAGCTAAGGATTGAGGATTTAGAAGTTTGCATAATAATCACTTTGAAGGGGAATTAAGGTTGATGATCGATTATCATTGACGGGGCCAACACATGTCACTCTAGGTTCTAGGTTCCCCCCCCCCCCCTTGGGTCCTTATTCTTACCCGGGTGGTAGACTCCCTGGAGTTTCAACACCGGGTCAAGGGTTCGAGTTACCCACGGTGGTGAAATCCCACAGTGTGCATGTGTGGGGTGTGTGCGTATGGCGTGAGTGTGTGGGGGTGTGTAAAAAAAAAGGTTCAATTTCCCCCAAGGCTTAGTTTGAAGATATGTTCTAATATTGCATAATCAAACCTAGGGAATGGTGGGAGTTCTTCATTGTATAGAGGATAAAATTAAGCTTTTTTATCTTTCGGCTCTGTAAAAATTCATAGTCAAATAGGCTTTTTCCATTTTCGGTCACATTGCCTTTGATAAAGATCTTCGCGAAGCAATAAAACTTGTTGCATGTATGGCCAGTGCTCGGCATGGGATTTCAGATGATTGAATTTCATGAAATAAAAATGTTTGAAATGTTGTATAGCCAAGATATATTTGAGGTTACCTGGAATAGTTAAGGTTGGGACAATTTGTTTCTACGTTTTCTTTACTAGTTGGTCTTATGGCTGAGGTGATGGTGATTTACTTGTAGAGGGTCCTGCTCTCTTAGATTTTATCCGTTTTTGTTGAACGGTGGATGTCAAATTCTCTACGGGTGGATTCGTCGGGAGATTAGAAGGAGACAACTTATCGAAAACATTTTGGATAAGTTTCACCCATCACTGAGTATAGTAATTGGACCAGTAGGCTTTGAATGAATATGTAGATAATAGGCACCGAGGGATAGAGATCAGAGAATAGGAATTGGAAGTGTTGGTATAAGAAGTAATAATAGTGATTATCTCTGAAATACTTTTAATGTGTCCACGCGTATGTATTGGTTGATTCAAGGAAAGTGAATAGTATATAAATGAAATAACTTGACTAAAACCAAATTGTCGATCAAGAAGGTTTGGCGAATATTTCCTCTATTTTTGTCAAAGCCACCTATCGGGATATCCCAATCCAAGAGATATCTAGCCCATATCACATTTTTGGCTTTGATCAGTTCTATGTCAGTCGTCTCAAATTTCATATTTGATAGAAGCTTTTATTCTGGTATATCCATAAGACGTCAATTTCTCAACAGACTCTACACAGCTCTACTGCTAAATTCATGAAATATTTGCGGAGCCATAATTGGAAGAGCTAGAAAGGACCACTAATCATCTATAGATTAGTTGAAGCCAATGTATACATATTGTGGTAAAGATAGCCAAGTATAAATGGTGCAAGTGCAACTTGTACCCCAGATGCTAGTAGATAAACTAGGCCAATGTACTCTTTTGTAATTTTGTTGACTTTGACACAAAGGAGTGACCAACAAATCCACATTAATAAGAAAGTGCAATGTTCTAAATAACTAACCTCCGCTTCAGATTTGCACTCTCATGCCATAAAAGTTATGTAAGACACATGAAGATCATCAATGTTAAATGTAGGTTCGCTAGACATACTGTTGAGATGTGGAGCCACATCTGGACAGGGTTGCTCGACCGGTCGAGTAACCCACACGACCAGTCAAGGGTTCGCTTGACTCAAAGTCCAGCGAGCTATGGTTTTCTAGGTCCGAGGTGCTCGACCGGTCGAGGCCCCTGCTCAACCAATCAAGGGTCTGCTCGACCAGTCGAGCTTACGCAGATTCGTTTTCGGATTTTGCACGGACTGTGGATTTTTTAGTCGGTTTTCGTAAGGGTGCGAAAGGGAAGTTGCCTAAACTATAAATAGGAGTCTTAGGATTATTCTAGGGTATGAATAGGAGTTATTCTAAAGTGTGGGTAAGGGGTTTTCTCTATACATCCATAGTGGAAGTTTTGCACCCGTGGTTTTTACCCTTGTCATATATCTTGTCTTATGGTTTGTTTGTTATGCTTTGATTCTACTTCTATATTATATTTCTTTTTGTTTATCGTTTGTGGGTGAGATCGGAGATTGGATCTCAGTTCACTGTGTTGTTGGCGTGCTGCGCAATACATACATCCTGGGTAGAACTAATGGCCTGATGGAAACAAAGAGGTGAGAGCGCAAACGTCCATGACGTTGGACTCATCAGACCGCATCAAAAGTGGAATGAGTTGGTTGAGCGACTCCAGAAGTAGGCTGCCGCAAGAATTAAGGACGGGTGTGGAACAATTTCATAGATTGATAAATGTATGTATTCTGCAATACCGATTTTAGTCCAGCAGACAATAAACTTCTTTTTTTAACCCGAGAATACCATTCAGGCCAGCCATCGAGATGTTTGGGCCAAAGTCTTAGGACCTTTTCCTAATATTTCTAATCAAAAGATTCATGAGAAATTAGGAACAGTTCTCTTCTGTTTGCTGGAAAGTAGTTATAAATGGCGAAAAGATCATGAAAGAAAGATGGATTAAAGGTTGGGCGTAGGTAAAGATTAAAGTCTGTATCGGAAGAAATGATCAATCTGTAGAAGCAAGAGGAGTGGTTCTAAAAGAGTGTTGAAAGAGGAAGTGGAAGATTAAGGAATATTAGGATCTTTACAGTTTTCGAAGCCATAGCCGCGAGAAGATGTGAAAAAGGGCTTAGGGTTTAGAAAAGAAGAACAAGAAGAATAGATGACGTATCTAAGATATCCACATGTGATGCATTAATTACTGCATGATGATTGGAGTGAATTCTGAAACAAAAGCTACCACAGATATACGAAATATATTTTCCATACTAAACTTGCCACTTGATAACAGAGAATGACAAGATGGAGATGCCAGTCAAAATTTTTTAAAGCAAAAAATCCGACATGTATCACAAAATCAATTCATAACCACATTGCTAGCTATTCTTTATCAAATAATCATAAATGTGAGGGGTAATGTCTATACCAAAATCCATACGGATTAGACGGATGGTGTTGATGTTGCCATGTGGCAAAGAAGATATTTGAGAATGCAAATGGTATGAGCACTACAAGAAAATTGACCTTTACCGGCGGTTAAAACCGCCGGCAAAGGCCCAAAAAACCGCCGGCATATCCTTTGCCTGCGGTTTGCAACAGCCGGTAAAGCCTCGGTCGGTAAAGGCTTTACCGACGGTTGTATTCCCTTTACTGGCGGTTGTACAGGCCGCCACTGCATGTGGGATTTACTGGGGGTTGTACGGGCCGCCGCTGCATGCGGGATTTGCCGACGGTTAGCACGGCAGGTTGTGCTATTTGAATTTTTGGCTCTTGATCCCTGTGAGACAGCTATTTGAAGCTGGAATATGAAAGTTTCACCGTGACAACATTGTGTGAAATTGTCCAATGGGATTAACACAAGGGTTGAGCTCGCATGGCTCTTCAGCTATGCCATGGCTAGCTAAGACGTTACTCAATGTCTACATTGAGATAATAACAAAGCAAATAAACAAATATCACAGGTCCAGAAACAACATGTTGAGATAATACATTGAGATAACCTTCCAAGTTCTCACAGTACAGATGATTATAGCAATGTCACAATTCCAAAGTGAAGACGGCTTCTCATGGAAAAACACAATGGCTTAAAGCCACATCACCATCGCTAAAAGCCAAACCATCATCTTCACAGAGGGTGAATGGCATCGTATATAAATATTAGAATTTTAACCCCGAAGAGGACCTAAAAACTTGAATTTTTCAGGCACAACATGAAAGACAAGGATTCTCTTCCTCCATGCTCCAAGAGAAGATTGGATGACAGAGACCAGACTGCAGGACATAATTAAAAACACTAAGAAACCATCTTAAAGGCCTCAAGTAGTATTGCAATGAATATCTACTAAATTAAAATCTGTAAAGGCCTCCATTACCTAGTTGGACAGAAAACATATATAAATAAACCAAAGCTGTTGTTGCCCAATGAACTACAGTCAGGACAAGGGCATGACCATGAACTTGATTAACCAAGTTGCACCATGCATCACCATGTGTAGTAAGTAGTCAAATATAAGGTTTGACCCTGCCCTAGGGCAGACCAAGCCATACCAGATTAACAAACAAGTTCCTTCCTAATAATTTAAAATAAAAAAAATTGAAACTCATACTCAATCTAAGGATAGTATGATTGGTGATAAGGCTGCTGCAGACTACTGGGTTGCAGACTTCCATGCTGCATGCCACCAGACGCAGTGTAACCACTGTAACCAACAGGCTTATCATACAAGCTAGATGATAGCTCTGTGGGGTAAAGATGAGACATCAGTGGGCTCCTGCCCCCAACATAACCCAGATGTGATCCTAGATAGCTGGGACCCTGATGGTCATAGAGTGCAGAAGCTCCTGCACCAGGCCCTGCCAAGCCATAAGGCCCGGCTGAAGGCAGGTACGGAGATACCCGGTCAGCCAACAGGCTAGACGAATGCTGTGGTTGTTGGTTAATTTGTGCAACCAGGGGTGCAGTTAGAGTGGTGGGGCCAGCTGCACCCACCAAAGCTGGTCGGGGACGCTTGTTTGCAGCCTGCTGTTGCTGGGTCTTTGGGATTGTCGGAGCCGGTCGCTTCCTATCTGCCTTCTGCTTTTCCAACTGAGCAATACGCTTTTCAAGGCCTTCTGGCAAGTACTCAGATTGGAGATTGTGCTCTTCAATGCATTTGATTATTGCTCTCAATGCAGCAAGTTCTTTAGCAATGGCCTCATTCTGTTGAAGATGCATCCAGGGTGTTGTGCAATCTCAGTACATACACTTAAAGTTTAAAAACATGGCATGTGCCTAGAAAGAAAAATGCAATACCTGTGCCTGAAGGGAGCCATTTCCCTTTTTCCGGACCTATTGGGCTACCTTCTTTGATTCCTTCAAGTAGGCCTTAAGAAGAGGCACAGGAGGGAACTCCCCCACAACATTGAAGGCATATGCATAGTTAACAGCATCAAGCTGCTTCCCATTGCTTATTAGTTTCCTAATAAGATCTGTCACAAGCAAAAAAGCTTCCCAGTGTCATCATTGGATAACTATTGTTTTTTTCCCATGCACGCACAAGTGCATCTAGTGTAGGAAATGGAAAGAGCTTAATTAATCCAGAAAAAACATGAAGCACCTTAATATCAGTCAACTTCAAACAATGACCGGCTAAGGTAACTTCTCCAGATTTCTCAAATGCTATAATGTCAGCCTGAGACATGGCCTTGACCTCCTTTGCGACGGCACCCATCGCTTTTCCCAGACGTTTACCTAATACACTAGGGGAAGATAATTCGAGTTATAAAATAACAGTATTATATAGGAATACATGCTAATTGCTAAGTAACTGGAATGAAATAGGAGTCTGATGTATACCTGAAATCAGGTTCAGCACGTAAAGAAGCATACTTCAAAGGATCATTGCATGGAACCACTGATGTGTAGAAAAATGTTAGAGACGATTATATACACAAAGACAGTGAGTTGTCCAATACAGCTAATAAGTTTTTTTTTTTTTTAAATGACAAACCTCTCCAAGTTTTCCAGTGATGTCTTCAAGGAAGTCTGTATCTGGATGAACTACAACCATCTCCCTGCAGTTTCTCAAACAAATGGAATTAGAGCATGTGAAATAGCTAAATTAGAAGCACATAGATCAATAAAGAGGAAGCTACAATCATACCTAAGTGGTGTTTTCAGAGGCTTGTTGTGACGCTCCCGAATATTGGATGATCTATACCCTTTGAACTCTCATCCCTTTGACATTCTATACAAACTTTAAAAAAAAAAATTAAGTTGCCTCATATGCAATTTAATGAACTTCTAAAAATTGAAGGCCGCTAATTAATTCCTTTTTCCCTCTTTCATGAAATTTCTCATCACCAATCATAAATAGATAAATGAATCTTATGCGAAATATAAGAGTGCCGAGTGCATTTCAATCATGGCCAATCATGGCAGCGGTTTTAGATAATGACTTGCCTATACAACAGAACCAATACGATTCCCCCCAACTCGTTCTGTTTTGGTCCATTCCTGGTCTACTGATTCATTTCGAATGATATTTAGAAACATGGATTCAATAATAGAATGAGATCCACTGGTATAATGCCAAAAAGGGGTCCATACCTTTTCAAGACCACCATGAGATGTCACTTCCACAAAAAGGCGATGCAGGTCGAGTGCCTTTCCTCCTAAAGTCGGCACCCTACAAGCAAAAAACAGAAAAAGGAAACAAGAAGGAAATGAAATAAGTATTGATTCAGATATTCACAAATTCAGATCGAGATAAAAACAACCACAGTGAATCTTTTAAAAAAAAGTCAAAACAGATAGTTTACCTTACAGCATAGACGAGAAGTCAAAACAGATAGTTCATCTCATTTTTCAAAAAAAAAAAGGGTAGTTTAAAGAGAAAAATGGCACATATGCAGTTTCGGAAACGTGGCAATCATGCCCAAATTTATACATGCTACATCAGGCAGTTAAAATAGAAGATATAGGCACAAATTTATGAATGTCACTGATTAATTTAAGGTTTCGAGAACTTACATCCACCTCACTCTTACTGCCAAGTAGTCATGATGAAAATGCATCTACACTATAAGAAGGGAAAAAAAAAAGAATTTGTGGCTGCACCGATACGGTCGAGTTTGAACGGCTGCCTACGTACCCAATGTTCGGAAGATTGGGATCAAGCCACTACGTAGTTCTTAATATTTAAATCAGAACATTTTACACACAAGCAGAGAAAAAAATCAAAACAAATCATAATAGAAATATGTGTACCTTCTGTTATGCATAAGAATATGAAAAGCTGAAACAAATCACAACATAAATCTCTATAGATTAGTCAAGCAAAACTACTAAATATTTCAAGAACATAGCGACGGAATCCCACCACAAATATGTCAAGCAAATACTAACATGAAACAAACATAGCTGTCACAACCAACTGCCAAAATCAATTTTTTTTTTTTTCAAAAATAACGAGAGAGAGAGAGAGAGAGAGAGAGAGAGAGAGAGAGAGAGAGAGAGCTCCCTCCATTTAGCTCAATCCATAGCTGTCACAACCTACAAAACAAAATAACAAAAAGAAATTAGTCTCATCAAAAGTCTTATATAAGAAGTTCTATTGTAAAGGAAAAAAAAAAAAAAAAAAAAACTTACCAAACAAAAAAAATCAGGCTAACAAATACTTGTTCCAGCCGCATCCCCAATTGTTCTATATCGTCCATAGGGTCTCATCAAAGTTTCTTCACGTACAATTGCCACCTGAATATATACTTTCCAAAAACCATTTCCAAGTGGGAACCCGCCTACTTTTGTGAGCGGATCCTTACCCATGACTCACTTGATGATTCACTATTGTCAAAGATTTAAACATCCAATAGAATCCCTAATGGTATCTCTAACAAGCTTCTAGGGACCACCGCTCAATTAAATCCTAAACTAGTTACTCATCCAAGGTTGGATAGATTGTAATACTTTCATATTCTCATTTAAACGTCCACGCCGAAAATTCGGCAGCATCTCCCCATGCCTCTCCAGATAAGTTAATCTTACGTTACATTCCGATGCCAAATATCTAAAGCAATGTAAAGATATTTGGCATTGGATACGGAACGGAAGAAACATATCCAAGAATAACGAGGAGATAGACCGCGAATCAGGCATAAACATTTAAATAGATTATATGAAAGCATACTCTCCATCTAACCTTGAACTGTCCAAAATGGGACAATTTAAGCGATTTCTATGCCACAAAAAAACACCATATCTATGTATGGCCACATAGAAATCCTCAAACGAGTAACTAATTATCTAACTTACAAATCACAAGTCACAATTATAAACTAACAAGTCAAAATAATAATTTAAGAAAAAAAATGTAATACATATAAAGCATACTGCCCAAATTTGTATTTTCCTATTGTGACTCACGTGAGCACTGGATTTGCATAAATTTTGATATGACCTTGCAATATAAGTCAACTCAATAAACATACAAAGCATATATCATATGGTTATCAAGATTAACAACTTTATTCTCATATATAACAACTCTGAATAAACATACAAAGCATATATCATATGGTTATCAAGATTAGCATATATCATATGATTTTGAGATTTTAAATATTGTTCACAAGACATCTATTGACAAAGAATTCCTCAATTCCACCTAGTGGTTGATGGGAAAATGCTTACAGAGCTATTTGTAAATATCTGTGACTTCGTCTTCCTCAAATGAGAACTCTCCTCTGCACAACCGCAGAAATTACAAATCAAGCAGGAATAGAGACAGTCATCTGTAACAAAGCTAGTCACCGCAAATGGTTAAACCAGAAAAAGAATGAATGGAGAGATTCAATAGATCACCCTCATCAATCTCTTCTTTCTCCCAGCAAACATCCAAGTAGCGCAATGCTTTCCGATACTTTCTAAGAGCCGTTTCAAAATCTTGTTTCTGCAAACAGCCATGGTAAATAAAATAAATCAACCAAGTAGAATGACAGCCAACGATAGCAAACGGATAAAGATAGATCCAGTATTAAAGCTAGAGTAATCTTCACTGAAAGATATTATATAAGATATTATATGGTGATCAATCAGGAGGAATTGTGTTCGTTTTGTTCAACCCAGCAATTAGGATTATTTTCATATAAGAAATGCTTCTAAATCTAAGGTGCAGGTAAAGAGGAAAATGTAACCCTCAATGACATTCACCTTCACATTGAAAATAGGCTTCGCATTTGCTATACCACACACATAGATAGACAATTTACATGGTACAGCTAATATTGGGTAAACATGAGAAATACAGATTTAAATGCTCTGCAGGTTGAAGACTAAAATCCAAGTGATATAAGTTTTATATCATTTAAATGATACAACTCGAATGATACTGAGTTGTATTGGACGATATTGAAAACCATGAGTGCAAGATTTGAATGATCGTTATCATCATCACAATAGCCTTGTCCCAACCACTTGGGGTTGGCTTTATGAATCCTCCTGGGCAGAAGTTCAACAACCAGCATCCTACCTGATATAATCCCTCCTTTACTGGGGTAGGGGATCAGCTGGCCCTTCACTGCTACCAGTTTAAGGAATGTTCTAGTACAAGATCGACAGCTCATCAGTAAAAGTGCATGTCATGCTGCAAGAAACTATCTCTAGAAAAGCTATATTCTTAGTTGAGATTGAATCAACAATTCTGCAGCGACAGAAAACACCTTTAGTCATGAGACAACAACATGTTGAGATTGAATCAACAAATTCTGCGGTGACAAAAAGCACCTTTAGTAATGAGACAACAACATGCATTACCAATTCATTGTTTTTCAGCTGAAATTAAAGCATAGAAATTGCTAAAGAGCAGGTGAAGGAATTTACATGGACCAGCTAAAAGGGGCTGCTGCATAACGTATACAGTGCCAGGGTCTGATTTCCTATAAGCAGCCATGATTTTAACTGCACTTTGGCGAGTGTTGTCATTAAAGCGAAGGACACGCCATTGATAACCGAGTATCCTAAACAGTCCATTGTGTTCAGATTCTGGATGTATCTTTGCGTACCTTTCTTAAAGCCATTTTTCCATTGCTGGCCAATGGGCCACATCCTGGGACAAAAAGTATACAACAAAACTAAGAATTTGCACATCAAAATGCCAAGTAAAGGGGGATTCACCAAATGGGCAGTCAAGACACGGGGAAAGAAAAGAAAAAAAAAAAAAAAAGGCGGCTTAAAGTTTGTGAGAAGATAGGGCAAAAAATCAAGGCTGGGAATATTTTTCTATTCTTTGGACCTACTTATATATTAAAATCTAGTCTAGGCATGTGTGAATGTGATTGACAGAGAGAGAGAGAGAGAGAGAGAGAGAGAGAGAGAGAGAGAGAGAGAGAGAGAGATTAGAGTTGCATCACACGCTCCCACCTCTCCTCCTTTATATTAAATCATAAAATTAATAATGACAAGTTTGCCCATTAATAGCAAAAGCAAAAATACCCACTATGTCCCAAATCACTAATAATAAAATATACGAGTTAAAAGTTAGAGATTAGTGGGCCATACAGTGGCACGGCCATATCCGTTAACATGGCCTCTCAATTTGAAGCATATATATATATATATATATATATATATATATATATATATATATATATATATATATATATATATATATATATATGTATATATCATGAATGCTCAGCTTGACAAACAGACAATGTAAATTAGTACTACCTAGAGCTTTAGTGAACATGTCTGCCAATTGATCTTGGGACTTGACAAACGGCATGAAATTTCCTTGCTAGCCACTTTCTTCAGGATGAAGTGACAATCTAATAAAATGAATGAAGTGAAGGCCATCTTGGCATGTAAAGTAGTAAAATGAGCTACTGCTTTAGTGACTAAAGGAGGAGCTTAATGACTATAAAAGACTGAAATAAGATCCATATGCACCTAGGGATGTAGCTCACATGGTAAGAGAGAAGTAAAAAAAAAAAAAAAAAAAAGATCCATATGCACCTGCTGTTGTACAACAGTATTCAATTGATGAAGTCAGTGGGTCCAATCCCTGTGTAAGTGATGCAAAATTTAGTAAATCATCCAAACGAGAACTGATAATAAATTCTGCATGAAGTAACATGCATTTCCTGGCATGGACGAAAAATTCAATCTAAAATGACCCAAAACTTATCAAATAAAACAACATTCACCTGAAATGAGAAAGTTTAATGGAAAGAAAAAGAAGTCAGGAAAACACAATACAACAAGCTCAACCAGTCTTGAAATTTGTTATTGGCTACATAACTAAACTTGTTGGCCTGTAGATTCCAGTGATAGTGAGCAACCAAAGAAAGCAACTATTTCTTGCAACATATAATATAGATGAAACAATATTATTAGCCATTCTTTAAGTCAAACCAGTTATCCAAATTGCAGCAACTCAGGCAAACCTGATGAAACTGTATTATGTTGTTGTAAGCAAGTGATGCATGCCCACCATTCTGTAAGTAACTGACTGGAAAATAACTCTTTCTCAATAGTTGCACATATTTTACATATTGTAAATGGTTAACCATAAAGAATCATTTTCTTACAAAGTTTGGATTGCCATTTAACTTGAGACTTAATCAGAAGAAAAAGAGTTGCGCTTTGTGCCACTGCCAAAAGGACATCATCTTCTTTTTTTCCTAATTTCTTTTCAATTTTTGTGGCAAACAAAAAGGACTTTCTTTTTAACAGTAACAAAATTTTATACAAACCGAACCTAAATAATTACACCAGTAAATAATTATTATATATTTTCTAGGTATTTGTCATGTGAATTAAAAAACAAACACCCCCTAATGTTAAGATGCTGATGGATGGGTTTTGTTGACACGTCTTTGAACTATGTGAAGTTGCCATGCACTCGAGCTGGGTGGGGATCAGGGCACAGAAAGAATGCCACAACAGGCAGTTATCATGGTCCAGTAATATGTACCATTTATCTATTGATTACCATCATTATAATTACCAAAAATCAATTATCAGCCTTATCATGGTCATGTCAATAGTTATGCTACATCAGGCAGTTAAAATAGAAGACAGGCACAAATTTATGAATGGGCCATTCAATGGAATGATCATAAGCATAAAGACCTACATACAAATTTTTCCACAAAGGCCAATATGAATATTCATATACAAACTGTAGAATCCATAAATATTAGTAGCAAGTCCACATTGAAAGCAAGTCCAATACTAATTCCACAAGCTGTACATGGAAGTCTTGATCTTTTATCAGTTGAAAGCAAAACTACATTGAAAGCAAGTCCAATACTAATTCCAACCATGAGCATCGATTGGAAAAACAACACCAAGTCCTCTGACATAACTGTTCAAACAGAGGATAGGACCTGAGCACTTGCATTAGACAACTAAATAAATAAGCAAGGAAAATCATCTGAGAGAGAGAGAGAGAGAGAGAGAGAGAGAGAGAGAGAGATTGAGATTTTGGCTATGAACCAGAAGCAAATCCCACATATCTCAAACCAGGAGATTGGATAACGAACAAAAAGCATATCAGATTTTTCCAAAAACGGAAAAAATTTACAAGTAAAAAGCCCATCTAAAGATTGGAGATAGCCTATATCCATGCATAAAAAGCCCAAAAATCTCCAACCACGAGCAAATTCACCATATTAAGAACAAAACGCAAACAAGTACTTCCAAGGCTCCAGCACAGACATTCTCGAGTTCAAAACTTATTTGCAGTATCCATCTCTAAAACAGCAGAAATCGCAAGATAAGAAATCAGTAACTGATGTGTGAAATAAATGAGCTGGAAAAAAAAAAGATGGGAAATCGACAATGCAAATCCCTAAAAATGACTTCGACAACGCAAATCTCTAATTAGGGATTTGTATTCGACACAGCATACCTGAGATGGATGAGAATCCGAGATCCGCGAGAGGAATAGGGTTTTGAGAGAGATAGATAGGGAGAGTGAGAGTGAGAGGAGAGCGAGCGGAGAACGAGAGGCAGAGGCAGAGGCAGAGGCAGAGGGAGAGCGTTCGAGGGGGAGAGGGAGAGGCAGAGAGAGGGAGGGAGAGCACGAGAGAGAGGGAGAGGAAGAAGGAGAACACGAGAGAGAGGAGATCTCTAGATCGCGTGACGGAGAGAGAGAGAGAGAGGGACGGAGAGCGACAGGGATGGAGAGCGAGAGAGATGGAGGGTCGGCGCTCGAATAGATTAGGGTTCTCATTTTTTTTTTTGCTTTTATAGGGTGTACCCATTGCCCGCAGCCGGTAAAACTGGCCGCGGGTAAAGGGTTGGGCCATCGGTCGGCTTAGGTCCCTTTTGTTGTAGTGTCTTCAACATCTTATCCAACTTGCTATGTTGTCTACCGCCAAAAGAAGACAATTAAATATTTGTGTAAGGTGTTACTAGCTAACTATACCAGAATAAAATATTCTTTATAAGTTAGTTTTTAGAATATAAATATTGGATAAAAGACTTGTTATTGATCAAGTTCATGAGTTGTATGTTATCATCCAATGGATCATTTCCATTAGCATTAACCCTGACTAGTCCTAAGTGCTCATTATTACAACCAAACTACCACCTGGATGGAAAGATACTACAAAATATCTAAAACAGAGAAATGAAAAAAAAAAAAAAAAAATGCCTTTAACGAATTCTTTGAAGTTTTTTTTTTTTGTTTTTTTTTTTTTTTTTTTTTATTGAAAGGGAATCTAGGCTTTATGATTAGGAAAAAAAAAAAAAGAATAACAACTAGAGATCCTCGCTAAGGTTAACCTAGTCAAAAAATGTGTGAAGCAAGAACGGGATAAGCTATATTTCAAGAATGATTATCAGCTCAAATTAAATAATCAAGGATTCAAGAGAACACATCCAAGAAGGATCTATGCCTAGCTACAAAAGTCTAAACTACTTTTAAAAGGAATAAAATAAAATAAAAATAAAAATAAAAATGTTAAAAGTACAAAATAAAAATGCAAGAAATAAAATGGTAAGTCAATGTGACAGAAGATATAAACTTGGCAACAACCATCTCTAAAATGAACATGGTGGTTAATGATGTTAGCTGAAGGGTAAATTTTTGTACTACGAAACATGTTTGTAAAAATCATAACATATTTAATCCTTACTAGATACTAAGGGATGATTAAGAACTATAAATGAAAAATTCCTCTCCAGCCAAGGTTTTAAAAAATGAAACGTATTGTTTAAACTAACTTATGAAAAAGTCATTACTTTAAACAATGCACTCTTGGTCGTATCTTATATTTCTTCATTATTTTTCACATTGTGATATAACAGAAATTTATAATCACTGCTAAACATGATGAAACACTATTGGCAATGGAAAAGTAAACTCCTTGCATTGGAATTGTTTATGGATTTCTACTAGAAATAATCATAGTGAAACTAGTGGGACCCCCAGTCGATGCCCGTGAGAAAGAGATGTCATTCAATCCTACTTTACATATAATTCAATGTAATCACAAGATTGATAATTTCAAAATGTATCATGAGGGATTGGTTATGTATCACAAAAATTCACATGATAAGATTTGTTACATTTTCATTGTGGGGATAAAATATTTCATCACGACCTTCTATGCTTGATGATTCATATACTTCAATTTGAATTGCCAAACTGGGCCTAATTTAGTTGAGACCCGCACTGCAGGCAGTTTGATAATTTTCACGCAAGGACCACTGTAGCTGTGGGATCACTTGAACAGGTAATCCCATGGATTACCGATATTTTCCTTCTCCTTTGTTTTTATTTTATTTTTGGCTGCTAAATGGTCCATTCTTTCATTTTCATGCCAAAATGCCCAACAATTAATAAAAATGTGAAGAATACAGGACTAGACAGATGTGACAGTTCACCATCATTTGGTGACTCAATCCTTTTCAAATGTGGCATGCATATATAGCCGTCCAGACAATTTGAATTGTGGGGCACATTTTCTATTAGCCATATGTCTAAAATTCAACGTATCACGCAATCATAACCATCCAAGGAGTAGATGGCTGACAGCAAGCTGGTGAGTGGTCCAAATTTCAAAGGAAAATCAGATGGTTCTTATCATATTATATATCAGTGTGATTTTTGTGTTAGGTCCATGATTTTGATGATCTGGATTTCCTTCTATGCCATGTGAATCTGCATTTCTTCCTTCTATACCACTAGCAAATAGGGCACATATGCATGTCAATCAAGAGCACCAAAATTATTAGTGGACCACAGCCTGACCAATTGATCCTAAATATGCCCAATTAGTTCTCGCCAAATAACAGTTATAACGTATCCAAAATCCAAAGGGTGAAATCATATGGTGAACATCGATCAATTTGATTTTACTGATGTGATTTGCCCCTTGATTTGGATGGTCTAGATTAATACGCCTCTATGCCGCATTTACAGTGGCACGTGAGCCAACTATCATGTACTCTGTGATATTGGGGCCATTATCAGGAACATGCCATGGCCGAAAAATAGTGCCAGTCCAGTGATAATTGGGGCCGAATGTGTATACTGAATATGGACCGTTGATTTTTAATGGTGCAGTTTGTAGTACATGTGTGACCCATCTAATGACTTGAACTCCAATAAAGCATGTTGTTGTCCAGCCGATAAAGTTAAAGTGTGGAGGTGTAACGAGCCACCTATCGTTTTTTTCGTGAGAGTTCAGGCAAAAGTGGAGAATAGACGTTTGCTAGACCATCATGCACAGTACCCTCTCCCATTTTGTGTATTTTTTTTTTTTTCCCCAAAAATAAGGGTGTTTTGATTGTTTCTTTTCATCATCTCTTCGTGACTGTTGGCTGTGAATCTTAGTAACTCTCGGTGAATAGAGCAACTTTGGATTAAAGTTTTGGCTAAAAGTTTCGACAAAATTTAAAATTTAAAAATTTAAAAAAAAAAATTAAAAAAAAAAAAAAAAAAAAAAAAAAAAAAAAAAAAACATGAAAGGTTACTTGTCTATCGATGAATAAAGGGCCTCAAAGTATACATTTTGTTTTTATAAAATCCAACTTTGGATAAATCCACAAACAACCACAATCTTTTCTCTCTAGCCTTTTTTAATCTTTTCTCGAATCTCTCACAAGCTATTTCATTTTGAGTAAATAACATAGGTGTAACAGAAAATCTATAGAGATTGATAAAAGTAAGGAAGTTAGGAGTGTATATTGCAAAAGTGTATTGAAAGTGCAGTTTTCAGTTTTGCAAGCTAAAGCTCATATTTCTCTAATTCAAGAGAAGATGTTTATGGTATCTTAGAGACGAATTTGCTACAGCTCTCTTGCAAAAAAATTTAAATTAATTATCAGTAAGGTGTAAATATCGTCTTAAAGATAGTGAGTGTGTTGTAACGTATCTTATGTTTTTTTTAGTATGCATTTTATTTCCATTGCTTCCATATGCTTTGTCTCTTCCCCTATTTTTAAAGTAACATTATAGCTCCTTTTATGGCTATCCGACTTCATTTGAATTACACCAGTCGACGGCTCAAATTTCCTTCAATATTAATTGAGGGTTTGTCTCTTCCTCACATTGCTCAAGTTAGAACATATACTCACTAAAGTTCATCCTGCACCGCCTTCCAATGAATATACAGCATAAAGAAAAAAATGACAAGATTGAGAACTTGGCGAGTAGTATTTATGTAAATACCACATCTTCAAGGTCCTATCCAAATTAAAAATGACAAGATTGAGAACATGGCGAGTAGTATTTATCTAAATACCACATCTTCAAGGTCCTATCCAACTTGTTCTCTGTTGTCTACGACCTAAGAAGTCTACTAAAGAATTGTGGAAGGCCTTGCTAGCTAACTACACTTCAAAAGATTAAGGCAATAAAAAAATATTTATAAGTCAAGTCAATTTTTAATTAGAATCTAAAATATCGGATAAATGATTTGTCATTAATCAAGTTCATGAGTTATAAGTCATCATCCAATGGATCTTTAAGTATTACCATTATAACCAAACCACCACATGAATGGAAAGATACCATGAAATTTCCAAAACAAGGAAAGAAGAAAATGTCTTTAAGAAATGTCTTAAAATTTCTTCTAATTAAAAAGGAATCTAAGCTTTTTTATTTTAAAATAATAATAATAATAATAAAAGAATAACAACTAGAGACCTTACCTAGGTTAACCTAATCAAGAATTGTGTGAAGCAAGAACTGGATAAGCTATATTTCAAGAATGATTATTAGCTCAAACCAAATAATCAAGGATCCAAGAGAACACATTCAAGAAAGATCTATGCTTAGCTACAAAATTCTGAGCTACTTTAAGAAAATTGTTAAATGTACAAAATAAAAATGTAAAGAAAAAAAATGACAAGTCAATACTGTTGAGATGTAGAGTCACATTTGGGGGTCGCATGATCGGTCGTGGCCCCTGCTCGACCGGTCATGGGGTTCGTTCAACCAATCGTGGACTGGCTTAATTCAAAGTCCAGTGAGCATCAATTTTTGGTTCCGAGGTGCTCGATGGTCATGGCCCATGCTCAACTGGTCGTGGGATCCGCTCGACCACTCGTGCAGTCTGCACGACCAGTCGAGGTTACGCAGATTCGTTTCTGGATTTGATGCGGATTACAAAAATTTGAGTCGATTTTCGCAAGTATATAAAAGGGAAGTTGCCAAAACTATAAATTGAGGTCCCTAGGGCTATTCTAGGGTTAAGGAGAATATTGGGGAGTTATTTCTAAGGTGTGGGAAAGGAATTTTCTCTGTACTTCTAAGGGAGAGGTTAGTATATTGCCTTGTAATCTTCATTTTTCTTCATAGTGGAAGTTTGCATCCGTGGTTTTTTACCCTAGTTTGGGGTTTTTTCCTGTATATCTTGTCTTGTGGTTTGTTTGGTTTGCTTTGATCTATTTCTAATTTATATTTTTTCTTATTTATCGTTTGTGGGTGAGACCGAAGATTAGATCTCGGTTCACCGCGTTGTTAGTGTGCTGCGCAACAACTGGTATCAAGGCTATTGGTTTAGTTCTATTGGGAGCGATGACGGAAGAGGGAAAAACTAGAATTGAGAAGTTTGATGGTGCAAACTTTGCCTTCTGGAAGATACAGATGGAGGATTATCTGTATCAGAATGATCTCTATATTCCTCTAGGAAGAAAAGAGAAGAAACCAGAAAAGATGACAGATGATGAATGGTTTTTACTGGATATGAAGGTTTTAGGAACGATCTGACTCTCTTTATTTAAGAGCGTCGCCTTCAATATATCCAAGGTAAAAACCACAAAAGAATTAATGAAAGCCTTAGTGTAACACCCTGAAAATTGGGGGTTGAGTAGCAACTTAACTCCCAAGTTCCAAAACATCACTTATGCAACACGTATGCTTATGATTTAATGTTGTCTGTGTTAGTGCATTAATCATGAGTGAGATTATACCAAAAGCAGTAATTCATACTCCAGATCAGTTGTAAAACGCAAGCGGAAGACTGAAAAATATAAATAAACGTATACAAATCAAAAGATCAGAATCGATCTCCAGAGTATGAATATAACACTGAGTCACTATGTTCTTGAAATATTATATGTAATGTTACAAAAGTCAAAAGTATCAAAAATAGTTCAACTGAAGTAAAACCCTGTAGCCCCGTCAAACAGGAGAGCCTATGCGAATCCATCAGAGAACTGCATGTAAGAGTACTCATCTTGATCATCGCAATAATCAGGCTCTGCCTCGGGAGTCACGCCATCATCTAAAATCAAGACAGAGTCTGGTTTAGTGTTTAAAACATCATCCCGTAACGTGGGAGTGAGTGATCAACTTAGTGGAACAATAAAGCATAGGTTAGCACGTTATCAATTCAGTCAAGCAGTAATGATAAAGCAGTAAATCACACATTCCTAATACTGTTGTTAATGCAAGAATGGTATGGATGTATGATGCATGCCCTCGCCTACACTCCCTCAGCGACTCCATCCCACGTTTGTGCATGACAACACTGCCTCAGTGTTTGAACTGCAACCCCTGAACGCACGCGTAATGCGGTGCACGCATATGATTACCAAGTTCTTATTAGTCCTTTTCATACAGCAGGATTGGGAAACTAAGGTACCTCCCTTAATTCATTTCCCAAACAATGATCCATTCTAGGGTCGTCAATCCTAGTAAATCTCATATGATGTTATGGTTCTAGGTCGCTGTAAAGGGCTCGTCACCAAATCAGTGCAGGCCTAGTTTATACTTTAGATGCTACGGAAAGGCTCGTCGCCTCTACGTAGACTCAAAATATACTCGAGGTCACTACAAAGGGCTCGTCACCAATCAGTGTAGGCCGACAACTCGAATACAGTGTCTCATACCACCGTATTCGGCTCACGAGTCTGGGTTGCTCACTGGTCACTACGGGGAGGCTCGTCGCCCGGCGTAGGCCGACAGCTCGAATACAGTGTCCCATACCACCATGTCCGACTCATAAGTCTTAGCGGATCGAGGTACCAAGGTTAAATGGGATTTCACTAGTGAGTTTGACACCTTAGGTTCAAACAGTAGCGTCCATAGATGGTGAACATATAAGGACACATCGGGTTACTTGACGGGTTCAACTAGCACGAGCGCACATTGTATCGATCGACATAAAGTGCATAAGCACTTCGTGTGGCCTAACCACTGCCGACGACCAACACACGACTCGGGTTCGTCAAACACGTCCTTCGTGGTGAATGAATCTCAGCCACGACTTCAAACCTCTTACCGATTGCCTGAACTATAATATAGCCCCAATCATACTCAATCCGTAACCAGAAAGCATGTGGAGTAGTCAAACAGAATTAACAAAGTAATTCGAACTTGTTCACAAGCACGTTATAAAACACAATATAACAGGAAATACAAACACATACATTTCATAAGTAAGCGATTAAATTAAACAACTTGCATGGAGGAAATCATACACATCTCTAAGGTAGTTGAGAATCCTATCTCAACACCTACCCTAAGTACTATCATCTCAGTACTTACTCTTACAAGCATTTTCACAAGCACTTAGAATACACTCATTTAACATACATAACGTACATTAGCCAAAACATGTATTAGGGCGAATTCTTTCGCCGAGTAAGTATTACACATATATGTAGCATATACACACAGTAAATAATCATGGCAAACACACTTTCATATTTTGTACGCATACGGTATTTTCTACAAATATATAGAATATATTAAACGCCATAATTTGCATGCGTAACTGAATCGCAAAACGAACATCGCATTTTACATGTACAATAACACCCAGATCATGAATCTATCATTATCTGATATTGAAAGCTTTGAAAACCTTAACTTATACGTCTAAAGTCCGCACCTTATGCCATAGAAGCGAGTAACGAACTCAGTTTAACACCAAGTCTTTATCAACGGTTAGAACGGCAACCTATGACATGAAATAGGTTAGCTATTTCGTCACTTACACTAATCGAATCTCTAGAACTGATTAGGGTTAGGATTTCTTACCCGAAAACGGAATCAGAATCGTCGGAAAAGCGATACAGTAATGATGGATAGACAAGGAGAACAACAGGGATCGATTCCCAGGAATGATTCCAACTTCTCACTCACTTTCTCTCTCTTTACTCTCTTCTCTCTCCTAGGGTTTTCTCAATTTTGTATGGTGTGAATGAGAGAGGGTTTAAGGTCCTTATATAGGCCTAAAACTAATGAAAATGGCCCTAGGGCCAAGGTATACTTAGATTATGTCCAAAGGGCATCTGTTTTAGCTCAATGGAGCACTTCTGGAGCCCCCCCTTGAGCTAAAGGTCGGACTTAAGCTCATAGACTATGGATCTAGGTCGAGTTAAGTTTTCATTCCAGTTAGGTTTCCAGATCACACGTGACGAACTAGTTTCAGTTCAACGGTCACCGAAACTTGATCAGGGTTACAAGTACACTGACTTGCGTATGAAATTTTCCCTGATCCAAGGGTGTATTTGGGTCAGATTCTGACGGTCTGATTGCTTATATCAACCCCGCAAGTGACAAGTCTTAGATTACTTAAATTAGGTTTAATTTCTAAAGAAATCCACGTTTTCTCACACTCTTCACTCCGGGCTCAAGCAAATAGCCCCGGAACACTATCTAGATTTGATTTCCGAGATGGTTATCAAACCCAGCAAGGCGGTCCTAGTTATATAATGTCGTAGTAATCGGACTTTCAACGTGCGGTCCAGATCCAATACGGAGTTTCAATGTGCTCCCGAGAGCAATTAGGTAATGAGATTGGTTCTAGATTTTAGGGTAACCTAGTGTCAATGATTCTACAAGTTTTGGGTCTTGCAGATTGTATTTAAAGTGGATCAAGCGGATTTCAGAGCTAATCCAGTATAGCACTTAGTTAACTTGTCTAATTTCTAAAGGATTTGGTCTTAAGCGATTTCTTACTGAGGTGGTACTCGGGTCTTTGTACGAAATTTTTCGAGACGTTACAATCTACCCCCCGTAAAGAAAAATTTCATCCTCGAAATTAGTACCTTTTCGTACTTCTCAAGAATCTGAGAGTAGTTCTTTCTGACCTCGGCTTCAATTTCCCAAGTAGCTTCTTCCTCTGTATGTTGTGTCCATAGTACCTTCACAAGTGGGATGACCTTGCTACGCAACACCTGCTCCTTCCTGTCTAGGATACGCGTCGGATGCAGTACATACGTAGCGTTTTCGCTCAACTGCACCTGCTCCCATCTGATGATATGGGAAGGATAAGGAATGTACTTCTTTAGCATGGAAACATGAAATACGTTATGCACACCCACAAGTGGAATGGCCAAAGCAAGACGGTATGCCACCGCACCCACTTGGTCAAGTATCTGGAATGGGCCAATGAACCGCGGTGTAAGTTTTCCCTTCTTGCTAAACCGAATGACTCCCTTCATGGGGGAAACTCGGAGGAATACATGGTCTCCAACCTCAAACTCCAGCGGTAGCCGCCTCGTGTCGGCACAACTCTTTTGTCTTCTCTGTGCTGTAAGAAGTCGACTCCTGATAATATCGATCTTCTTTAAGGTCACCTGTACTAACTCTGGGCTAATCAAACTGCGCTCGCTGACTTCTACCCAACAATGTAGTGCTCTGCAAGGGCGCCCATACAAGGCCTCATAAGGAGTCATGCCAATACTCGCCTGAAAACTATTATTGTAGGCGAACTCTGCATAAGGGAGACAGTCGTCCCAACTGTCCTTGAAGTCCAAAACACAAGCCCGCAGCATATCCTCCAAAATCTGATTCACTCGCTTCGTCTGCCCATCGGTCTGTGGGTGGAACGCAGTACTGAACTTCAACTTCACACCCATCGCTTCCTAGATACGAGTCCAGAAGATAGATGTGAATCGCGTGTCTCTATCCGACACAATCTCCAAGGGAACTCCATGCAGACGCACTATCTCCTTAATGTATAACCTGGTCAACTCGTCTGCAGAGTTCGAAACTCTGATCGGAACGAAATGAGCCGACTTTGTCAACTGGTCGACGATCACCCAAATGGAATCGTGTCCCTTCCTCGTCTTCGGCAGCCCCGATATGAAATCCATAGAGATGAAGTCCCACTTCCATTCAGCTATGGGCATGGGCTGAAGCAGTCCAGGAGGTCGGCAATGTTCAGCCTTGACCTACTGGCAGTTGAGACAACGGGAGACATATTCTACTATGTAGAGCTTCATGTTGTCCCACCAATACGATCTCTTCATGTCCTGATACATCTTCGTACTACCAGGATGCATCGCAAGCTTCGACCTGTGGACAGCCTCGAGAATTTTCTGTCTCAAGTCATAAATGTCTGGGATGCATAGGCGGCCACGGTATCGTAGGCCCCTATCTATACCAACTCTCCACTCGGAGTCCTCGTTATCGCTAGCTTGCTCTCGAAGCTCAGACAGTCGCGCATCGCCCTTCTGGGCCTCGATAAGTCTGTCATCATTAAGTGGTCATACCTTAATGTGCGCGACTCACTCAAATGACTCCTCCATGGTGAGTTTCCGCTCGAAGTCTCGTACGAACTCCACCATGTGTCATTCCTCAATCATCAGCGGAGCCGCAAATACTATCGCCTTCTTGCGGCTCAATGCGTCAGCAACAAGGTTAGTGTTGCTAGGATGGTAGGAAACCTCGAACTTAAAGTCCTTCGAGGTCTCCATCCATCGGCGCTGCCTCATATTCAAGTCCCGCTAAGTGAATATATAGCGAAGGCTCTTGTGGTCACAGAAAAACTCGAACTCCTCTCCGTAGAAGTAATGTCTCCAGAGCTTTAATGTAAAGATGATGGCAGCCAGTTCCAAGTCGTGTGTAGGGTAATTCTCTTCATGTTTTCTCAACTGTCTCGAGGCATATGCAATCACCCTGTCCTTTTGCATAAGGACACAGTCCAAATCAATGCAAGACGCGTCGGTGTATATAGTATACTTAACCCCTTGCTCTGGCAATACTAGCACAGGGGTGAACGTCAACCTGTCCTTTAGCTCATGAAAAGCTGCTTCTGCCTTCTCATTCCAGGCGAACTTCAGATCCTTCCATGTCAACTGAGACAACGGTCTGACTATCTTCAAGAAATCCCAAATGAATCGTCAGTAGTAGCCTGTTAGACCAAGAAAACTCCTCACTTCAGTAACCGAATCAGGCTTCTTCCAGTCCTGAACCGCGGCTACCTTAGCAAGGTCCACAGTTATCCCTTCCTTGGATACCACATGTCCTAGGAACTTGATTTCCTCCTTCTAGAAGTCGCATTTCTTGTAGTGTGCGAGCAACTGATTCTTCCTCAAAGTATCTAAGACTGCTTGTAAGTGTTCCTCGTGCTCTTCCCGACTCGCAGAGCATATCAGGATGTCATCGATAAACACGATGATGAATCGGTATAGAAATGGCCGAAACACCCAGTTCATCAAATCCATGAACACGGCCGGTGTGTTCGTAAGACCGAATGACATCATAAGGAACTTGTAATGCCCAAAACTGGTCCTAAAGGCCGTCTTCTGCACGTCCTCTTCCCTGAAGCACAAATGATGATACCCTGACTGTAGATCAATCTTCGAGAAGTAACGCGCCCCTTTCAACTGATCAAACAGATTGTCTATCCTGGGCAAAGGTACTTGTTCTTCACGGTCAAGTGATTCAACCTACGATAATCAATACATAATTGTAGCGATCCATCTTTCTTCTTGACAAACAACACAGGCGCTCCCCAAGGAGACACACTGGGTCATATGAAGCCCTTCTCTAAGAGCTCGTCAATCTGTTTCTTCAGTTCCTCCATCTCACATGGAGTCATCTAATACATAGGTAATGAAATGGGGGTCGCACCGGGCACAAGATCAATAGTAAAATCGATCTCGCGCCGAGGAAGTAATCTAGGGATCATCTTGAACACATCCTTAAATTCCCGAACTACTGGCATGCTTCCTAACTTCGGCCCATTAACATGCTCAAATATAGCGGCGTAACATTCAACACGACATGGCTAACTAACCCGCACTGGAAACGTGAAGACCGTGCCGTCAGGTCCGCTGGCTGTTATGACCCGACTATCACAATCAATCTCTGACTTCATCTCGGTGAGCTAGTCCATACCGAGGATAATGTCGTAGTGCCATAGTGGAGCGACAATAAGGTCAACAAATACTGTCCTGCTACCCAAATCTATAGAGCGACCCTCACACGTCCATGTGCATCCGAAAATGTCCCAGTAGTGGTAGTGAGTCTCACTCCCTTCGTGGGAGTAATATATAAAGCTAGACGCTTAACTGTTGCACATGAATTGATGGAGGTAGTGGACCCAGTGTCCACCAATAAAAAGACAGAAGTACCTTGAACATGTGCAGTGACCTCAAAGACCATAGGTGTTAAAGGTGCTGTTTCTGACTCTTCTGCTGTAAGCGCATGAATACGTGCCTGCTGAGGTCGATTGGGCTGAGGCACCATAGGTCGCTGAGGCGGCCTGAATCGAGGTGCAGGGGGTCGGAAGGATGGATGTGCAGGAATAGTACGCAGGGGTGGCGTTGAAATGGCCTGAGGACGAATGTGGTCGATCTTCTATGGCGGCATGAACCCACTGGCTCTCATACACGTGAAACAGCTCTCCGCTGGGTGGCCTGGCCGCCCACAGTAGGTACAAGTCACGTCCGATCGCCACATCGGTATTGGTGGTGCTGAAGTCCTGGGAGGAGAATCTCTGCGAGGCCTCTTGCCGATGAATGGCCTGCTCGGCATATCTGGTCGAGGCCTAGGGACCATAGGCCTACGAGAACGTGCCAACCGATCCCCGTCCTACTCGGCTCACACAGACATGTGTACCAGCTCAATGTAGGAGGGTATGCTAGCATAGCACATCTTCGAGCGAATATCAGGGCGCAGGCCCTCAGAAAAGCGCTGCATGCACATCCGTGCGTCGGCAAGGATCGTAGGAACATAGCGGCCCAACTCCGTGAACCGTTGCTCATACTCAATCACTATCATGTCTCCCTGTCTGAGACGCAAAAACTCATTCTCCTTCTCGTGCCGGTACGTCCGGGGATAGTACTTCTCGTGAAAGCGGAACTCAAAATCTGCCCATGTCTAGATATAGCCAACTGCAACAGTCTACAATACACTATCCCACCACTGGCTAGCCTCCTTTTCAAACATAAAGGCGGCCAACTCGACCTACTCCTGCTCAGTACAATGTAGCATCCTCAACATGTTGGAGATGCAGTCGAGCCAATATTCTACCCCCTCGGGTCTGTAAGAACCTTTAAAAGTAGGAGGCCTCAAGCGCTGGAATCGCTCGAGGAGGCCACTAGTACCCAAATTCCTCATAAGGTATGTAGCAGGTGCAGGAGAAGGCACACCCTCACCCTGATCAGAAGGCCCTATTGCCTCAACAGGACGTATAGATGGTGAAGGTGAAATAACACTTCCACCCTAAGCTGGGGCCCCTGCAATAGTAGCCAAGAGCTGCTGCTGCTGCAGCAGCATTATCATCATCAACTGCTCCAACCTATCAACAGGTGGGGCAGGCTCAGGCACATGTTGCGTCGAAGATGATGCATGGTTCTGCTCACGAACCGATGGTGTGTACAGTGGTGGTCCAACTGCAGGACTAAGAGAAGGCTGAGACTCAGGAACAATCTCATGAATAGGGCCCAATCCGGGGTCCGTATAACCATCCATCTGGGGAGGTGCCTGATCCATCATATTAGTGAGTGTGAGGCGTGTCGTGCTCCACTTGACCTTCCATGGCATACCCTATATGACATAGGGTGCAACTCAAGTCAAATTCAGCATACACACAAACTTATTACGCAACATTCATACACACTTCATAATAAAAGGAACTACATGCATTTCATTAACCAAATTTTATCATAATACATGGATTACAGAGTTTACATGAATCATGACAGAAGATGCATGTTAGCTAATACAACCCAAGCTTCAAACACTAAAAACTTTCTCCTACTACTGCACTACTAGGTCCAGTAACACTAACACAAACATAACCTAAAGCAGTAACCTAAACAAGCTGCAAGATAACTGCAGGGATGACTAGGCATCCGAGTCTGGTGACGAAGGAGGGGCACCCTTATCCTGCAGACTGCACAGGATAGTCTTCAGTGTACGGGTCACCTTCTTGAACTTGTGTTTCACAAGGCCCTGCAGATCCATAATATCCTGTTGTAGGATAGCCTGTCCCTGGCGTAGGGCAGCATGATCCTCCTCAAGTTGAGCTATACGAGCTTCCCTAGCAGCCCGATCAGTGCCCTGCTCCGGTGGTATAGGAGGGGAGCTCTCCTCCGTATCCTGGGCCACTTCTTCTTCCTCGCTCTCTTCCTCTTCTATTTCAGCTCCGCCTTCATCCTCACTTTGCTCTTCTTCACTCTCTGTCTCATCCTCACTCTCCTCAAGTCGGGCTTGTCGCTGTCGTGGCCTGATTTTCATTTGATTGAGAGTGGTCTCATTGATGAAGTGTTGCGACAATAGAAGTTCTGTGCCAAGACTGTAGCCGAACTCGCGTGCAATCTTGCATATAAGCCGGCCGAAAGGGAGCGAGTCAGTGTTTCTGTTCGAGCATGCAGTCAGAACGATCTGTTGCAAAACGTATGTAGGCACGCACAACTTCTCACCCAGCCCTGCTTGGTATAGAAAGTCGACCATCAGACACGTACACTCACTGCGATTGCTCTACTTGGGGTAGACATTAAACGTGCAGATATGGTGGAGTAGGCGAAAATCATCCTTAATGTGGGTCGCTAGAAGTTTATTGTTGGACTGTCACTGAACCATTCGACCACAAAGGAATTGTGTGCGGCAGTCCCTTTCATGTGCACTTCTCAAATTCATCTCGCTCGCGTGAACCTGGTAAAGAGGTATCCCCATGAGTCGAGCTATCAGGCCAGTGTCAATTATGGCCTCCCGACCACGTCCAGAGGGAATCTTGAACTGTAAGGGATCGAACGTCGGCTCTTGAATGTGGGCATAGAATGTGTGGACAGTACCCGCATTCGCACGATATGTTCCCTTGAACACAGGGCCCCAACAGGCCTCATTCAGGCGCTCCAACAACAGATACTCTCCAAGGAGCCGCCCGTCCACCCGAGCTTCAAATAGGACCCTACGGCCCGCATATCTCCCATGTGACAACTCCGCCAGTAGAGTTTGTGGGAGAGGAGCCTGGGGATTGAGGTCCCGCTTCGTCCGTATCTCACGCTCAACTCCCGAGCTTACGGTGGCGCCTCACGGTCTTCTCGAACGAGTAGGGCGGCTAGGCCCGGCTTCATCCGCGGCACCCTTCCTCTTTCCCATGAGGGAAAGAATGGTGGAAAATGAGAAAATGGCTGCAATAACTTTGAATAGGGCCATGGAGAAAGTGAAGAAAAGGGGAAAAGAAGATGGAGTCGTTAGATCTCCATGGATTTGAGCCTCCAAGGGGCGTGTAAAGGTTCAAATGGCAGGGATTAAGGAAGGAAAATGAAGATATGGGATGGGTAACGGGTTTACACGAGTTTGAGCCTCAAATGGGGGTGTAAAAGCCCAAATGAGAGAGAACAGAGAGGGTAGGGGGGTAGGTATTACTGTAAACAATGAAGGTGTATGGGTTGTGACAGGAAATGACAGAATGGGTGATTGGAGGGGAGGGTTGAGTGAAGTTTTGGGTTTTTCTTTAGGAAAGGAAAGCTAGGGAGGGTAGTTTGTGAAGAGAGGGGGTGTTAGGGAGGGTTTTAACCGAGCAACCATGGAACAGTGGGCCATACTAAGCCCCAAACTCGATCGGCCTGAGTGGCCCACCCGGCCTGGCCCGTTGGGCGGCGAGGTCCTCGCCGGTCTCTGGACTATTCGGCGAGGGCTCACCCATGGGGCGAGGTCCTCCTGCCCCCTGGGTCCCAAAAAGGTGTGGGGCCCACTCTGAGTCCCCATAGATTTGCGTGGTTAGGCCCCCTACTCCATTTTGCTTCATTTCGGGTCCTCTCGGGTGTTTTATGATGCATAGCAGCATTAGTACATTATTGAGGGTTGGGATGGGGTGATTTACTGTCTAAACTCGTCGATAGATGATCTAGGATAGGTCTGGGGTCGCCTCAAGCGATCACGGAGGTGCACGGACTCGATCTTGGCGATCGATTTCGATGAACTTCGCCAATTGGTGAAACTAGAAAATCCTACTTTTGTTTCTAGATTTTTCTCACACCCACCTAAGTCGAAATGCGTCAGCATAAGGTGTGTGACCATAACCCAGGTCTGGTTTAATCCAAATCATGCTCTGATACCAACTTGTAACGCCCTGAAAATCGGGGGTCGAGTAGCAACTCAACTCCCGAGTTCCAAAACATCACTTATGCAACACATATGCTTATTATTTAATGTTGTCTATGTTAGTGCATTAATCATGAGAGGGATTATACCAAAACAGTAATTCATACTCTAGATCAGTTGTAAAATGCAAGCGGAAGACTGAAAAATATAAATAAACATATACAAATCAAAAGATTAGAATCGGTCTCCAAAGTATGAATATAACACTGAATCACTGTGTTCTTGAAATATTACATGTAATGTTACAAAAGTCAAAAGTATCAAAAATAGTAAAACTGAAGTAAAACCCTATATCCCCGTCAAATAGGAGAGACTATGCAAATCCATCAGAAAACTGCATGTAAGAGTACTCATCCTGATCGTCGTAATAATCAGGCTCCGCCTCAGGAGTCAAGCCATCATCTGAAATCAAGACAGAGTCTGGTTTGGTGTTTAAAACACCGTCCCGTAACGTGGGAGTGAGTGATCAACTTAGTGGAACAATAAAGCATAGGTTAGCATGTTATCAATTCAGTCAAGCAGTAATGATAAAGCAGTAAATCACACATTCCTAATACTGTTGTTAATGCAAGAATGGTATGGATGTATGATGCACGCCCTCACCTACACTCCCTCAGTACTTCATCTCACGTTCACGCATGACAACACTGCCTCAGTGCTTGACCTGCAACCTCTGAATGCACAGGTAATGCGGTGCATGCATATGATTACCAAGTTCTTATTAGTCCTTTTCATACAGCAGGATTGGGAAACTAAGGTACCTCCCTTAATTCATTTCCCAAACAATGATCCATTTTAGGGTCGTCAATCCTAGTAAATTTCATACGATGTTATGGTTCTAGGTCGCTGCAAAGGGCTCGTCACCAAATCAGTGCAGGCCTAGTTTATACTTTAGATGCTACGGAAAGGCTCGTTGCCTCTACGTAGACTCAAAGTATACTCGAGGTCACTACAAAGGGCTCGTCACCAATCAGTGTAGACCGACAGCTCGAATACAGTGTCCCATACCACCGTATTCGGTTCACGAGTCTGGGTTGCTCACTGGTCACTACGGGGAGGCTCGTCGCCCCAGCATAGGCCGACAGCTTGAATACAATATCTTATACCACCATATCCGGCTCACGAGTCTTAGCGGATCGTACGTAGACTCAAAGTATACTCGAAGTCACTACAAAGGGCTCGTCACTAATAAGTATAGACCGACAGCTCGAATACAGTGTCCCATACCACCGTATTCGGCTCACGAGTCTGGGTTGCTCACTGGTCACTACGGGGAGGCTCGTCGCCCCAGCGTAGGCCGACAGCTTGAATACAGTGTCTCATACCACCATGTCCGGCTCACGAGTCTTAGCTGATCGAGGTACTAAGGTTAAACAAGATTTCACTAGTGAGTTTGGTACCTTAGGTTCAAGCAGTAGCGTCCATACATAGTGAACATAAAAGGGCATATCGGGTTACTTGACGGGCTCGACTAGCACGAGCACATATTGTATCGATCGACATAAAGTGCATAAGCACTTCGTATGGCCTAACAATTGCCGACGACCAACACACGACTCGGGTTCGTCAAACACATCCTTTGTGGTGAATGAATCTCAACTACGACTTCAAACCTGTTACCAATTGCCTAGACTATAATATAGTCCCAATCACACTCAATCCGTAACTAGAAAGCATGTGGAGTGGTCAAGCAGAATTAACAAAGTAATTCGAACATGTTAACAAGCATGTTATAAAACACAATATAACATGAAATATAAACACATACATTTCATAAGTAAGCGATTAAATTAAATAATTTGCATGGAGGAAATCATACACATCTCTAAGGTAGTTGAGAATCCTATATCAACACCTACCCTAAGCACTATCATCTCAATACTTACTCTTACAAGCATTTTCACAAACACTTAGAATACACTCATTTAACATATATAACGTACATTAGCCAAAACATGAATTAGGGTGAATTCTTTTGCTGAGTAAGTATTACACATATATGTAACATATACACACAGTAAATAATCATGGCAAACACACTTTCATATTTTTTACGTATACAGTATTTTCTACAAAATACAGAATACACTAAATGCCATAATTTGCATACGTAACTGAATCGCAAAACGAACATCGCATTTTGCATGTGCAATAACACCCAGATCATGAATCTATCATTATCTGACATTGAAAGCTTTGAAAACCTTAACCTATACATCTAAAGTCTGCACCTTATGATGTAGAAGCGAGTAACGGACTCAGTTTAACACCAAGTCTTTATCAACGGTTAGAACGACAACCTATGACATGAAATAGGTTAGCTATTTCGTCACTTACACTAATCGAATCTCTAGAACTGATTAGGTTAGGATTTCTTACCTGAAAACGGAATCAGAATCACCGGAAAAGTGATACAGTAGTGATAGATAGACAAGGAGAATAGCAGGGATCAATTCCCAGGAATGATTCCAACTTCTCACTCACTTTCTCTCTCTTTACTCTCTTTTCTCTCCTAGGGTTTTCTCAATTTCGTATGGTGTGAATGAGAGAGGGTTTATGGTCCTTATATTAGCTTAAAACTGATGAAAATGGCCCTAGGGCCAAGGTATACTTAGATTATGTCCACAGGGCATCTGTTTCAGCTCAATAGAGCACTTCCGGAGCCCCCCATTGAGCCAAAGGTTGGACTTAAGCTCACAGACTATGGATTTAGGTCGAGTTAAGTTTTCATTCCAGTCGGGTTTCTAGATCACACGTGGCAGACCAGTTTCAGTTCAACGGTCACCGAAACTCGATCAGGATTACAAGTACACTGACCTGTGTATGAAATTTTCCCTGATCTGAGGGTGTATTTGGGTCAGATTATGACTGTCTGATTGCTTATATCAGCCCCGCAAGTGACAAGTCTCAGATTACTTAAATTAGGTTTAATTTTTAATGAAATCCACGTTTTCTCACACTTTTCACTCCGAACTCAAGCGAATAGCCCCGAAACACTATCTGGATTTGATTTTCGAGATGGTTATCAAGCTCAGCAAAGTAGTCCTAGTTATATAATTTCGTAGTAATCAAACTTTCGACGTGCGGTCCAGATCCGATACGGAGTTTCAATGTGCTCCCGAGAGCAACTGGGTAATGAGATTGGTCCTAGATTTTAGGGTAGCCTAGTGTCAATTATTCTACAAGTTTTGGATCTTGCAGATCATATTTAAAGTAGATCAAGCGGATTTTGCAGCTAATCCAGTATAGCACTTAGTTAACTTGTTTAATTTCTAAACGATTTTGTCTTAAGCGATTTCTGACTAAGGTGGTACTCGGGTCTTTGTACGAAATTTTTCTAGACGTTACACCTAGCCATCATGTATGAAAAACTCTCAGCATCCAACAAGGTTCATCTTATGAAATAGTTATTCAACATGAAGATGTCATATGGTGGGAGCGTGGCTGAACATCTAAACGAGTTCGATACAGTCACGAGCCAATTGGAATCCATTGGCATTGTTTTTGAGGATGAAGTCAGGGTGTTATTGATCTTATCCAGTTTGCTAGACAGTTGGGATGGTTTGGTGATTGCTGTGAGCAATTCTTCTAGGTCGACAAAGCTAAAATTTGATGACGTGGCCAGTCTAATTCTCAGCGAATAATCTAGAAGAAAGGCATTAGGAGTTTCAAGGGATTCAAGGAATACTCTAAACGTTGAAGGAAGAGTAAGATCACTGAACAAAGGAGGCAATAAACATGGGCGTTCTAAGTTGAGGAAGAAGTCCAACAGACCGAAAAACAAAGACTAGTGTTGGCATTGTGGTAAGAAGGGGCACATGAAACATGATTACAGGGCGCTCAAGAAACAAGAAGGAAGCTCTCAAGGCAGGAAAGATTCACTGAATCTATCTGAGGAGAGTGACATAGAGGCGTTGATCTTGTCTCTTGATGTGAGGAATGAGTCTTGGGTTATAGACTTGGGTGCTTCGTTTCATGCCACTTCATGTAAGGAAGTTCTACGTAATTATGTATCAGGTGACTAAAGGAGAGTCTACTTAGGTGATGATGCGTCGTGCAATATTGTTGGAAAGGGGGACGTTCATGTAAATCAGAAAGACGGAACGACTTTAAAATTGAACGATGTCAGACATGTACCGAGTTTGAAACGTAACTTGATCTCAGTGGGGCAGTTGGCGGATACCAATTATGTGACGACATTTACCAATGGTTCCTGGAAGATCACAAAAGGTGTCATGGTGATATCTCGAGGCAAGAAGGAAAGTACTTTGTACATGACTTTAGGATCGTATAGTTCACTCGCAGTCGCATCAACTGGAGTGAATGGGCAGTTATGACATCAGATGTTGGGACATATGAGTGAGAAATGAATGAAAGTGCTATTGTCAAAAGGGAAGCTACCAGGGTTGAAGTCTATTGACTTGGAATTCTACAATGACTGCGTGTATGGCAAGCAGAAGAGGGTAAGTTTTAAGAAGACGGGAGACGCTCCAAAGACGCATCTATTGGAGCTTATACACATTGATGTGTGGGGACAGGCACGATATTATCTCTTGGTGGCTCACGTTACTTTGTCTCCTTTATTGATGATGCTAGTAGAAAACTGTGGATCTATTTCTTAAAATATAAATCTGATGTATTTGATGTATTTAAGAAGTAGAAAGTTATAGCAGAAAACAAGATAGGTAAAATAGTAAAATGTCTCAGATCTGATAATGGGAGAGAGTACTGTGATAAGAGGTTTGAAGAGTATTGTGCAGCGAATGGAATCAAACATCATAAAATGATTTCAAAGACACCGCAGCAGAATGGTGTGGCTAAGCGCATTAACAGGACCATCCTTGAGCGCGCCAGGAGCATGAGATTACATGCAGGGTTGCCCAAGTCGTTCTGGGCAGATGCTGTGAATACTACCACATATCTCATCAAAGGAAGTCCCTTAACACCATTGGATGGTGGACTACCATAAGAAACGTGGACTAAGAAAGAAGTGAACCTTGCACATCTCAGGGTGTTCGGTTGCACTTCATATGTTCACATTGATGCAGAGCACAAAAATAAACTGGATGTGAAGTCCAGGATGTGCATGTTTATATGCTACGAGCAGCATGATTTTGGCTACAGGTTTTGGGATGCAGAAAACAATAAAATCATCAGAAGCAAGAACATAGTCTTCAATGAAAAAGTGATGCATAAGGACAGTGTGCTGGAAAATAAAGTCGAGGAGAAAGAATTCGTAGAGTTGAAAGAGTTACCAGACACATGTGTTACAGCGCCACTGGATGATCATGCACAAGAGTATTATGAGGCAGAGCCGCATACACCGGTTGTGAGGAGGTCTACTCGGGAGAGGAGACCCACGGTCCGATACTCACCATCTTTACATTATTTACTGCTGACAGATAATGGTGAACCAGAGTGTTTTGAAGAGGCATTACAGTCGGATAAACGGGTTAAGTGGGAGCAGGTCATGGATGATGAGATAGACTCTCTTGAGTCTAATCTTATATGGGAGCTAGTCACTCTACCCAAGGGTAAGAAAGCTCTTCATAACAAGTGGGTTTACAGACTGAAGGAGGAGCATGATGGTTCGAAATGGTACAAGCTAGATTCGTTATAAAAGGGTTTCAACAAAAGGTAGGTATCGATTTCACTGAAATATTTTCACCTGTGGTGAAAATGTCTATGATTCGTATGGTCTTGAGTATAGTGGCTACAGAGGACTTACATCTAAAGCAGTTAGATGTTAAGACAGCGTTTCTTCATGGGGACCTTGAAGAAGAAATATACATGCATCAGCCGACAGGATACGTGGCACCAGAAAAGGAGAATAAAATGTGCAGACTGAAGAAGAGCTTATATGTCTTAAAGCAGGCCCCGAGGCAGTGGTACAAGAAGTTCGACAATTTCATGTCGGGAAAAGGTTTTAGGAGATGTCATGAAGACCACTGTTGTTACTTAAAGAAGTTGGATATATCATACATCATCCTTCTTCTGTACATTGATGATATACTTGTGGTCGGTTCAAGCATGAAGGACATCTCAGATATCAAAAGACAGTTGTCTAGAGAATTTTTATGAAGGATTTAGGACTGCCAAAAAAAAAATCATCAGCATGAGGATTAAGCATGATAGGAAAAACAAGAAATTAGTTTTGTCACAGGCAGAGTACATAGCCAAGGTACTTGATTGATTCAATATGGGAGGTGCTAAGTCGGTTAGCACTCCATTATCCAACCACTTCAAGCTATCTAAAGAGCACGTGCAAAGATGCAGAAGGAACGAGATTACATGGCTAGAGTCTCATATGCATCAGCTATTGGGAGTCTCATATATGTTATGGTGAGCACGAGGCCAGACATTGCTCAAGCAATGGGAGTTGTTAGCAGGTTCATGAACAACCCCAGGAAGAAACATTGGGAAGCTGTGAAGTGGATTCTTAAATACCTAGTAGGTACTAAGGATGTAAGGCTATGTTTTGGTGGATCAAAAATCAAGTTATAAGACTACATGGATTCAGATTTGGCAGGAGATATCGACAGCAGAAGAAGCACTACAGGTTATGTCTTTACTCTGGGTAGTAATGCAGTCAGTTGGGTCTCTTAGTTACAGAAGATAGTATTTATCTGTATGACAAAAGAAGAATATGTTGCGGTTACAGAAGCATGTAAGGAGATAGTGTGGATCTAAGGTTTCATGAAAGAGTTGGGTAAGAAGCAAGCAGATTGCAAGTTGTACAGTGATAGTCAGAGTGCAATACACTTGACTAAGAATTCAGCCTTTCATTCAAGGACCAAGTATATTACCATCAGATATCACTTCATACGTTCGTTACTAGAAGATGGATTGATTGCTCTGGAGAAGATTCATACAAGTGAGAATCCTGCGAATATGTTGACCAAGGCGGTCACACGGGAGAAGTTGAAGCTCTATTCAGCTTGGATTAGTCTTCAGGCTTAAAGACGGGGAGGTGGTGCACTCCGGATGTAGAATACGAAGGTTTATGGCGATGTGTCTCTAAGTGGGAAACTGTTGAGATGTGGAGCCATATATGGGGGTCACACGACCGGTCGTGGCCCCTGCTCGACCGGTCATGGGGTCTGCTCGACCAGTTATGGACCGGCTCAACTCAAATTCCAGCGAGCATCAATTTTTGTTTCCGAGGTGCTCGACTGGTTGTGGCCCATACTCGATCGGTCGTGGGGTCTGCTCGACCGGTTGTGCAATCTGCACGATCAGTCGAGGTTAAGTAGATTCATTTCCGGATTTGATATGGACTGAGAAAATTTGAGTCGGTTTTCGCAAGGATGCAAAAAGGAAGCTGTCAAAACTATAAATTGGGGTTCTTAGGGCTATCTTAGGGCTATTCTAGGGTTAAGGTGAATATTGGGGAGTTATTTCTAAGGTGCGGGCAAGGGATTTTCTCTGTACTTCCAAGGGAGAGGTTAGTATATTGTCTTGTAATCTTCATTTTTCTTCATAATGGAAGTTTGCATCCGTGGTTTTTTACCCTAGTTTGGGGTTTTTCTATATTTATCTTGTCTTGTGGTTTATTTGGTTTACTTTGATCTGTTTCGAGTTGATATTTCTTCTTGTTTATCATTTGTAGGTGAAACTGAAGATTGGATCTCGGTTCACTACGTTGTTGGCGTGCTGCACAACAAATACAGCAGAAGATATGAATCTGACAACAATCATCTCTAAGATGAACATGGTGTTTAAGAATGTTAGTTGATGAGTAAATTCAGATGCTACAAAACATGTTTGTAGGAATCATAGCATATTTAACCCTTACGAGATAGTAAGGGATAATTAATAATTATGAATGAAAAATGCCTCTACAACCACGGTTTAGAGAAAGGAAAATTAATGTTTAAAGTAACTTATGAAAAAGTTATTACTTTAAAAGATGCACCCTTCATCGTTTCTCATATTTCTTCGTTATTTTTCACATTGTAAGATATTGGCAATTTATAGTCACTGGCAATGGAAAAGCATACATTGCATACATTTGTTAGTGAACTCATTGCATTGGAATTGTTCATGGATTTCTATTAGAAATAATCATAGCCAAACCAGTGGGACCCACAGTCGATGGCCGTGAGAAAGAAATGCCATCCAATCCTACTTTATACAAATAATTCAATGTAATCACAAGATTGATAATTTAAAAATGTATCATGTGGTATTGGTTATGTAGCACAAAAATCACATGATAGGATTTGTTAAAACAATATTTTGATTTTGGGAATATTAAAATATTTCGTGGCCACCTTTTTGCTCATGGTATTCATATACTTCCGTGTGAAATGCCAAGCTGGCCCTAAATGAGTTGAGACCCGCACCATGCAGCAATTCCATGATTTTAGAGACCAGTATTGAACAGGTAATCCCATGGATTACCATTATGTTTCCTTCTCTTTTTCTTTTTATGTTTTATTTCTCTTTTTCTTTTTCTTTTTGGTTTTTGTTTCATGTTTTATGTTTTTTTTTTTTTTTTTTTGAACTTTGCTAAATAGTCTATTCTTTCATTTTTCATTCCAAAAGGTCCAACAATAAATAATATGAAGAATACAGGACTTGACGATCCTATGACAGTTCACCATCATTTTGAAAACATTGGTGACTCATCCTCCTCATATGTGGCATGAATGTACGGCTGTCCAGACAATTTGAATTGTGGGGCATATATCTAAAATTACACTATTCAATAAATCATAACCATCAAATTGGTGTCCAGCGATTAGATGGCTGCAGACACAGTAAAATGGTAAGTGGTCCAAATTTCAAAGGAAAATCAGATGGTTACTATGATATTAGCAGTGTGAATTTGGGTTCGGTCCATGATTTTAACGATCTGGATTTCCTTGTAACTATTCCACGTGAATCTGCATTTGTTACAATTTTGTGAAACTCTACCATTAGTGAATAAGGCACGTATGAGAGCACCAAAATTATTAGTGGACCAACAGCCTGAAATGATCCTAAATTTGTTCAATTGGTTCTCACCAAATAACAGTTAAAAGTATCAAAATCCGAAGGGTGAAATCAGATGATTAACATCATTCGACCTTTGATTATAGCGATGTGCTTTGGGCCTCAATTTGATGGTCTAGATTAAAATGTCTATCTGTCACATTTACAGTGGCACATGAGTGGAGCATCATGCAATCTATGAGATCAGGACCGTTCATTTGGTAGGTACCATCTAGAACATGTCATGGCCTAATAATAGTGCCGGTCCAGTTATAATTCAGTCGGCCATGCATACACTCATGAATATGCATGTACCATTTTTTTTTTAAACTATGCATTTTTCTAATACGTGTGTAACGGACATGCCTGACTCTTGAGCTCAGACAAGTGCACGTTGTTGTCTATTCAATAAAGTGCGGAGGACCCTTAAAGCACCTCTCTTTTTGGTGAGGGCTGAGGAAAAAGTGGAGGGTGGACTTTTGCTAGGCCATCATGCACCCTCTCTCATGCACATTTCCAACCAGCACCTAGAAAGTGGGGTCCACTCATCAGGTTGAACATGACTAAATTAGAATGAAAAAAAAAAAAAAAGCCAATTGCCCACAACCCAACATATTTCAGTATACACTATTTTCTACATCTTGGAAGGCCACTGATTGGATGTCCCACAATCCTCGTACCAATCTATTTTTCCATTGATGAATGGTCCACAAGATGGCTATTCCTTGATGATAAGTGACAAATGGTTCTATAATAATTAGGTTATACCAAATTATGGTAGATCCATCTCTTTTGGATGTGGTTGGACCCTCCATCTAGTGAAATCCCTGTCATGAATGGCTAATGTTTTTAAAAATATACATACAAGACAACCTATCAGTCGCTTTTCTTCATTCCCTCTTGAGAGCGACAACCAAACAACTAATCAATTTAGAATTAATAAAATATGGGTACCATTCAATAGATTAAGAAAATTAGTTTTAAATGTTTGGGACAATTTCGAAATTACCCCTTTAAAGTTATTAAAGATTAAGAATATCTAACTGAAGGAAAAGTATATAAGATTACATGATATGGTTAGAGCTATGATGGTTGAGAAGAAAGTATATAAGATTATATGATATGGTTAAAGCTATGATGGTTGAGAAGAATATACCTCATTTCAATAGAAGCTTTATTGACTGCAACGTACTTAATCAATTATCTACTGTCAAAGTTATTGTTAAAAATTCTTCCATAAGTAGTTTTTTTCTAGAAGCAATTTAATTGCTTTTCTTCAAAGTAACATTGTTGAATAAGCTTTATACTTAATTGAATAAACTCATGCAAGTAGTTGAATAAGTAATGTATTAGACCTAGCCTACATTCAAAAGCCTGAAACTGCCTACACGGTTTATACACCCGGTCAATAAAAGAAGAAAGGCTTAGGGTTTACGATACCCAACCTCCTCACATTTTTTGTTGTGTTTTTTAGAATAAAAATAAATTTCAAAAATAAAAGTTATTTTTAGAAAGAAAATAAATATATTAATTATTTAAACTTTTCATAAATAGTGTGTATAGCCAGTCGATAAGAGAATGGACTTTTGCTTATGCAACCAAGGTTCAAATCTCCTTGAGGGCTGTAGGGTTGCTTGGGCACTTTATTAGGCGCACTTAGCACTTCGCACGTGCCCATCGTACAACTGGAACTGAACTAGGGTCTAACCTGATGTTTTATTACCTTTGTGTTAATTGAGAGTAACTGTCCTTTTTTGAAAGAATATTGTTTGAAAGTTAATACTCTTAATTCTTAAGATTATATCATCTTCTGTGCAAATACTCTCGATTTGACCTCTTGCTAAGTTTTTTCTGAACGTCTTAAAGGCATATCGGTGTTAAAACTAAAGATCTATTCAACACTTATATGTGCAAATTTTCGTGTTGAAATTCGTATTGAGAGTTCATTGTATCCTAAAGACAATTTGCAAATTTCCTTTGTACTTGCTGGAACTTCCAGAAAAAAGGGCAGCAAATCTGTCTTGAGAAATTAACTATTCAAGTTGAGCCTTGAACCCTATAGATCTGATCGTCTCGTTATCTTTTTCTTCTATCCTCCGTTGTGTACAAGAAGTACTTATTTTTCTAACATCTCCCATCTCTCTTCGTCTTCTTTCTTCTCCGTTCCACCTTTCTCTCCTTTCTTCTTTATATGAAACTAAACAGTATCGTTGTCCATCATCACCATAGCTTGACCAGCAATGGGCCACTATGCCCATTTATACATAATTTAAGGGATCATTTGGTTATTGAGAATTAAAGTTCCATTCAAACATTCTTAATAGGGTACATGTCTATTATTAATCTATGAGTATGCTACAAGTCTACATGTGCCAATGTGTCTATTACACTCAAGAGCCACACATTCTCGCCAAACAGTGTTTGACAAATAACAAATAGTATAGTAAAACTAGTCCATCCATATAAGCCTATTCAGAAAACCTTTGCAAATAGCAAACAATATATCAACATTAGTCAATCCATATAAGCCTATTCAGATAACCTTTGCAGAACATATGTTCAAAAAGTTTTATCTGAATAAAACTTTAAGGGGGCGTTTGGATCGTAAGTTGCTTAAGATAAGCTACTTATTCCACATTGTAGCATATCTTAGTTTGTACTTATTAATTAAGAAGATAAGTATGTTTGGCAAAAACATACTTATCAACTTCTCCTCTCTTTCGTTTCTCCTGATGTCTCTCTTCAACAACTTATGAAAAGTAGAAAAGCTAAAATAATTAACTGAAGTGATTATGTACTTTTAAGTAAAAAAGTTACTTATAGCTAATCATAAACCAAACTTAACTGAACTAAGTCACTTATCTACTGCTGTAAATAGAAAAAAGTAACTTATTTGATGCTATCCAAATGGGACCTGATAGTAATCAAATCGACCCTAGAATGAAGTCTTTGGTTCTAGTTAACAGTTTGGTTATCGAAAGTGTTCCATTCAGACAACCTTTTCCAAATTGGGTACGTATACATATTTGCCAATATGCCTATTATTTACAAGAGCCACACAGGGTGATTAATAAACAATAAATAGTACCAAAAAATTAGTCCATCCATACAAGAATGTTCAAATACTCTTAGTAGGACATGTGTTCAAAAAGTTTTATCTTAACAGAACTTTGATGGTAACTAATTAAATAGGCCCCAAAAGTTTTTGGTTGTTGTTAATATTCATAAAAATTGTTCTTTAAGAGGACATTTGTTTATGCATCATTTACATATGCAAATGAGATTTTTCCATGATTGCTTGCGCCCGTTAAACCTTTTCACAGCCACCAATTTACATGTATATATAAACAGCCAAAATGTTTCACACCCCTACCCATGAGGAAACAATGTCCCATTTAATTGTCCCACTTTGTTTTACCTATGTATACACCTCACCTAAGATAGGAAAATATACATGGTTCAATTTAAACCGGATTCTTACTATTAAACCCAGAGCTACACTACATTAAGTATGCCCCAATATTCAAATTTAGTCTAGTAATGGGAGTCTAATTCCCGCTACCCATATTAAGCTTAATTATAATTAATATCAGGCATTCCATCTCCATAATCATGATCGCAATCAAGTTGTTTTGGCTTTTCTCTGTATAACTAAATAATAAAAAATTATTAAATACTTTAACGTAAAGATCATACCTTGGTACGAGTATGGAAGGGTGCCTAATCTCTTCATTTTCTATCAGTGAGGCCCTTACCTAAGATCAAAAATCACATATTAATTTTAGGAGTCACTCGAGTTAGGGATTCTTTAATTCTCCCGACTTATTGTGAACCTATGGTGTCTAGCAAACCATATATTATAAAACCATTGACTAGTGATGACTCCAAATTGAACCATACCATTGAAGCCATCTATAAAGTGCTCTCAGCATGCATTTCACACCCTTCACACATATCTACAGACTATCAACTCCACTGGAAGTTTTTTTCCAGCCACTAGCCAAGCTCGACTTGAAAATAAGATTTTTGAATTTCTTTTTTTGTGAAGATTTTCAATACTAGTTCATTTACATTTTAGCATTTAAGTTTCAATGCTTTATTTTTTGTATCTTTACTTCTTCCTGCATTTGTTATCTTTTGTCAGGAGCCCTTGCACCACTGACATTATTCATACTGTGAGCATCATTTGCCACGTAGACAAGCTCAAATGACCCAAAAAGTATATTGCTTAGAAAAACTATTGAAGTCGGGAAAACCTAATTGCATTCATACACTACATGCTCTCAACACAATCTACAAAAATTAAAAAGAAAATATCAAAAATGAATTTATTTAAAGCGATGAAAAGTAAATGGATTGGAACTATTAATCTCAACAAATTCAAAAATCTCATGTTTTGATTTGTACCTAACTGGTAACCAGCAAGAATTTCCCTAGTGGAGTCACCAAATCAATCAACACACGCATGGGCAGACTGGCCTTTGTCAGTTTCTTTCGATGTATGAGGTGAATTGGCTCATGAATGCTTCTTATGGAACTTGGAGTTGTCACTAGCCGATAGATCTTGGAATCTATGGTCAGCTAGACGCAGTGGAATCGTTAAAAGTTGGGGGAATGTAAAAAATCCCCTAACTTTAATGTATCTATGGTTGGTCTTTGGCTGGGGATTTTGAGTAAATGCCTCGATGATGGAGAAGAGGTTAGGCACCCTTCTCCACCCACACAATCATCAAATCCTTTACGAAATTTAGAGATTTTTGGGAATTTATTGAGCTCTAGAGTCTTATCGCTAACCGAGATCAAGATTCCAAAGAATGAGCGCTTAACATCAACCAAGACTTCAAAGACTATAAACAATGAACCAAAAGAAAAATGAACTAAAGAAAAAAATTATGATCACAATTGTGGAGACGGAACGCTCAACATTGATCAGAATCGAGATGTAACCAGTGCAAGAGATTGAAAAATAAATAATCCCTCCTCCTCCTCCTCCTCCTCCTCCTCCTCCACCTCTCTCTCTCTCTCTCTCTCTCTCTCTCTCTCTCTCTCTCTCTCTCTCTCTCTCTCTCTCTCTCTCTCTCTTCCTTCAACCAACCCCCTTGATCGAGTGGGGGTAGTCTATTTATATAAAGAGAGTTGGTGGGAATCAGTTTCCTGTCAGTTGTCACCGTGGCTGATCTTGATTCCTATGTTTTTTCGATTACCATGTGTTTAAGAGAGTTGACTTTGGACACAAAGGGAATCAGATTCACGCTAGCATATAAGCTCATATTTTAATATGCATTTGCCACACATAAATCCCAGGTCTCACGTGTCAACCCTGATTGGTGGATGGTGGCTAGTAGGAATGATTCTCATTATCACCATCACCTTTGGTTTTCTTATCGGGGTTGGTTTGGAAGGATATGAGAGAGTTCTTAGATTACCTAGATTAAGTTTTTATCATTCTTCAGATCAGCCAAACAATTGGTTTCAGATGCTGGTTTGGATCATACAGAGCAATTCCCTTATCTCGGGTAGGGTGTCTACAATATTATATCAATCGTAGCATATATAACATGCAATACTAATAGAGAGAGTAAGGGAGCATTTAACATCTCTACTAATAAGAGCCTATTTGCTCATTTTTAAACCAACAAGCATTTTTCAAAAATAGATTGTTTCGTAGTGGCCTAATTTTACATCTACTAATTTCGACATAAGAGATTTTACATCTTAATTCTTTTTATATTGAGAGTTTACTTTTTTACAACTGCTAATTTTGATAAATGGTTAGATGGTTAGATGTTTCAAGGATTTTTCTAGGACAAGTTTATCTTTAAACTTTTAAAGAATTTTTTTTCCATCTTCTCTTTTCTCTACAATCTCTCCCATCATGACAATGGATCACTTAAACACTATAAGGCTCGACTAGTCACAAAGGGGTATTATCAGAAACCTGGTATTGATTTTATAGAAACATTCAGCCTAATTGCCAAACCTAGTACAATCAGAGTTATTCTCACACTCACAATTAAGTTCCTGCCAATTGGTTGTATAAAATACTTTCTTACATGGCAATCTACATAAAGAAGTTTACATGCAACACCCTCCTGGCTTCGTGGATCCTCAACTCCTAAACCATGTGTGTCATCTTCATAAATCCATATATGATCTTAAGGAAGCCCCAAGAGCTTGGTTTGAAAGGTTCGCAAACTATTTGTTGAAGTTAGGCTTCATTAGGTCCCAAGTTGACCATCCATATTATTTGTTGGGCTAATTCATATGCTAATATTTTACTGATACATGTTGATGATATCATCATGACAGGAAGTGACCCATCCTCTCTGTAAAACCTGTATCCTAGCTCGTACCGTTCCGTAGGCTTCCGCGGTCATCCCAGTCGAATTCCGGTGACCCGCGACTCATAGATAGCATTTGCGCACGACCCTGAGTTGAGCCCTGTCAATCTGAGTCGGCTCGACCTGAGACTTGTACCCTTGCAACTGCGCCGTCGTCGCGGTTCCGACGCCGCATCTAGCGAGCCGAGGCGATACCTGGGCCAGGAAATGTGGGCCCGTATTCAGTTCGAGAAAACATCGCGCTTTGTAAAACCTAAAAGAACGTCATATCAATCCCATTAATCAAGTACACATCACCTCACATGTCAAGTACATGCCCCATCCCCAAGCAATCCCTAAAGTCAACTCTCTCCCTTACATGTCAAGTACACCCATCCATCACTCACTATTCCTCTCTCCCATCACTTCTCTCCCATCACCCCTCTCTCTCTCATTCTCTCTCTCTCATTCTCCAAGCAAGAAATCGTCCAAGCTCCATGAGAGGAGAAAAGCTTTGTGTGGCCCACTCCAACCACCCAATCCCACCCTCCATGATCAATCTCAACCGTTGAAATTCGTTCATTGGAGCTTTAGCATGCATTGGTGGAAGAAAGAAGAAGAGATCTAAGGTGGGTGTTTATAGCATTAAATTTCTTTGATTTTGATTATTTGAGGGCCCACATATGGTGGGACCCATTTGATGTATGGTTTGTATCGCCTTGAGGGGCCCATAGTGGCGGGGTCCCTCCATCACCATCTGATCTCCTCTCTCTCTTTTCTTTTTTGTATGGTGATGATGATGAAAAGATGTGTGGCCCACCTGATGTGTGTATTTGTGGCCCACCAACCGCAAGACCCACCTGATGTGTTATATCCATGCCATCTAACCGCAGGACCCACCTTGATGGCGTGCCTCATCTAGGGCTGCCCATCCGCTGGACATCCAGTGTCCCTGGATGAAAGGAAAATACAAATATCATCTTAATCTAAGATTAGATGGGCCACACATGTGGACGCACTTTGACCGTGGAAGCAGATTGGCTTGTATACCACACAGCAGCTATTTGTGGTTAACAAGTTCTAAAGGCCTGATCACGTGGATCTCACCTTGATGCATGTATCTAATCCACACCGTCCATCCCATTTCTCAGCTCATTTTAGGCGTTGAGCCGAAAAATGATGTCAATCTGAATTTCTAGTAGGCCACACCACTGATGACAGTGAATTTACTGTCAAAACTGTTACGGATCGCTGTGATGTTTCTGTGCCTCAAAACATATCGAATATTGGTCTCGTTGGGCCTGTCATGAGCCTGGGAACTCAACCAGTGGACTAGATCCTCTGGATGTGGACCCCACCTATGATAAACCACCGATTAAAAATAAAATAAAATAAAATAAATGGGGTCTGGACGTTGTTGTTGCCAGTGTCCTTGTTGTTTGTTGAAGGGTGGGACCATGGGTCCCACCACAAGCCCCACCATGATGTACGTGGAGTATCAACACCGTGCATTTGATAGGTCCCCTTTGGGAACTGGGATTCTCCAAAAATCAATCGTTCTCAGAACTCAAGTGGCCCACACCATCAAAATCAGCAAGGGATTGACATCTACCATTGAAACCTTTTTTTAGGGTCCCAGAAGTTTTGGATATATATGAAATTTGTCTTTTTTTTTTCTCTTTATTTAAGTCTGTGTGTCCTTATCAACAGTTGGGATGGAAGATAAACGTTATGGTGGGCCCCACGTGGGACCCACCTGCAAGAGGATTGGCTGGAGTACCGCGTACCAGCAGCTATAGCTGTTGTATGGATGCCAGTACGTCCTATGGCTTGATCATGAGGATGTGTAAACATCCATACCATTCATCCATTCGAGTGGGGCCCTACACGTGTGTGCATCCACACTATCCAGATGGATAGGATGATGGGACCCACCAAATGTATGCACTTTATATTCACCGCCCATCTATGTGGGCCCCTCTACATGATGTATGTGTGGTTGTAAGTGTTTCATCAGTCCTGGCCAGGGGTCCACCATTATGTATGTGTTGCATCGTCCAGATCGTGTGGGACCACCATGATATATGTTTGATCTATACCGTCTGTGCATGGGACCCACCTTGATATACATGCCTTACATCCTAGCCATCCATCTATTTGAGGACGATGGGACCCCTTGCAATCGTGTGTGTGTGTGTTGTGCGGCACATACCTTGATGTATGTATGTGTTCACCACGCTGTCCATCCATTTTTATGGGATGAGGCCCACCTGATGTGTGTATTTGTGGACCCACCTTATATGTGTTTTACCCAAGCCGTCCACATGTTTTGCTAGTGAGGACACCACCATGATGTATTTATTTCATCCACACCGCCCATATTATGTTGGACGGTGCTGGACAATGTTTGGACGGTGCTGATTTACATAGACAATGTTTGGGCGGTGCTGATCATCATTAGGGTGCCATGTGCCCCATAGAATGATAGTGTACATCGATACACATGTTGCACCTGCAACTATCAAAATGATTTTAGATGTAATCTAAGCTCCCACTTGAGGCCCACCTTGATGTATTTTGTGGCCCATCTGTCATGCCCGCTTCATATGTATTTTGCGGCCCATGTGTAACGCCCTGAAAATCGGGGGTCGAGCAGGAGCCCAACTCCCGAGTTCTAACGCATCACTTATGCAACATAGAAAATGATTATTAAATTTTATCCATATTAGTGCATGAAACATGAATTGGATTATACCAAAACAGCATATCATACTCCAGAGACAAGTGAAATTGCAAGCAGAATACTGTGATAGATATATAAAATATATAAACTGTTGTAAGTCTCCAGAGTATGATAATGTTACCAGGTTATATAATTACATGTACAATTCCAAAATATACAAAAGATGTAATGTCATCTAGTCAACATCCCAGAAATCTCCGTCGATCAGGACATGGCTGTAACATCCCGGATTTTTGCCAACCTGGAATTAGACGTCCTTAGGTAATGGGTCGCTCCTAACACCTTATTAACTTGTCAGAACTCAATCCCAAAGTCTAAAACCGCTTTTGAACCCATTTCCTTCACAAATCCCACCCTTCACCACCTTGTTATTTCAATTTTTCTAAGTACTTTCACCGTAGACACTATCTTAAACTAGCTAAGTAGTATAACTTAGATCACTTTATATACAAACTACCAAGGCCCAGGTATCACCTCAAATAGAAATTACTCAAGACTAAATCATTTAGAAATTAGGCGAGAATTAGCTAGTGTGAAACTAGAGTACCTGTGAAATTAGCACCAATCACTTTAAATACGATCTGCAAGACCCAAAACTTGTAGAATCATTGACGCTAGGGTACCCTAAAATCTAGGATCAATCTCATTACCCGTCTGCTCTCGGGAGCATCACGAAACTTTGTATCAGATCTGGACCGCACATCGAAAGCCCGATTGATACGAAGTTAAGGAATTAGGACCGCCTTGCTGGGCTTGACAACCATCTCGAAAATCAAATCCAGACAGTGTCCCACGGTTGTTCGCTTGAGTCCGGAGCGAGAAAGTGTGAAAACACTTATTTTCTTTACAAAATAAATATCTTGAATAGTAATCTGGCACGTGTTGCTTGCGGATCAGTTTTAAGCAACCAGACCGTCAGAATCAGACCAAATTACACCTTCGTATCAGGAGAAATTTCATAAACATATCCATGTGCTCGGAATCTCCGATCGAGATCCGCTGACCGTTGAACTGAAACTGGTCCGCCATGCGTGATCTGAGAACCCTACTGGAACGAAAACTTAATAGAACGTAGATCCGGTGTTGGTGAGCTTAAGTCCGACCTTTAGCTCAAGGAGGCCCGCCAGAAATCCTTCGTTGAGCTGAAACGAGATCACTTTGGTTATAACCTAAGTATACCTTGACCTGGAGTCTGTTTTGGTGAGATTTGGGGTTATATAAGGACCGTAAACCCTCTCTCATTTCAGCCATCCAAATTTGAGAAAAACCCTAAGAAAAGAGAGAGAAAAGAGAGAGAAAGTGAGAGTGAAGTTGGAGCATCTCCCTACAATGTTTTCCTGCTACTATACGTGTTTAACCGCCTCGTTCTAATCTCTTTCCCGGCGCTTCCGGCTCCATTTCTAGGTAAGAAACCCTAACCCTAATCTGATTTGGGGCTTGGGTGGTTGTAGGTTATGAAATAGCTAACCTATGATGTTCTATAGGTTGCCAAACTGCCATAGATGAAAGCTTAGCAAACCTATCGACTTCGTTATGATTCTACAACAAAAGGTGAGGACTTTAGGTGTATAGGTTACGGTTTTCAACGCTTTCAATGTCAGATAATGATAGATTCATGATCTGCATGTAATTGCACATGTACAAAGTGCTGTCTGTTTTCCGTTTCGATTAAAGGTGAAAAATATGGAATTCTACATACTCTAGGTATTTGTAGAAAGTACCGTATACGTACAAATTTTGGAAATGTGTTTGACATGATTATTTGTTATATAAATATATTATATGTGGATAAATTACTTGTTTGGCAAAAGGACTCACCCTAATACATGTTTTGCTTATATACACTATGTATGTTAAAATTGTGTATTCTAGAAAATACCGTACACGTAGAAATTTTGGAGATGTATTTGTCATGATTATTTGCTGTATGAATATATTATACATGGATAAAATACTCGTTTGGCGAAAGGATAGCCCTAATACATGTTTTACTAATATACACCATGTATGTTGAAATAGTGTATTCTAAGTGTTTGTGAAAATGCTTGTGAGAGTAAGTGTTTGGATGTTAGTGCCTTAGGTAGGTGAGACATGTATGATTTCCTCCATATGGTTGTTTACTTTAACCACTTACTTATGAAATACGTGTGTTTGTATTCCTATTTATATAGTGCTTTATAATATGCTTTATAATATGCTTTGTAACATGTTTTATAACATGCTTTATGACATACTTGTTAACATGCTTGAATTACTTTGTTTATTATGCTTTACACCACATGCTATGAGTAAGGATTGATTGAGTTTGGGACTATGTCTATAGTCCAGACAATCGGTACCAGACTTGAGATCGTGGTTGAAATGCATTTCATCACGTAGGATGTGTTTGACGAACCCGAGTCGTACTTCAGTTGGTGACAGTGGTTAGGCCACACGAAGTGCTTATGCACTTCATGTCGTTCAGTTGATTGTGCGCTCGAGCTAGTCAGGCTTGTCAAGTAACCCGATATGTCTAATGTATGTTCACCATGTTTGGTCACCACTGCTTGAACCTAGGGTACCAAACTTACCAGTGGAATCTTGTCAACCATGATACCTCGATCCGCTAAGACTCATGAGCCGGGGCATGGTGGTATGAGATACCGTGGTCGAGCTGTCGGCCTACGCTGGGGCCACGTGTCTCCCTGTAGTGACCAGTGAGTAACCAGACTCGTGAACCGATTATGGTGGTATGGGACACTATATTCGAGCTGTTGGCCTACACTGGCGTAACCTGGCTGTGGTCCTCAGTCAGGTCGCATCCGGGTCCCATTCTCAATAAGTGGACTGGTCGGGCTTCGAAATAGATTGCCAGTTGGTAGGACGTTAGTGGAGTGACCTCGAGCATACTCTGAATCTGCGGTGAGGCGATAAGTCTTCCCGTAATAACAGAGTATAAACTAGGCCTGTATTGATAAGGTGATGGGGGAGTGATGCAACGATTCCATGTAACAGCCCTGGCAGCCCTTGCAGCGACCTAGAAACACACCATCGTATGAGATTGTCTAGGACTAACGACCCTAGAATGGATCATGTTTGGGAATTATACAAGGGAGGTGCCTTAGTTTCCCAATCCTACTATTTGAAATGGACTAATAACAACTCGGTAATCATGCTCATCATGCATTGCATGTGCCTGGAAGATGTGGAGCACTGAGGAAAGCAAGCATGCCGCGAACGTAAGATGGTGTCGCATGAGGGAGTATGTTGGTGAGGGCATCCATCATAACTGCATTCATACTTGCATTAATAAGAGTAGTTAGGAGTGTTTGATTATACTGCTTGACTGAGTCGATAACATGTTAACCTATGCTTTATTGTTCCACTGAGTTAGCTACTCACTCCCACAATACGGGACAGTGTTCCAAACACCCACCAGACTTTGTCTGATTGCAGATGGCAACGCTACTCCTGAGGCGGAGCCAGACCTTTATGAAGACAATGATGCTTGTTCGTATATGTTGTGTGCTGACGGCTTCAAGTGAGCCGTATCTTGATCGACGGGATTACAGGGTTGTTAACTAGATGACACTACCCATTTGGTATAATTTGAATTGTACTTGTAATTCATTAACCTGGTAACTTTATCACACTCTGGAGACTCACCATAGTTTATATATTTTATCTATCTATCACAGTCTTCCGCTTGCGATTTAACTGTCTCTGGAGTATGATATGTTGTTTTGGCTTAATCTCACTCATGTTCAATGTACTAATGCAGACAACATTCAATCATCATTCATTTTATTGCATAAGTGATGCGTTGGAACTCGGAAGTTGAGTTTATACTCGACCCCCCGATTTTCAGGGCGTTACAATGGCTCACATGAACCCGCCTGAAAACTGCATGTAAGAGAATGACTCCTCGTCATCCTCGAAGTCCGGCTTCGCCTCGTAGGCATCGCCACCACCTGCAACTAAGATAGAGTTTGGTTGGTGTGTACAACACCGTCCCGTAACGTGGGAGTGAGTGATCAACTCAGTGGAACTATAAAGCAAAGGTTAACATGTTATCAATTCAGTCAAGTAGTAATGATAAGGCAAAACAACAAGCATTCCTAAGTACTCTAGTTAATGCAAGAATGGTATGTTTAAATGATGCATGCCCTCGCTTACACTCCCTCTGCGATCTTCATCTCACGGTCGCGGCATGTCAGTCACTTCCTCAGTGCTCTACTCCGACGCCAACGACACATGCAATGCGGTGCATGAGCGTGATTACCAAGTTCTTATTAGTCTTGTTTCATACAGCAGGATTTGGAAACTAAGGTACCTCCCTTATATCATTTCTCAAACAATGATCCATTCTAGGGTCGTCAGTCCTAGTAAATCTCATACGATGTTGCAGTTCTAGGTCACTACAAAGGGCTCGTCACCTCGATGCAGTGTAGGCCTAGTTTATACTCTAATTGCTACAGAAAGACTTGTCGCCTCAATGCAGGCTCAGAGTATGCTCAAGGTCACTACAAAGGGCTCGTCACCTTATCGGTGTAGGCCGATAGTTCGAATATAGTGTCACATACCACCGTATTCGGTTCACGAGGCTGTGTTGCTCACTAGACACTACGGGGAGGCTCGTTGCCCCAGCGTAAGCCGACAGCTCGACCACGGTGTCCCATACCACCATGTCTGGCTCATGAGTCTTAGCGGATCGAGGTACCAAGGTTAACGGGGTTTTCACTGGTGAGATTGGTACCTTAGGTTCAAGTGGTAGCGTCCATACATCGTGAACATATATCGGGTCAATCGGGTTACTTGACGAGCTCGACTGGTACGAGCGCACCTCGAATTAATCGACATGAAGTGCGTAAGCACCCCGTGTGGCCTAACCATTGTCGACAACCCAAGTACGGCTCGGATTCATCGAACACGTCCTGTGTGGCGAAGAGACTTCAACCACTAACTCGGAAATCATTACCGATCGCTTGGACTACGTCATAGCCCCAAACACACTCTAAGCAATTGTGTATGCATGTAGTAGCCAGAGATAGCATGTGACAACTAAAATCAAATATGAATCTCATTTGAGCATTTCAACGAACACATAGTGTACATGTTATCATATATAGACATTTCAACAGTAAATCACATAGTAGTAAGATATGTTACATAAATGAAACTCTAACTATGTATAAGCGGATTGAGAATCCCATCTCAACACCCTCATTAAGTACATTACATCAAGCATTTTCTCATTCAGGCATTTTATCAAACACTTAGGCTACACATATCCATATACATGTAATGTATTGGTTTTAACATATATTATGACAAGTCCTTTCACAAAGGAGTTGTCACACATACAACCATCATATATATACGATCACTAAGCATGGCAAGCACAAATGCAAATTCCATATTCATTCAAACATTATAACAAACACTTGGAATGCATTTTAATCAACATAACTTACATACATATATAATATATGGGAAACATCTAATCTAAGCACATGTGATAGCGATCAAGTCAGTCATAAATCATTAAATAACATTGAAGGCCTTGAAAACCATAACATAAACATCTATAGTCCACACCTTTCGCCGGTAGACTCGTAACGAACTCAGTTTAAACACTAAGCCTTTGTTTACGGCACAACGGCAACCTATAACATGAAATAGGTTAGCCATTACACCATCTAATCTATTTAGATCTCTTGAACAGCTTAGGGTTAGGATTTCTTACCCAATTACGGAGTCAAAATCGCCGGAAAAGCGATACAGATGTAGTGGTGAAGCACGTGGAGCATCAGGGAAGAATCCTAGAAACAAACGCCAACTCTCTCTCTCACTTTCTCTCTCTTTCCTTCTCTCTTTTCTCTTTTCTCTCTTATAAGGTTGAAAATTCGTATGGCATGAGAGAGAGAGAGAATTTAAAGCCCTTATATAGGCCCAGGACTGATGGGAATGGCCCAAGGGCCAAGGTATACTTAGGTTATGTCCAAAGGGCGTCTGTTTCGATCCAACGGAGCACTTCTGGAGGCCCCTTTTCTATGTGCGGTCGGACTTAAGCTCCCTGACATCGGATCTGGATCAAACTGAGTTTTTGGTCCGATCGGATTTACAGATCGACCGTGGCGGACCAATTTCAGTTCAACGGTCACCGCCACTCGATCAGGCACAAGTACACTGACATGTGTATGAAATTTTTCCTGATCCGAGGGTGTATTTAGGTCAGATTCTGACGGTCTGAATCCATATATTTGGCCTGCAAGTGAACGACTCAATTCACTTAAATATGAGCACATTTCCTAAAGATATTCACGTTTCTCACACACTTTGCTCCAGGCTCAAGTTGTGCGTTTCTGGATACTATTTGGGTTTGATTTCTGAGATGGTTGTCAAGCCCAGTAAAGCGGTCATAACGATCTAGTTTCGCAGTAATCGGACTTTCGACACGTGGTCCAGGTCTGATACAAAGTTTCGTGCTGCTCCCGAGAGCAACTAGATTTTGAGATTGATCCTAGATTATAGGGTAATGTAGCGTCAACAATTCTGCAAGTTTTGGGTCTTGCAGTTCATATTTAAAGTAATTAGTGCTAATTTCACAGGTAACCTAGTTTAGCACTTAGTTAATTTCGTCTAATTTCTAAAGGATTTGGTCCTGTGTGATTTCTGCCTGAGGTGGTACTCGGGTCTTTGTACGGGCTTTTCCGAGACGTTACACCATGAGTAAGGCCCGATGTGATGTATTTATGGCCCAGGTGCCGAAGCCCATTGTGATGTATATGTGGCCCTTGAGTAAGGCCCATTGTGATGTATATTAGGCCTTTGTGTGAGGCCGTGGGCCCTACTATACGTTTGACTCTATGTGGGCCACTGTCACGCCCTAAACTCGGAAAACAGGCTCACAAAATTTTCGATCCCCAAATCCGGCGCCGATAGCCTCTGTAGTGCCCCATTCTCGGATCTTGGCACTCATGTGCCAGATTTCGATCCTGGGATCCTACAAGGAGGATTGTAGTATGAACTTTTTTTTTTAATAGAGCATAACCAAGTCACAAAACAACATCACCACATATTCATTATATCAAAAACTTTAAGTACAATGCGGAAAGGGAAATATAGAGTGATCAAAAGGCTCCAAATAGTCTGATACGCGCTCCTGTCTTAGCGTTGCTGCAATCCAATATCACCTACACGCAACGGTCGTGCATAAGCTTACAAAAGCTTAGAGGGTGGTGTAAGTGTGTGCGCAAGGCAAGTGCCAAGTATACAATATCAGAGTAATGCAGAAATATATGGTAAGTCCATGAATACTATCAGCTGTACCAAAGCTATGTGATGTAAGGCATGAATGTTATCGGTCATACCAAGGTCATGTGATGCAAGGCCTATGTAGTTAAATGTCATACGCGAGATGCAAAGTAAGCATGTCAGTCCTCATCAAGTACATATATCAGTACAGTTTCTCTCTGGGATATCATCGGGGTCTAATGCACCTCACACTGACTACTGCCTCCCTAGCGTACAGCCAGCAAGTGGAAGAGACCACACTATCCGCTTGACCAGTAATCTGCTAACACCTACCCGACTCGCCAATAACGGACTCATTTACGAGTTGGTTAAACTCAACCTAGATTACAACCCCCTCACTCGGGCGGATAAGGCCACACCCCCTTCCAACCGACCACGACACAGTGGGGACGCGGCCTACTGGTATTCGACACTCCTGCGCTCGTGTATCAACTCGGTATAGACGCTGGAGCATCTCCTGGTACCAAAAAGGTTCTGCGACTTTCAACCAAGGACATCCTAAGTGCCCACAGTACTAGAACCAAGTATTTTAGGTATCCGATACGGCCATCCACGATGTGCCTGTGGAGCCATGACCCTGATGTCACTAGGGCATACAATGATCATGACACACAAATGCGAGATGCATGAATCACACTATCCAGTCATGCAACAATCCTGCGCATACCACGCGCTCATGTGGGTAACTCCTATCAGTAAGCCCCATAAATAATCTACCCAATGACATATGCTATGATCAGTCACTACTCATATCAAGCATACATATGATGTGTATGACATGAGTCATGGAATTATACTAAGCATGTTATAAAGTGATGAATTGTCCTCACAACAAGGATGGGCCTAGACGGCCTACACACAGCCAGTATAGGCCTATCAATGGGCCTTAGGGAGAGTTACAATGCGGACATTTAACCAACATCATCCTTAAAATGTGGACATCAAACCATCATTGCTCCCAAGGCATGGCCCGCCATACAGATCATCACATAAACCACGATGGAATCACACATTACAATGGACCTTATGTACATCCCATTGGGCCTCGACCCATGGGCCACATCATATGGGCCTCATATATATCAACGTGGGCCATCGGCCACATATAGGGTTCAAACTGAGATCCATACCATCAATCGGTAGGCCCCACTTGACCCATCTTAAAAATATAAAATCTAGGCCTATAAAAACACCCACCGTTCGATCTTCTTGGTCCAATGGAATGTCAATCTTCTTATGTCTCACTTTGATGGAAGATGATGAGAGTTGAAGGGCTAGGATGATGGATTTTGGGATAGGAAGTAGGCTACACACAACACTTTTCTCTCCATGGAAGAGCTTGGACGTCCACCACTTATTGTTGCTTGGAAAGCGTGTTGAGAAAGAGAGAGAAATGGTAGTTGTAAGAGAGGTGATGGGTGTGAGTGATAGGTGTACTTGACTTGAGAGTTGACTTAGGGTGGTTGCTTGACTTGGGGAGAAAGAAAGCATGGGTTGTGTACTTTGATTGATTGATTGATTGATGGGATGGGTTGTAGAGATTCTCTTGGGTTCACAAATGCGCAGCATTTCTTCGAAATAAACGCGGGCCTATATCTCCTAGCGAGGGTATCGAATCAGTGTGCAAGACGCGGCGTCGAAACCGCGGCGACGGTGCGGTCGTAATGGTACAAGTCTCAGATTAAGCTGACTCAAATCTATGGGATACGACATATGGTCGCGCGCAAACGTCGATTATAGGTTGCGGGTTACCGGAAATCGTCGGGAATGATCACGGAAGTTGAATAGTATGAACTAGGATACGGGCCTTAAAGCCACTCCTTGGGAGCAATGATGGTTAAATGTCCACATTGATGGGCGATGATGGTTAAATGTCCACATTGTGACCTGCCCTTAGATCGATTCCGATTGTCGAGGCTGATTCCGATTGTTGAGGCCGATTCCGATTGTTGAGGCTGATTTCGATTGTCGAGGCCAATTTCGATTGTCAAGGCCGATTGTTGAGGCTGATTCCGATTGTCGAGGCCAATTTCAATTATCGAGGCCGATTCTGATTGTTGATGCCGATTCCAATTGTCGAAGCCGATTATTGAGGTCGATTCTGATTATCAAGGCAGATTCTGATTATCGAGGCTGATTCTAATTGTCGAGGCCGATTCTGATTGTCGAGGCCGATTATCGAGGCTAATTCTGATTGTCGAGGCCGATTCCAATTGTTAAGGTCGATTGTCCAATTCCAATTTTCGAGGCCGACTTCAATTGTTAAGGCCGATTCTGTTTATCGAGGCCAATTTCGATTGTCGAGGCCGATTCCAATTGTTGAAGCCGATTATTGAGACTGATTCCGATTGTCGAGGCCGATTCTGATTATCGAGGCCGATTCTGATTATCGAGGCCGATTCCAATTGTCGAGGTCGATTCTGATTGTCCAGGCTGATTGGCGTGTCCGATTCCGATTTTTGAGGTCGATTGTATAGGCCGATTATCGACGCCGATTTCGATTGTCGAGGCCGAATATTGAGGCCGATTGTCGAGGACTAATGTGATGTATATGCAGTCCGTATTTGAGGCCCATTGTGATGTGTATTTAGCCCGTGTTTAAGGCCCAATGTAATGTATATGAGGCCTATGTGATGAGGCCCATTGTGGTGCATTTGAGGGCCAAGCGATGGAGCCCATTGTGATGTATATTAGGCTCATGTGAGAGGCCCATCATGATGTGTATTAAGCTCTTGAGTAAGGCCCATGGTGTTGTATATTAGGCCCTTGTGTAAGGCCATAGGTCCACTATATGTTAGGTTCTATGTAGGCCATTCCTTGGGGGCAATGTTGGTTAAATGTCCACATTATCGAGGCTGATTGTTGATGTCGGTTATTGATACAGATTATAAGTATGAGACAACATAGCATTATGATACATGCCCATACGCATCATCTGCATGTTTATTATGAGATATGATTGACCATTGCATATGTCATAGTACAGATGATTTATGGGACTCCCTGATAAGTAGAGTTATCCCACATGAGTGCACGGTATTCGTGGGATTGATGCATGATTGGACTACATAACTCATGCATCTTGCATTGTGAGATTGTGACTACTGTACGCTCTAGCGACATCAAGGTCGTAGCCTCCACAGGCATGTCGTGGACGGCTAGATGGGACACTGAAAATGTTTGGTTTGAGCATCTTGACACTTTGGATGTCCGTGGGTGAAAGTCCCTAAACCTCCGAGGCCAAGAGACACCCCAACGTCTAGACTAAGTGGATACATGAGCGTCCGAGTGCTGAGTACTAGTAAGCTGTGTCTCCTACTGTGTCGTGGTCGGTTGGGAGGGGGTGTGGCCTTATCCGCCCGAGTGAGGGGGCTGTAAGCTAAGCTTAGTTTGACTAGCTCCCAAATGGGTCCGTTATCGATGAGCCGGGTAGGCATTGGTATACTACTGGTAGGCGGGTAGTGAGGTCTTTTTCACTCGCTGGGCTGCGCGGCTAGCCGGGGCGGTAGCCAGCTTGGAGTGTACTAGACCCCGGTGATGATCCCAGAGATGTACGGTACTGATATGTGGACTTATTGAGTAGGAGTTGCATACTCATTCATTCATTCATTCACTATCCACTGGGGCTGGTGGTGCGCAACTATTTGTTACGTATACCTTCGTAATTGCCAGAATTTCGGTTGGGGCACGTGACTAACCTGAGATCAGGAGTTTACCACATTGAGTCTGACTATCCAAATTTAGGTATGAGATTGGTTTGGATAGAAGTCCATTATGGTGGACCCCATATCCGCGATACTACGTACTATCATCCCGACTTCACACTCTCGCTTGGTCATTTCATTTACACCACATATCGCATATTGCATCCGCGGCATATGACATTTTAGGTTGCTTCATTTCTGCACTTAGGCCTAGACGGACTTGCAGGATTTGCATATTGCATTGCATCCGTTGTATATGATATTTGGCTTATTATGATTTGTATTGCGTACTCTGATATTGTATGATTTATGGATTGCCAGTATTTATAATATTGTATTATTATGGCATTGTATTGAATACTTGGCACTTACCTTATACACACACTTTCACCACCCTCGAAGCTTTCTATAAGCTTATGTACGATAGATGCGTGCAAGTCGTGTTAGGTCGCAACAGCGTTGAGCTTGGAGTGTGCAGCCGTCTTCTGGAGCTTTGATTTTGACATATATATTTCTCTTTCAGCATTGTATTCAAATGTTTATATTAGTGGATATGTGATGATGATGTTGCCTTTGTGATTTGGGTATACTTGTGGTTATGCTTCTTACGAGATAAATGTACATTGAAAATTCTTCCTTGTACGATCTCAGGATCGGAACCTAGTGTATAGGCTCTGGGAGCCAAGAATGGGGTACTACGGAGGCTGTTGGCACCAGGTTCGGCGATCGGGGATTTTGTGAGCCCGGTTTCCGAGTTTGAGGCGTGACACTCTCTGAAATCTCTCATCTCAACGTTAGGCAACTTGTTTTCTATAAAAGACACGGGCCATCTCCATTATTTTCTTAGGCTAGAGGTCATGTGAGATTACAATGGCAATTTTCTTTTATAAAGCAAGTAAGCTCTAGAACTCTTCATTCACATATGCATGCTCATAATGAGTTTGAATACATAGAGAAAAAGTTTGATTCCACTTGTGCTTCATAAAAACCCTTTAGTTGGGCCCACAAAAGTGGGCCTCACATGATGGATGACCCACATCAAAGTGTGGCCCCGTATGATAGGTAGTCCACATCAAAGTGTGGCCCCACTTGATGAATTGTCCACATCCAAGGTCTCGTATGATAGACGACCCGTATCTAAGGTGGCCTAACATGATGGGTGGTCCACATTAAAGGTATACCCCATATGATGGACGTGGACATTAAAAGTGGGCCCCACATGATGAATGGTCCACATAAAGGTGGGCCAAATGTTGGACATCAAAGGTAGGTTCCACATGATGGATGACCCACATCAAGGGTGTGCCCCACCTTTGATTGCCTATTCCTTTTGATTAGATGATTTTAGCAATCCAATCAATAGCCAGAAAAACGAACAGTCCATATTGATCATAGTGGAGTTGTTGTGATTTTTTAAAATGATAACTATTCCTCCTGTAAAAAAAAATAAAAAAAAATAAAAAAAAAAAAAAAAAAAAATCTTATTTGAATCTTTTACCAAATGTACTTACTTCGAATAAGAATTTTTTTTCTGTTATGATAAAGTGATTTTACCAAACGAGCTTATTATAAAAACAAGAGAGAACAAAAAGTCCTAATTCTTAAGATCTTATTAGATTAGATAAGCATTGTAAAACAGGCCTTACATGCTTTACTAAAGGGAAGTTATTTGAGACTCTAACATAATGTAGCATGTGATAGGGTACATTGGGACATTTCTTCTAAGGCCACGCAAACCTGGATGAAGGGAAAACATAAAAATCAGCTTGAAAAGAGCCTTTTCTGCCCCAAGAAGTTTTCAATGGTAGGCACCTAATTCCCTTTGTTTCTTGTAGTGTGGCCCACTTGAGCCTTAAATCTGCCTGGTTTTTGTTCTTTTCCCTAAAAATGATATGGAAAAATGGATGGACGGTGTGGATAAACATTTTCATCACGATGGGCCCCATAAAACCCCTAACATGATTGTGGTCTCTAGCTAGATAATAGTGGGTGGGGGTAGTACCCAATCCCCCACCTCCCCATTTGTGGGGAAGCAGATTGCGTGGTGTCACGAAGTTCTGTGGGCCCCACCATGATGTATGTGTTATATCCATACTGTTCATCTATTTGGCAAGATTAGTATAGAGCATGAGCCCAAAAATGAGTCACATTAAAAGCTCAAGTGGACCGTGCCATAAAAAGCAATGGGGAAAATGATTCCCACCATTGAAACATTCATAGGGCCTACCAAGATGTTTATTTGTTGTCGAAACTATTCATAAGATCATACAAACCTAGATGAAGGAAAAAACAAAATATCATATGGGTCCAAAACTTTTGTGACCCCCAGGAAGGTTTCAATGGTAGACATTCAGTCCCTACTACTTTTTGAAGTGTGGCCCACTTAAGACTTGATCCATCTCATTTTTCGTCTCAGGCCTTAAACCGTTCTCACCAAATGGATGGACGGTTTGGATATAAAACATACATCATGGTGGGGCCCACTGAACTTAGTGCCATCCACGCACAACAGAGGTCACCAAATTAGCTCCCCACGCGGTTTGACTACCGATGCTACCAATAAGGAGGTGGCTATTGGACAGGACCCATCATGATGTATGTGTTTTATCCATGCCATCCATCTATTTTCCATATCATTTTATGGCATGAGCCCAAAAATGAGACAAATCTAAATCTCAAGTGGACCACACCACAAGAAAACAATGGTGATTAAATGCCCACCATTAAAAACTTTCTAAGGCTCACCGTAATGTTTATTTACCATCCAATATGTTCATTAGGTCGCACATACCTGGATGAAAGGAAAACACAAATATCAACTTCATCCAAAACTTTAGTGGTCCTAAAAAGCTTTTAATGGTGGGTGTTCAATCACCACTCCATAAGAGATTTGTCTCTTCCTCGTTTTTGGGATCATTCCCTAAAATGATATAGAAAATGGATGGAAGTGTATAAATAAAACACATACATTATGATGGGGCCACACAACACCGTCCAATAGTTAGGGGCTACTGGCATCGACAGTATGCAACCTGGATCTAGTGAGATGGGTGTGACCCTTGATTGTGGGCCCTCCAATGATGTATGCAACTACATTCATACTGTCCATCCTTATTGAAATTAAGCTCATTCTTAGACATGATCCAGAAAATGAAGTAGATCCAAATCTCAGATGGACCATAGCATAAGAAACAATGGTAAAATGACCATTAAAATTTTCTCATGAGCTTCAAAATCTTTGGATTAAGATGATATTTGTGTGGTCTCTTCATCTAAGTTTTGTTGACCTTATCAATAGGTTGGATGACAAATAAAAATTTCAGTGGAATCCATTAATTTTTTAATGGTAGAGATTCAATCATAATTGTTACCTATGAAGATGGGGGTAAATGTGTCAAATTAACATATTTCCCACATTCCATACCTTAGTTAATAAACATGTTTTAGATTCAATATTTTGTTTTCAAACTTCAGATTTAGACTTTAGATTCAGATTTTAGATTTAGGATCCAGACTTCATATTTAACAAATGGGCCATAAGTTTGAAGGTTTAAGTTGTATAAAATATCAATATTAATATCAACACTTCAAATAATACATAATGGTACATATACTGATGTAATAGAAAGGGATTTTGCCTGTACTAGCTCGTGGTATTGCGAAATGCCCTTAATATTTGTTCTCTCAAATATATTCTTTAGTTGGCATTCTAATCACTTTTTAGAGAATTAGTGGACGAGAATACCATTGCTTTGGAACTTGGTCCCCTTATAAATATTTTTCTTTTTTATTTGTTGTTTTCCCTGAGCTTCTTCTTCATTTTCAAACATGCCTTCCAAGAAACCACCACCACCCCTTTTGATTGTATTTTCCGGCGTATGTTTACCGCCATCAACTTCTCTGGCATACGTAGGGGTGTACACGAACCGAGCTAGCTCGGTTAGCTCGCTCGACTCGACTCAAAAAAGCTCAATTCAACTCGGTTCGAAGCTGAGTTTGAGCCGAGTCGAGCTTATTTTTATAGCTCGAAAATGAGTTTGAGTTGAGTTCGAGCAAGCCCCAGCTCGACTTGACTCGAATCGAATCCAGCTTGAATTGAACTCGGATCGAACCAATTTGGTGACTCAGTTACTTTGCCATTGATGTTGCTCACCAACTATTTGATAAAATGACTCAACGACATGTGGCTAGTGGCAAGGAAGATTTGGCTGGTGGCAAGGAAGGTTTGGCCGATGGCAAGCAAGGTATGTACATTAAACAAATACCTTTTTTTCTTTTTTCCTTTTTTGGTTTTTATGTTACTTAGAATGTGTTTGATAAAACACCTGTAAAACGGTTGCCTCTATTTGTAAAACAGTGGGTTTTTGAAGTTGCAGTTTAGGTGTTTATGAAAATGCCTCAATGGCGAACTCGGCTCGAACTCAACCCGAGCTGCTGACCGAACCGAGCCGAGCTGGCCAGTCAGGCTCGAGGACCGAGTCGAGCCGAGTTCGAGTTGAGGTCAGCCAGTGTTCGAGCCAAGTCAAGCTAAGGCCAGCTCGACTTGGTTTGACTTGATGTACACCCC
>JAJHSJ010000011.1:22439505-22600196 GCA_021015155.1 Magnolia officinalis
TTCACAAACACTTATAATACACTATTACAACATACATGGTGTATGTTAGCAAAACATGTATTAGGGCTATCCTGTAGGCCAAGAACAAGTATTTATCCATGTATAATATATTACTACAACAAATAATCATGATAAATACATCTCCAAAATTTATACTATACAGTATTTTCTAGAATACGCAATTTCAACATACAAATGTATATAAGTAAAACATGTATTTAGGCGAATCCTTTTGCCAAATAAGTATTTTATCCATATATCGTATATCCATATAACAAATAAACATGTCAAACACATTTCAAAAAATATACGTATACCGTACTTTCTACAAATACCTAGAGTATGTAGAATTCCATATTTTTCATCTTTAATCGAAACGGAAAACAGACAGCACTTTGTACATGTGCAATTGCATGCAGATCATGAATCTATCATTATCTGACATTGAAAGCGTTGAAAACCATAACCTATACACCTAAAGTCCGCACCTTTTGTCGTAGAATCGTAACGAAGTCGATAGGTTTGCTAAGCTTCCGTATTCGGCAGTTTGGCAACCTATAGAACGAAATAGGTTAGCTATTTCACAACCTACAACTGTCTAAACCCCAAAACAGATTAGGGTTAGGGTTTCATACCTAGAAATGACGCCGGAAACGCCGGGAAAGCGATGAGAATCAGGCGGTGGAGCCCGAATAGCGGCTGGGAAGAGTGGCAGGGAGATTCTCCCACTGCTCCCACACTTTCTCTCTCTTTTCTCTCTCTCAATCTCAAATTCGTATGACTGCCATGAGAGAGGGTTTAAGGTCCTTATATAGCCTAAAAATTTACCGAAATAGACTTATGTTCAAGGTATACTTACATTATAATCAAATCGGCATTGTTTCAGCTCAAAAGAGGGTTTCTGGCGGGCCTCCTTGAGCCAAAGGTCGGACTTAAGCTCACTAACGCTGGATCTACGTTCTATTAAGTTTTCGTTTCAGTGGGATTTCCAGATCACGCGTGGCGACCAGTTTCAGTTCAACGGTCAGCGGAATCTGATCGGAGATTCCAGAGTACATGTAAATGTGTATGAAATTTCTCCTGATCCGAGGGTGTAATTTGGTCTGATTCTGACGGTCTGGTTGCTTAATACTGATCCGCAAGCGAGTGGTGCCAGATTACTATTCAAGATATTTTATTTTGAATTAATTTCACATTTCTCACACTCTTCACTCCGAGCTCAAGCGAATAGCGCTGGGACACTATCTGGATTTGATTTCCGAGATGGTTGTCAAGCCCAGCGAGGCGGTCCTAGTTCCTTAACTTCGTGTTAATCGGACTTCCGACGTGCGGTCCAGATCCGATACGGAGTTTCGAGATGCTCCCGAGAGCAATCGGGGGTAATGAGATTGATCCTAGATTTTAGGGTAACCTAGCGTCAATGATTCTACAAGTTTTGGGTCTTGCAGATCGTATTTAAAGCGATTGGTGCTAATTTCACAGGTACTCTAGTTTAGCACTAGCTAATTCTCGCCTAATTTCTAAAGGATTTAGTCCTGTATGATTTCTGTCTGAGGTGGTACCTGGGCCTTTGTAGTTTGTATATAAAGTGATCCAAGTTATACTACTTAGCTAGTTTAAGATAGTGTCTAGGATGAAAGTACTTAGAAAAATTGAAGAACAAGGTGGTGAAGGGTGGGATTTGTGAAAGAAATGGGTTCACAAGCGAAGACTTTGGGATTGAGTTTTGACAAGTTAATAAGGTGTTAGGATGACCCATTGCCTAAGGACGTCTAATCCCAGGTTGGCAAAAATCGGGATGTTACAATCTACCCCCCTTAAAACAAAATTTCGTCCCCGAAATTGGCTAAGGGTAATAAGGAAAGATTTAATATTTCATTTGCCTAAGACTTATTGATTCCAAGTTTCTACGCGTGGTAGGGTATATACCAGCTGGTTCATTTTAGTCTACCCCCTTAAAACTTAATTCTTTATCCATTTCTCATACCCTGATGGTTGCTACCATTTATTTCTGTACCTATTTGGAGTCTTGACGACAATTCCCAACAATTAGAGTAAGATAGCTGTTTTCATTGTTTGACCAACACGGAAAGGCGTTTATAGTGGGCTTAATCCCGATACATCGATCATCTACCGGGCCAGGGTAGGAAGCTCATCGTATCCCTTCCGAATCCTGGTGGATCCTGGTTTTCTGCTCGGCCAAGCAGTGAGTCCATTGGTAGTCACCCAGGATTGAGAATTGGGTCAAGCCGCGAATGTTTCGCAGTTGTATATTTCAGTAACTCCGTAGTCCGATCACTCTAGAAACGTAGGGAGTGTCCATCATTGAAAGGCTCAAATGGTCTATGTCTAAGGTTGCCCTTTAAGTCTTAGTCTAAGAGAGTCCTCGTTATCATCTATGTCAAAGGAAATGATGAATCAAATCTTACTAGATCATCCTAAAACGGTTTCTCATAGTAGAACTTACTAGGGCTTCTATAATGTTCGTATTTATCGAGCACCGTTTCGATCCTGGGCCAGTGGGGTAGGGTCCACCACGTTTCCGCTGCGCCACCCAGATCAAAGAGGTGTATTAGGTGACCTAACTAGATTGGGCTCATAATGTTCTACCCCCCTTAAAATTTTATTTTCACCCTCAAGGCTCAAGAGCTATGTCCTGATCCGTATGTCGGAACAAGGTGTAATTTATAACCTATCCTTGACATGAAATGGGAAATACATTGGTCTGCCTTTCATCGACGATGTGTACTATGGCATTGATACCTATGGGTATCGAGAGGAGCTAAAAATGATGGGTAATGTGGTTGATGTCAGGGGCAGGTGTGAGTTTGAGGCAAGATGCCTAATTCTACCAAGGGGTTTTGTCGCGGTCCAGACTTATCCTATTTAATGATGTCTGGCTTAACAGGCAGGCTATCTTTCTACGTTCATAAGCACAATATGTATGCCGACATGGCATGCGATTTGAGACCTAATTCCTAACTAATTGTTGCCCATTTGGGTAATTCCTGGGGCCTAAAAGAAAATCTCTATTGGCTATATGTTCTTAACACTTCTCGAAGACGAAGTTATAAACTTTTAGTTGCAAGTGGTTCGGCCAACACGGAAAAGTTGTGTAGTGGGTCTGAGCGGATACATGGACCTTCTGTCTAGCTAGGACAGAAAATTGTCGTATCAGTTCTTAATCCTAGTTGATCCCAACCTTCTGCTTGATCAGAGCATAGAGTTCATTGGTCACTACCAGGATTGAGAATTCAATTCAAACCGCGAATACCTCGCTTATATGTAGTTTCTCTCTCCGTGGTCCCGATTGTACTAAGTCTTTGAGAAGGCGATTCTAAGGGTGTATTGATTTGACCTATCATTAAATCCAAGGGATATATAAGTTTTCTCTAAGCGTGAATAGTTACTAATCAAACAAGCCTCTTAAGAGTCGTTAAATAAGCCTATGAGTACCGAGGGGATTCAACAAAGGAACGAGGTCTCGTTCCAACCTAATCAAGCCAACTAACTAAGTCTATCACTCAATTATCTTAGCATTTTTAGTCGTTTACATTTCTTAGTCTAATCAGCAGCTTAGGCTCAACTTATGAGTAGCGGTAATCCACTAGTTGTAATATAAAGTCTATGCTTATACACCAGATGATTTTATACCCTTTCTAATAAAAGAAATTGTTTTATCGCCTAGGGTCAAAGTTGTCTGATTGGAATTGGGTTGTTGGAACTCGAATTTAACTACGCACGAGCATTTCACACATGTTCATACTAGCTAAGAAGATCCTGGGGTTTACATTATTAATTTGTTGGATTTCCTATACGGTCAGGTTTGTCAAAAACTAGGAGTACTGCCCTAGGTCCAAAACTCTAAGGGTCATATTTGTCAAACAACCATTTACTCTAAAAGCTTAAGCTATCAAAGTGTGGTGGGTTAATGTATATCAAGGGACTTTATCACTTCAACACTATTTGGCAAGTGGTCTTAAGTTGTATTGAATGGGACCACATTACTAATCCTACCTCGGGATTGGGAGTGACTTGGTTGGTAGGAGGGTGGGTGGGGATCAAAATTATTGGTATAGGCTTTGGAAAATGAGCCTTGTGTCGGAAAGTGTGAGATGGGATTTCCAAATCCCAAGATAATGAATTTCTAAGTGTACTTGGAAAGGAAAATTCCGGGATTTACTTTTAATTGCGTACATTCTAAACATGATGTCGGAAAACATGGGATACAACCAATCTAGGGGCCATACCCTACACGTACATTTATTATTACTTATACAATTCTATCCACCTGAAACTCACCTAATGCAGTTGGTCGAACGGGCCCTAAACGTCCTCACACATCTAGAACATTGTACCAACTACTACACCCATCAATCATGAAAACATAAGCATCCAAAGACGGTAACCCATGCAAACTTCAAACAATAGTGTGGATAGCTAGACATCCGCGAAGGTGGCCGAACTAGGCTCGGATAGAGCCATGGAAAAGTGAATGAAAAGTGATGGAGAGAGAGAGAGAGAGAAAGGGCTGGAGGTTTGGTTCTCCACAGATGTGAGCCTCAACAGATGTTGTAAAGACCCCAAAGACAGCGAATGGAAAAGGAAAATGGAAAAGTAGGATGGCTTAGGGAGCTTGCACGATTTTAGAGCTTCAAGGGGGCGTGGGAGTCCAAATGAGGAAAACGAAAAGGGTAGAAGGTAGGTGTGGCTGTAAACGATGGAAAGGAGTGGGTGATGACCGAAAATGGGAAATGAGACGATTGGAGTGGCGATTTGAAGAGAAAACACAACAATAGGAGGAAAAGAGAGATTGGAGGGGCGTTTGAGAGGGAGGGGAGTAAAACGACGTGAAATAGGGGTCCCCCCACAATTTCGCACGCACCACACAAGCCCAGGGGTCGGGCCGACCATAACCAAACCCGGCCCAACCTGAGCGGGCCAACCTGACCGCGGTCGACCGCGGTGACCGCGGTTCCACCGCAGTCCGCTTTGCCCGGTGAGCTGCCGCCGCGGTTGGGTGATGTTCTCCAACCCCCCAAGGTGCCAAATGCACCCTGGGTCCACTTGGTTCCTCCCCGGATTGCCTCGTGTGGCCCCCCGACTCCATTTCAGGTAATTCGGGACAAAACGGACATATCTTGCAATCCGAAAAGAGTTATCTGACATAAAATATATGAATTTGGAGTAGAACGAGCTAATGAAGCCAACCAACCCCATTACGCCGGTTGCGCAGCCCGAAATTGTGAAAAAAACCTCCGATTGATGGTTGTTTCCCTGTTTCAATTTCGTTTTACTAAAATAATAGTTTTAGTTTAAATTACTCTTCATCTGTTGGGCTTTAGGAGTTGCGCTCATTGTGAAAAGAGCCTGGAATAATTAGGAGGACGGTTTGGTGAAGCCAAATAGGACACTTACTATTTTTGGCTGAGAACCTTGCACACTTGTAGACATCACGACCTTATAGTAAGTCGCGAATTCTTAGGAGTTTTAGTTGTAGTTTGTTTCTGATTTCTTTCCCATTACTTGGTATCCCTATTTAAAGGGTTGTGAACTCATTTTTTTTGTCATTCATTAATCAATTTCGAATTTATTAGAATTTATTTCTACTTTCTGCTTTCTTTCCTCGTGGATTTGAGAAGTCTCTGTGAGGAGTCCAGAGAAGCTCCGAGGATTCGTAGTAGTTATCCTTATCACATTTATCCTGTATTCTATCTATTTTCAACGGTTGAGGGTAATCTAGACTCTTTAATAGATGACCTAGGAATGTTTTAAGGTCAACCCGTGCGACCATGGTTGAATATGGACTTGATTTCGGCGTTCGTTTTTAGTGAACTAGCCGTTGGACGGAACAAGGATGCCTAAGACTGTTTCTACATTCTGTCGCTCCCTCCTAAGTCAGAGTGCGTCAGAGTGCGTCGTGTGACCATAACCCAGGTCCGGTTTAATCCAAATCATGCTCTGATACCAACTTGTAACGCCCTGAAAATCGGGGGTCGAGCATAAACTCAACTCCCGAGTTCCAGAACATCACTTATGCAACAAAATGAATGATGATTGAATGTTGACTGTATTCGTGCATTGAACATGAGTGAGATTAAGCCAAAACAGCATATCATACTCCAGAGACAGTTAAATTTGCAAGCGGAAGACTGTGATAGATAGATAAAATATATAAACTATGATGAGTCTCCAGAGTGTGATAACATTACCAGGTTAAATAATTACAAGTACAGTTCTAAAATATACCAAATGTGAGGAAGTGTAATGTCTCCTATCCCAAGTACCGTAGCCCCGTCAATACAATACCAGGTCTTCATAGACCTGTCAGAGATTACATGTAGGAGAACTCCTCCTCAACATCATAGTATAGTTCGGCTCTGCTTCATAAGCATCGCCATCACCTGAAACTCAACAAATCTGGTTGGTGTTGCAAACACCGTCCCGTAACGTGGGAGTGAGTGATCAACTCAGTGGAACAATAAAGCATAGGTTAACATGTTATCAATTCAATCAAGCAGTAATGATAAAGCAGTACAATCAAACAAGTTTAACTACTCTTATTAAATGCAAGTATGAAATGACATGATGATGTATGCCCTTGCCAAACCACCCTCATGCGACATCATCTTACGTTCGCGAATGCATACCTCCCTCAGTGCTCCACATCTACTAGGCACATGCGGTGCGATGATGAGCATGATTACCGAGTTATTATTAGTCCATTTCAAACAGTAGTATTGGGAAACTAAGGTACCTCCCTTGTATCATTCCCAAACATGATCCATTCTAGGGTCGTCAATCCTAGTTAATCTCATACGTTGTTATGGTTTGAGAGGCATAGCGAAGGCATCACAAAGGGCTCGTCACCCGTCAGCACGGATACAGATCTCACCGTATGCGGCTCAATTGCTGACCGTCAGCTCGAGTACAGGTCTCACCGTACTCGGCTCAATCGCTGGCCGTCAGCTCGAATACAGGTCTCACCGTACTCGGCTCAACTCATACTCTAGTTGCTGTGAAGGGCTCGTCGCCAATCACAGACCTTAGAGTATACTCGAAGACACTACGGAGGACTCGTCGCCCGTCAGCACGAATACAGGTCTCACCGTACTCGGCTCTCGCCGTAGGTGTCGACAGCTCGAATACAGTGTCCCATACCACCGTATTCGGCTCACGAGTTTGGTTGCTCAATGGTCACTACGGGGAGGCACGTAACCCCAGCGTAGGCCGACAGCTCGACCACGGTGTCCCATACCACCATGTCCGGCTCATGAGTCTTAGCGGATCGAGGTACCATGGTTAAAAGGGATTTCACTGGTAAGTTTGGTACCCTAGGTTTAAGCAGTAGCGTCTAAACATGGTGAACATACATAAGACAGATCGGGTTACTTGACGAGCTCGGCTAGCTCAAGCGCACAACAAGTTGAACGACATGAAGTGCATAAGCACTTCGCGTGGCCAACCACTATCGTCAACCGAAGTACGACTCGGGTTCGTCGAACACATCTTACGTGGCAAATGAATCACAACCACAAATTCAATTCTGGTACCGATTGTCTGGACTATAATCATAGCCCCAAACACAATCAATTGCTGATAGATAAAGCAGTAATGGATCAAGATTCAACTCATACAATCAAGGTCTGGTATTATCCGTTTAGGGCTATCAGGGCTGTTGCACGCACTCATTGCTCCACTCCCCCATCACCCATGACGGATCATACAACGTAAATATAAATTTAAACATATGCATTACATAGTTAACATCATAAAGCAGTTGAGCATGTTATGAAGCACAACACAAGCACGAGTTTGTACATGTTAAATTCCTATTCACACAACTATCCAAGGAGATCATACACATAGTTAAAAGAGGTTGAGAGTCATATCTCAACACCCTTATACATTACAATTTGCTAACTACTACTCATTCAGACATTTCAAGAAACACTTAAACAAACATACATTAACATACATGACATATGTCGATCACATAGGCATTAGGCCAAATCCTTTCACTAGGGAGTTGCCCCAATCATAATACGCGTACACCCACGACGGATAGTCATGGCAAGCAGGAATCCAAGTTCCATATTCATTTAGTCATTTCCACAAACACTTGGGCCACACATTTTAGCATATATAGTGTATATTGGTCGTGGCGTGACTTAGGGCAAATCCTTTCGTCAAAGGAGTATCGCCAATACATCAATCATGAATCCATGACAATTAGTCATGGCGAGCACGAATGAGAATTCTATACTCATTCAGTCATTTTCACAAACACTTAGAATACACTATTACAACATACATGGTGTATGTTAGCAAAACATGTATTAGGGCTATCCTTTAGCCAAGCGAGTATTTTATCCATGTATAATATATTACTACAACAAATAATCATGATAAATACATCTCCAAAATTTATACGTATACAGTATTTTCTAGAATACGCAATTTCAACATACATAGTGTATATAAGTAAAACATGTATTTAGGCGAATCCTTTTGCCAAATAAGTATTTTATCCATATATTGTATATCCATATAACAAATAAATATCTCAAACACATTTCCAAAAAATATACGTATACCGTACTTTCTACAAATACCTAGAGTATGTAGAATTCCATATTTTTCATCTTTAATCGAAACGGAAAACAGACAGCACTTTGTTCATGTGCAATTGCATGCAGATCATGAATCTATCATTATCTGACATTGAAAGCGTTGAAAACCATAACCTATACACCTAAAGTCCGCACATTTTGTAGTAGAATCGTAACGGAGTCGATAGGTTTGCTAAGCTTCCGTATTCGGCAGTTTGGCAACCTATAGAACGAAATAGGTTAGCTATTTCACAACCTACAACTGTCTAAACCCCAAAACGGATTAGGGTTAGGGTTTTATACCTAGAAATGACGTCGGAAACGCCGGGAAAGCGATGAGAATCAGGCGGTGGAGCCCGAATAGCGGCTGGGAAGAGTGGCAGGGAGATTCTCCCACTGCTCCCACACTTTCTCTCTTTTCTCTCTCTCAATCTTAAATTCGTGTGGCTACCATGAGAGAGGGTTTAAGGTCCTTATATAGCCTAAAAATTTACCGAAATAGACTTTTGTTCAAGGTATACTTACATTATAATCAAATCGGCATTGTTTCAGCTCAAAAGAGGGTTTCTGGTGGGCCTCCTTGAGCCAAAGGTCGGACTTAAGCTCACTAACACTGGATCTACATTCTATTAAGTTTTCGTTTCAGTGGGATTTCCAGATCACGCGTAGCGGACCAGTTTCAGTTCAACGGTCAGCGGATCTCGATCGGAGATTCCGAGTACATGTAAATGTGTATGAAATTTCTCCTGATCCGAGGGTGTGATTTGGTCTGATTCTGACGGTCTGGTTGCTTAATACTGATCCGCAAGCGAGTGGTGCCAAATTACTATTCAAGATATTTTATTTTGAATTAATTTCACATTTCTCACACTCTTCACTCTGAGCTCAAGCGAATAGCGCTGGGACGCTATCTGGATTTGATTTTCGAGATGATTGTCAAGCCCAGCGAGGCGGTCTTAGTTCCTTAACTTTGTGTTAATCGGACTTCCGACGTGCGGTCCAGATCCGATATGGAGTTTCGAGATGCTCCCGAGAGCAATCGGGTAATGAGATTGATCCTAGATTTTAGGGTAACCTAGCGTCAATGATTCTACAAGTTTTGGGTCTTGCAGATCGTATTTAAAGCGATTGGTGCTAATTTCACAGGTACTCTAGTTTAGCACTAGCTAATTCTCGCCTAATTTCTAAACGATTTAGTCCTGTATGATTTCTGTCTGAGGTGGTACCTGGGCCTTTGTAGTTTGTATATAAAGTGATCCAAGTTATACTACTTAGCTAGTTTAAGTTAGTGTCTAGGATGAAAGTACTTAGAAAGATTGAAGAGCAAGGTGGTGAAGGATGGGATTTGTGAAAGAAATGGGTTCACAAGCGATTTTAGCCTTTGGGACTGAGTTTTGACAAGTTGATAAGGTGTTAGGATCGACCCATTGCCTAAGGACGTCTAATCCCAGGTTGACAAAAATCCGGGATGTTACACTTATCTTCAACCGCGTTTGGTATATATTGTTCTGTTCATCCAAAAATGAAAGATCTTATGGGACAACCACGTCCTTTGCAAAAAAAGGCACGTTCTCACTCTTTAAGTTCTTCCGCCAACCCAGCTCAATAAGCCTGTAAAGCCCACAACATGATTTGATTGAACTGGTGTGTCTAAACCCATTGTAACCGATCGTACTAGGCCAGTTCATGAGTTTTGCTCATCTCTGCAGAATGTTCCTTTGTCGAGGCTTGTTAGTGAAGGTATCCAGGGGTCACTTCAATATTGAGTGTTAGTTCAATTCCCCATGACATACATACGTCTTAGCTTCTGAAGGAGTTCCTCGAGAGCAGACTCTGATTCGGCCACTGATGATGCTTCCCTAACAAAGTATTTTACATTGAACAATAATGAGGATTGAGAGAATTCTGTCAATCCCCATTCGAAAATCTCCTTCCAGTAACTTTCAGCACCAACAATGAAGGAAGAAGGGTTGAAAGTCATGTGAGCAAAGTGGAACTATAAGAAGAGCTTAGTATAATGCGAGCAAAGGCTTGAAGCTGTTTAAATAGACAGTCCAAGCACCCACGATCTAAAGCAATTATGGCAAAAGAATCGCTGCATGTTCTAAGCAATCAGGAACGTTTAGCGGTTAATGTTGTAAATCTGGAATGAGCCCACGATGCACCAAATTTTAAGGGCCAAGTCAACAGTTATAATTTAAAAAAAAAAAATTAATAATAATAAAAAAAAACTAAGGCATGAGAAGACAAAAAGACTCGATGGTCGATTGAATTGATAATATTCAATCATTACAGGAAACTGGTTACAGAGAGAAAGAAGAAAATTGTTGAGTCGATGCCCCCATTTCTTTTAGTGATTCTTTGTCGCATGTAGAAAGGCTTAACATTTGATGGTAACCTGACTAAGTCAACCGATTGTTGTCGTCTAAGACTTAGCGACCACCACTAAGTCCTTAACCAATTTCTTCTGGTGACCGAGCTTAGTGTGTTTTTCTGCGTAACCTTTCTTAAGGGTTAATAGCTCTACTTCCGGAGCTGTCGTTTTGGACTCCATCCCATCCAGCTCGACCTAATATGATTTCAACTTGATAGTGTTGGCTGAGAGCTGGTTGGCAACATCCCTAGAAGAAGCCAACTGAGATTCTATTGTGGCTTTCTCTGCTTCAAGATGGCCGACGACAGTGCTTACTCTTTATTTCTCTTTAGAGAATCCCAAAATCTCATGAAGGGTCAGTAATTTGGCTACGAAACTGGGATATGAGTAGGAGAGGGCATTGTAGGACTTGATCACTTGGTCGAGACTATTGACTACCTCCTCTGTTAAAGTTCCGGACAACACTATTTGCAAGAGAACACAAAATTCTTCTTTAAGGCTTTGTTGACTAGTCGAGAGAGAGGGCGATTCGGCCGCAACAAGGTCCTCAACCAGAGCTCGCTCGAGGGAAGAAAGGATGTCATCAAGTTGAAGTTCATCCTCATTAGGAGCAACGAGAACCGGAGCATCGCTCACCTTTGCTAACATTGGAGCCGATGATAGATGAGAGTTAGACTTCATGGCTTCGATTGTCACAACTCCCTTGGTCACAATAGTAGTCTCTCCGAGACTCATCGACCACTGGAGGAACTTCTTCCTCGAGAGAAGAGACTATTGGTTGAGGAGATGGCTTCTCAGCTGAGCAATGAAGGAGTGATGCTTCATCTTCTCCCTAATCAGTTACAGCATGAGGACTTGGGGGAATGAGGATCATATATTTTGATTCGGTGGGGATGGTTATAACTTCCGGTGGACTGTGAGAATGGAGGGCCTCGGCACTTACCGTTTTCTCAGAATCAACAGTCTGGACTTCAGTGATTATAGGAGCATTGACCGCTGGTGGACACTGCTATAGTGGTTGTGCCACGATAATCTGTTTGTCCGTAGCTGTCTCATAATGTTAAAATCATATGTCCATATAGATGGGAAAATATAGGTAAAACCCGTACATCACCGTGGCTGCTTAGAGCTCCTATCCATACATGGTCGTACATTTATTTTGAAAGTCGTGGCCCACCTGACTAGCAGCTCTATCTTACTCCTCAGCTAGAGGCATTAGTATAGTGCAAGCGTATTGGTTGGTGTACCACACACCAGCGATATAGCTGGTGTGGGTACGTGTCGTGGGACAAACACCGACGTTCCTCGAGCTTCAGGTTGTACCTAGGGGTGTACATCGAGTCGAACCTAGTCGAGCTGGCATCGGCTCAGCTCAGCCACTAGCTAGCTGACCTTAGTTTGAATATAGCTCGGCTCGGTCTTTGAGCCTGACTGGTCAACTTGGCTCAGTTCAGTCAGCGGCTCAGGCCAGTTCGAGCCGAGTTTGAGCCAAGATCAAGCTGAGTTTGCCAGTGTAGCATTTTCACAAACACCTGTACTGCACCTTCAAAATCTCACTGTATTTAAGACAACAATAATGGTTTTACAGGTATTTTATCAAACACCTTCTAAGCAACATAAAAAATTAAAAAAAAAAAAAGTATTGGTTTCATATACATACCTTCCTTGCCACCAGTCACACTTCATTGGGTCATTTCATCAAACACCTGGTGAGCAACATCAATATCAAAGTAACTGAATCACTGAATTGGTTCGATCCGAGTTCGATTCGAGCTGGGTTTGATCCAAGTCGAGTCGAGCTGGGGCCAACTTGAACTCCTTTTCGAGCTCAGAAAAGCAACTCGACTCCGCTCGAACTCAACTTAGAGTCGAGCTTTTTTTAGTCGAGTAGAGCAAGCTAACCGAGCTAGCTCGGTTCGTGTACCTCTCAACAATGCAAAGGATATCAAAGTTACATGGCCTGAAAATGATGTATTTATTATATCCATATCGTTCATCTAATTTTCGAGATCATTTTAGAGCATGAGCCAAAATATAAATCATATCCAAAGCTCAACTGGACCACACCACAAATAGCAGCAGGGATAATAATTTTCACCATTAAAACATTCATTAGGGGCCACGTAATATTTATTTTCCATCCAATCTGTTAATAAGGTCACACAGACCTGGATGAAGAAGAAAAAACAAATATCATATTGATCCAAAACTTCTATGACCCCAGAAGGGTTTCAATGGTAGACATTCAATCCACCGCTGCTTTTTACAGTGCGGGTCTACTTGATCTTTATATCGGTCTTATTTTTTGGCTCAAGCATTACGAGGAGCTCACCAAATGAATGGACAGCCTCGATATAACACATACTTATGATAGGACCCACAGAACTTGCTGACGTCAACACACCAGCTAGATGCTGGTGTGTGGTACACCAGCCAATCCGCTTCCTAGTATAGTAGTGCCTTTCGAATTGATGGATGGATGCCAGACTTACAGTGACATTGACATACAGTCCTGAACATAAGGTTCAGTGTACACGAGTCTGCACTTGGAAAGCTCTACTTACATGTGGCCTGTGAAGAGGCCTATTTCTGAGTTCCTGCACCTCGTGAAACGTCTGTATCACGGGCGCTAACGCACGTGAAAAGGAGAAGTATCTCCTTTCGGTGAAGAGTACATGGGAGGGAACGGGATTCGAATTCAATAAAGCTCTAACATAGGAAATTTGATTAGGCAACGTGCTGGGTGTTTCTCCAGCGAATATTCAAAAGTAGTTTTAATAGGGCAACGTTACACAGGACTGGATCAATCAAATCTCACCACTTCAGAGCGTCTCTGTACTGGTGAGCCCGGAACATCTATTTGCCACAAGCAAGAAAATCCTGCCTTCCTGCGATGCATTAAATGTTATGGGACGATGTAATCCAATTAAATTGCCACAAACAGGATTTTTCTACTTGTGACAAGCAATAGGATTTGGATTCTTCTCCAGCATCACTGAAACCGGTTCCACGCATCTTACATTGTCACCATCATCCCAGCCTTGCTGTAGGTAATGAATTCTGTTTTGGGTTACCCATTTTAAAAGAGTGTTTGGAATGTATTATTGTTTGGATTAATGATAAAAGTTATGACATAACTTTATATGAGCTGCCAACTTGATGTAACGTGCTTCTTTTTTCTTTTTTCTTTTTTCTAGGTTAGGGACGATAGTGAGAGAACAAAGCCCCCCACAAGTGCACAACATAATACAATATTACATATTTTATTTATAGTCAAATACATAGGTTAATTACAATCAATCAGTTACCTCCATCATTCATCAACACATTTTATAATTGTTTAAAAGCAATACACGTCTTTATATACACAACACCAGGGGTCATTGGGATGTGGGCATTTAGATGCCTTGGATATTTCAATTACCAGGTTTTGGAATTCCTTGTTGTAATTGCTGGCAGTTATGAATTTTTTATCTATGCAATCTCCTATGGTAGGCATTAAATTTGCAGAAATATAATGCCAGTGTTTAATTGGTTTACAAGTTAGGAATCATGTGTTGTATATTGTTTATTTATTTAAGAAGAGTCCACATTAAATGGACAAAAGTAACCTACTCTGTCAACTAACCAACTATATATATATATATATATATATCATGTGATCAAAAGTTGCCTCACCCTCGGTCACCCACATTATAAAAATACTTTTAGTGGAAGTAATATAATCCATAATGAAATGGACACCCATATTAACATACTACAAATGGTTTGATCATTAATCTTGAACATCTATTATATGGTCCCACATTTGATTTCCGGATGATGATATGGATTTATGAATGTTATGATTAGACTTGGGGTCACTATTAGCCATTAATTTTAGAATCTATGGTCGGCTAGATACCGTACATCCACAAGGGATTAGGAAATCAGAGATCCCCCAACTTAAGTGACTCTTGTGATTGGTCTACACCCATCAATCTCGTGTAAGAATCTTGATGATGCAGAAGGAATGGGTTAGGCACCCTTCTCGGCATGTACCGAAGTATGGTCTCTACTTTGTAAGATTTAGGAATTTTTTAAGAGTTCAAGTCTTAAAAGATTATTTTTCGATCCAACCACAGATGAAGTCCGAAATTGGTCATGTATTACTTGACTATGGTCACACCTTGGTGACAAGGGACGTTGAACATCAATCATGACTACGGAATCGGATATTGCTCCAACATAAAAGGAAGAATACATGGTATGTTCCTAATTTCTCATCCGTCAGGATATGATTACTTATCAAGGCATAGAGTATATGTCAAAAAAGACTAGTAAAAGGAAGAAATATCAATGGGGTGTATGAGATGAAATATAAGAGCGGTTGAAATGTAAAAACAATAAAATAGTCGCCAATGGACCGCACGGAGGTGACCGTACGCTTGGGGAGATATAAGAGAGGAAAGAAAAGACTCAACACTATTTGTACAAGAATGATTGTATATCTTAAATTCTAACTCTACTCCACGAGATTTGGACCATTTAAAGACTTGGATCAATGTGATGTTGGAGTTAGGGTGGCTTGGATTTTCTCTCTCTCTCTCTCTCTCTCTCTCTCTCTCTCTCTCTCTCTCTCTCTCTCTCTCTCCACTCTTTTTCTTTCTTAATCCTTTTTATTAGATAACTTCTTTCTCCTTTTTTTTTTCCAAATGGGAGAAATTTCCTTCTCCTTTTCTCAAATAGGATGGGGCTTTCTTTTATAAAGGAGTGGTAGTAATCGGATTACCTTCAGCTACTTAGTATTAGTGCACTTATTTGTGTACCTGTTTTGTCAATCACGTGAGTTTGTGTGTCATGTAGTCGGTTGAGCCATTGGAAGCTGAAGATCGAAGACACAAGAGGACATGAAGCATCAATGAGTGAAGAACAAATAAATAAGGTGCCTTGGTAACCCTAACCTAAGACCCAAAACAACCTTTCCTAACATTTATTGGTAAACGTTGATTAATCATCACATAGCCTTATGAGCCTTATGGGAGCATGATAATTTAGGCTTTAAAAAAAAAAAAAAAAGATGCAATAATATTGTAAATATATCAGCCTAAAATAGTTGTGTTTGAGTGGTCCTTGATCCCATCGACAACCTGTTGAAGGGTCTCGATGGCATCGAAGACCAGCTCGATGAGATCGAGGAAATAGTCCAGCAATTATATAGAAAATTCTTGAATTTTCTTAATAGGATCGAAGGGCTTTTTTGCCATGCCCCAAACCCAGAGATCGGACTCACAGGAATCCCGATCACCGAATCCGGTGCTGACAGCCTCCATAGTACCCCATTTCGGCTCTCAGCGCCCATATGCCAAATTTCGATCCTGGGATCCTACAAGGAGGATTTTCCAACGTACATCGTAAGAAGCATAACCACAAGTTTACCCAAATCACAAGGCAACATCATCATCACATATCCACTAATATAACCATTTGAATACAATGCTGAAAGGGAAATACATATATCGGAAATTAAAGCTCCAGAAGTGAAAGTGTGTACAAGATAAGTGCCAAGTAAACAATATGAGAGTAATCAGAGTAAGCGGAAATATACTAGTAAGTCCATGAGTCAAACAATATCAGAGTACGCAATGCAGATCGACTATGTAACTGCAAAATCATAGAGAGTGTTGAGGGTCAAATATTATATATTAGATCCCATTTATTACCTGGATTTACGGGCATGATACTGTTTAACGCCCGGTTTTAACTGTGTTTGTGTTGCAGGGTATAGTTGAGAGCATGGACTACAAAAAGGTGCTAAAAGTATGGATTTAACGATCTGACTACACCAAGGCAAGGGACGGACTCCAGAGGACCAAGATTGACGCCCGAGATTCAAGAAAATCAAGAAACTAAAGCTCATGTGGCCTGAAAGTCAGCAAGAATGCAAGATCACAGGGTTCCCACCTTCCATTCAGCTCGAGACTTCATACATGGGATGTAAGCCATAAATTGACCGTACATTTTAAATTTCAGCCATTGAAGATCTCGGAAAGTAGGCCAACGGACAGATCAGCCCATTAATCTTCAGTTTGGGGCCCACATGATCATTGGATATGCTCCAGTTTTGGATTTAACGTCTTAAAGTAAATGAGGAAAGGAATAGTCGGAGCGAATTTCTTATATACATCAAGGTGGGACCCACCTTACACGGTGCATGTGCACAGTACACGTGCACTGGATGAACACTGCACCTAAGGAATCAATCAACAGCGGAGGAATTTGATTTCCTGTTTTGCCGCCTGCGGAAGTGGAAACAGGGACTCACGGTCGAACTCTAGTGGGCCACGATCGCAATGCAGACAAGAGATCTGACCCGTCTACTCTATTCACTTGAGGATTATGACCAAGATCTGATTGATCTTGATCTAAAACATACTAGACAACAACTGTAAAATACTTTGAACGGCAGAATAGTTGCTGCAAGATCAAACAGGTGGGCCGCATCAAAAGAAATCTAAAACCATCCATATGCAACCGGTTTTTCGAGGTAACTTCAATGGACGGAGTGGATTTACCTTCCGACCTCAATTAGGGACCCCACCGACGGCCAGTGTAAGGAGCGCCAGCCCTGTTACGCAGTCCGTTAGAACCGAACGATCAGGATCGTTTCTGGCCCACCATCAACGATCGGATGGCCGATCTGAACCGTCCATCGTGTAGCCCGGATCGAAACGTCCCAGGAGACGTTGTCTCTTTGGAAAGAAGGCAAGGGAAGAGAGGAATGCGACACTGTTGAGATACGTAGCTGTGTAGCTTTTCGCGAAACCGGAAACTCCTTCTGATTTCTGGAACTCTTCTGCTGCGTAAACCCATACACGAAACCGCCTCTTCTTCAGCCGAGGGCTCTCCACCGATGCTACTGTCTATAAGAGAGAGAGAGAGAGAGAGAGAGAGAGAGAGAGAGAGAGAGGGAAGGGGAGAAAGAAATCATCTACAGCTGTGGGGGAGCAAGGAGAGAGAAACAAGGGCAGAGACGGTTCTAGCTTTTCTTCTTCTTCTTTTGTTCATTAATTTTTCCAGAGATTATAGCCTCATCATGTCCATGAGTGGCTGAACCTCTTAGCTAGGGCTAAGTGGTGAAGCTTGTAGCATGATGGGAGACTCTTTGCTTGTTCTTTTTGTTTAGACTGAATTGATGTTGATTTTAGTTAATTAAGGGAATGTTTTTAGTTTTTAATGGTCTGTTGTGACTAAAATTACAATGGGTCTGCGATAGCTTTGAGCATGTTCCTTTCCTCTTATGTTTATGACGTCAGGAAGCCCTATTGTTCACCATCGTCTCTTGGGCATGGTCGGATGACGGTACCCTTCCTAACCTTCATACATTGATTGATTGGTAATTAGTTTAATTCTGTTGTTTACTTTGTCTCCTGGGCATGGTTTAGTGATGGAATCCATTCTAATTCATACACCTTTCATCTCTTGAAAACTATATCAAAGAAAGTTCAGTTTGATTTTCATGGTTACACCCTTCAATTGGATGAAGATGGACTCTAAGTCCAGTTGAGTTCTAGAAGCAGGCATAAGATCTCTCTGATCTCTACAAGTGGATCCTCTGAATCCCTAGTTTCCTATTTCTGAATTCCTTAAGTTTTAGATTAATATTTCACAATTATTCCTCAAATTACAACTCAATTTAGATTTCATCTCATTCTAGTTCTAGTTCTAGTTAGTTTCAGAAAGTGTACAAGTATCAGTCCCTTGGGATTCGACCTCGGTCTTACCGAGTTTATTACTACATCACAACCCTGCACTTAGGGAGTGAACAGCGAGCTAAATATCAGATGTCGAGGATGCAATGTAATATACAATTCCTGATGAGTTCACGAATACCGTTACCCGTATCTAGACTATATAAATGCAGAAACACAATAACTCAAAATGCCATATGCCGCGGATGTAATGCAATATGCAGTGCGAATGGAATGACCATGCTAGAGTGTGAAGTCAGGATGATAGTACGTAGTATCGCAAGCTATGGTGTCCACCACAAGGGACTTCTATCCAAACCAGTCTCATACCTAAATTTAAATAGTCAGACTCGATGTGGTAAACTCTTAATCTCAGGTTAGTCACGCGCCCCAATCGAAATCCTGACCATTGCGAAAGTACACGTAATAAATAGTTGTGCACCACCAGCCCAAGTGGATAGTGAATGAATGAATGAATGAGTATGCAACTCCTGCTCAATAAGTCCACATATCAGTACAGTTCATCTCCGGGATCATCACCGGGGTCTAGTACACTCTACATGCAAATCGCTGTCCACTAACACTCGACCATGCAAGTGGAAGAGACCCCACTATCCGCCTAGCCAGTAGTCAGCAATATCTACCCGACACGTCGATAGCGGACCCATTTACGAGCTGATCAAACTCTGCTTAGTTATGCCCCCTACCCTCGGGCGGGTAAGGCCACACCCCCTCCCAACCAACCATGACACAGTGGGAGACGTGACCTCCTGGTATTCGACCCTCATGCGCTCATATATATCCACTCGGTTTCGATGTTGGGGTGTCTCCTGGCCACAGAGGTTTAGGAATTTTCACCTAGGGACATCTATGACACCCGTATGCTAGAACAAAACATTTTCGGTGTCCCATCTGACCATCCATGATATGCCTGTGGAGGCTACGGCCTTGATGTCGCTAGGGCGTACAGTAATCACAACACACAATGTAAGATGCATGAGTCATACAATCCAGTCATGCATCAATCCTGCGCATACCATGCGCTCATGTGAGATAACCTCCGCTTATCAGGGAGTCTCATAACAACCTGCCCAATGGCATATGCAATGGTCAACCACATCTCATAACAAACATGTAGATGATGCGTATGGGCATGTATCATAATGTTATGCAGTCACATACTCATAATCGGTATCAATAACCGGCATCAACAATCGACACTGACAATATAAACATTTAACCAACATTGCCCCCAAGTAATGGCCCAAATAGAGCCTAACATATAGTGGACCCATGGCCTCACACAAGGGCTAAATATACACACCATGGGCCTTTCTCAAGAGCTTAATACACATCACGATGGGCCTTTCACATGGGCCTAACATACATCACAACAGGCTCCATCGCCTAGCCCTCAAATGCATCACAATGGGCCTCATCACATAGGCCTCATATATATCACATTGAGCCTTAAACATGGGCTGAATACACATCACAATGGGCCTCAAATACGGGCCACATATACATCACATTGGGCCTCAAACACGGGCTGAATGTACATCACAATGGGCCTCAAATATGAGCCACATATACATCACATTGGGACTCAAACAATCGGCCTCGATATCTAGCCTCGACAATCGGAATCAGCCTCGATAATTGACCTCGACAATCGGCCTCAACAATTGGAATCGGCCTCGATAATCGGAATTGGTAATCGGCCACAACAATCGAAATCGATCGATAATCAGAATTGGCAAGTCAGTCACGTCAATTGGCATCGCCAATCGGTCACGACAATCGGAATCAATTGATAATCAGAATCGGTAAATCGGTCACGTCAATCAGAATCGACAATCAGTCACGACAATCAGATCGATCGATAATCAGAATTGGCAAATCGGTCACGTCAATCGACATTGGCAATTGGCCACGACAATCAGGGTCAATCGATAATCAGAATCGACAAATCGGTCACGTCAATTGGAATTGGCAATCGGTCACGACAATCGGAATCGATCGATAATCAGAATCGGCAAATCAGTCACATCAATCGGCATCGGCATCGGCAATTGGCCACGACAATCGGAATCGGCCTCAATGATCGGTTAATCAAGGCTTAAGGGAAGGTCACAATGTGGACATTAAACCATCATTGCCCATCAATGTAGACATTTAACTAACATTGCTCCCAAGGAGTGGCCCACATAGGGCCAAACATATATGGGCCCCTGGCCTCTCACAAGGGCCTAATATACAACACAACGGGCTACATCACATGGGCCACACATACATCACATCGGGCCTTACCAAATGGGCCACAAATACAGCATAATGGGCCTCATATCTGTGCCGCATATACATCACTATGGGCCTCAAATACATCACGATGGGCCACAACTCATGGGCCTCATATATATCACAATGGGCCTTACTCATGGGCTTCATGTACATCAAAGTAGGCCGCATGACATGGACAGCTCGGATCAAACACGTACATCATGTGGGGGCCACATGAATGGATAGTGTGAATATATAACATATATATCACGATGAGTCTTACGTCCTAATGGACGGTGGGAGCTTGGATTACATCTAAAATCATTTCAATAGTGGCAGGTGCAACATGTGTATCACTGTACACTATCATAGGGGTACATGGCTCACTAATGTGATCAGCACTGTCCAAACATTGTCCAACACCGTCCAGCACATCTGAACGGCGTGGGTGAAATAAATACATCACGGTGTGGCCCACATGGCAAAACAGGTGGACGACTTGGGTCTAAAACACATCAAAGGTGGGTCCACGATGAACGGATGGTTTGGATCTAACACATACATCGTGATGGGCCCATAGAACTGTCGACGTCAGTACACAGCTATATAGTTGGTGTGTGGTACATCTGTCAATCCATCCAGCAGGTGGGTCCCACATGGGGCCCACCACATACATACATACATACATACATACATACATACATACATACATACATACATACATACATACATACATACATACATATATATATATATATATATATATATATATATATTCACACACACATCTAATATAATAGTATATTTTATTTATTAGTATTTATTATTATTATTGTTTTTTATTGAAAGAAGTCCAGCGCGTCTAGGTCTGGACGCTCGGTGTGTATAAAACACATACCCCTTGTGGGTCCCACATTCTGGACCGTCTGACCATCCAGACTATGGATGGTATGGATACAACATATACAACATGGGTGGGTCCATGCACGTCCAAATGGACGGTGATGATAAAACACATGCATCAAATGAAGCCACGTCCAGAGATGGACGACATGAATAAAATCCATACTTCAGGTGGGGTCCACGTCCATGCAATGGATGGTCATGGATAGAACAAATACATCAGGGTGGGTTCCACCGTCCTGGGATGGATGGTGGATGAAATACATAAATCATGGTAGCCGGCTCAGCACACCATCTAAATGGACGGTGTGGATATAAAATACATAAATCAAGGTGGGTCCCACCACGGCCACACGTGTCACACGTGTGGGGTGGGCCCACACCTCAAAATAAATGGACGGTGTTAGATATACATACCTCATGATAAGACCCCCATAACTTGCTGACTTCGATACAACAGCTATATGGCTGTGTGTGGTACACTAGCCAATCCGTTTACAGTAAGTGGGTCCCACGTGGTGCCCACAATAACGTTTATTTTCCATCCCATCTGTTGATAAGGTCACAAAGACCTAGATTAAGAGGGAAAAAACTAGATTTCATGTAGATCCAAAACTTCTGTGACCCAAAAGGGGTTTTAATGGTAGACGTTCAACTCACCACTATTTTCTGTAGTGTGGACCACCTGAGCCCTGTGTACGGCTAATTTTCGGGGTGACCCACTAATTAAAGGGGACCCATCAATTGCACGGTGTTGATGTTCAACTCACATCATGGTGGGGCCTAAGGTGGGGCCCACTGACCCTGCGTCAACCGAAGCAGCGGACGCTGCTTGCTGTGGCGTCCTCTAGGACGCTGACAACAACAGCGTCTGCTGTTGTATTTTTTTTATTCTGAGGTTTTTCATAGGTGGGGCCCAAATCAAGGGGATCCAGTCCGTTGGCTGGGTTCCTGGGCTCGTGATGGGTCTAAGAAGCCCAATATTGGGTATGTTTTGATGCATAGAAAACATCACAGTGGGCCCTAATAATTTTCACTATTAAAATAAAGTTTTAGATGGTGCGGCCTACCAGAGTTTCGGATTAACTTCATTTTCCGACTCAACGCCTAAAATGAGCTGGGAAGTAGGGTGGACGGTGGAGATATAACATACATCTAAGTGGGGTCGGCTTCAAGCAAAATGGATAGAAGGTGTTGAATAACATGTACCTTGTCAAACCTACAAAACTTGGTAACGTCAATACAGCAGCAATATAACTGCTGTAAAGACGCCAGCCAATCAGCTTCCACATGGTGGGTCCCACATCTTTGGTCTATGCATGGACAACATGGATATAATATATACTTCATAGGTGGGCCACATTCCATCACCCAAGGATAGAGAGAGGGAGAGATAGATAGGGAGAGAGAGACATTGGAGTAGCGGAGAGACCCCGCCACTACGGATCCCTCTTGATACAGTCATACATCAAAATGGGTCCCACCATATGGGCCCTCAAATCATCAAAATCAAAGAAATTTAATGCTATGAACACCCACCTTTGATCCTTCTCCGCCAATGCATGCAAAAGCTCCAATGGAACACGTTTTAAGGGTTGAGATGAAACTTGGATGGTGGAGATAAGAGGTAGGGAGGTGGGCCACACCAAGCTTTCTCTAATGGAGGTGGGCGTTGGATTACTCTCATGGAGCTTGGGAGAAAAATGAGAGAGAGAGAGAGAGGTGATGTGAGTGATGAAGTGATGGGGACAAGGATGGGTGAAGTGATGTGTAGTTGACATGTAAGGGTGTGTAAGAGAAAGAGTTGACTTTAGGGGTTGCTTGTACTTGACATGATGTGTACTTGATTGATGTGACATTTCGTAGAGATTCTCTCGAAATTACAAACGCGCGACGTTTTCTCGAACTGAACGTGGGCCCACATCTGATGGCTCGAGTATCACCTCAGCGCGTAATACGCGGCGTGGGAACCGTGGTGACGGCGCTGTTGCAAGGGTACAAGTTTCGAGTCAAGCCGACCCTGATATACGGGACACGACTCAAGATCGCGCGCAAATGCTGATAACAGATCGCAAGTCGTTGGAATTCGACGGGGAGGACCGCGGAAGCCTATGGAACGGTACGAGCTAGGATACAGGTTTCACATTTTTTATCCTATCGACATAGTCGTTGACTAGCCATTAGAAATATTTTTATATAAAATGGACATTCGGTTCTTGGGAAAATTGATGGTTTTTTAGTGAGCTAAAAACCCTAGTGTATCACAATACTTTCAAACACTTTTAGGCTCTCACTCAAAAGGATCCAAGTAATCTTGTATGTATTTAATCAGTCTCATGAGCATTTTAAGCTCTTTATGAAGATGACCTTGTTTCCTTGCATTCTCTAGAGAATAAACACCAATCCATAGGCAAATCATTTGTCTTTTAAACCTCTAGAATACCCATCTAGGTGAATCCCCATTTGTAAACAAACTAAGCTTTTAATTGTAGGAGAATCAACCAAACCTCTCCCATTACCTTGGTAGCCTCATTAGAGCATCAAGTGCAAGGTAACTGATTTAAGGAAATGAAAAAAGACCGACTTGAAATATTGGAGGAGCACAAGAGAAGCTGATTGAAGCATGAAAAATCATCGATCAAGTATTTCAAAGAATGTGCATCAACGGATCTCAATCCAACAAGTAAGTTGTCATTATAAAGTCTATACACTCATTCCTTGTATAGGATTGAGTGTAAGAGTTTGTCATCCAAACTCGAATAGGTTCTTGTGTAGGACTTAAGCTCTCATGTAAGGCTGAATTCACTAAACATGAGTGTGTACGTGTTAGACTATATGAGAGCCTCCAGCAAGAGTAAACATAGTCATTAGATTAGGACCAAGTGTAACACCCTGTCTTCCTAATACTTGGGTGTCGGATACCACAAGTTAATGCCATGAAGTTTCTTCCTAAGTAATTACATAAGCGTGATAATACTCATGGGTTAAAGGTTCAAATAATCATGAGGAGAGGGTACACGAAGACTTAGACCCGGGTAACCTAAGACATAGTGGGCTACACCATTCGACTTGTAAGTGGAACAAGACTGCCCATTCTCAATATCAAGACCCTTCAATATTGACCACATGAGGTCCTAATCATATACCATCTTAAAAGATGGGCCAATTCGCCAGATCCACCGTTTATCTGGCCTACGACACTTGAGTCACAACCTATCACCCTTGCCTCAGCTCCTGACAATGAAGACTACCGTTAGTATCCCCTTGATAGGCCCTAGGGACCTTTATAATCATTGTGTTTAAGGCAGGGGAGATCCAACTGTCAGATCGATGGAAATATCGAGATTTAGACATAAATCACATGTGTGGACCACCTAGGCCCTGGATCTGACTGATATTTGGTTAGAGGCTCAGGTTGGGACCTTGCAAGAGAATGGATGGTGAGGATTGGAGATCCCATTGCGGTGGACCCCCACACAAGGGTCGTGGGAGCACAGATGAGCATGCGCCCATGAAACACCGGACCAGCAAGGCCGGTAAAATGACGTTGACCTGATAAAAACCCAGGTATCAGCGACTTCCTGTCCAAACGAGGTTCAAACGAACAACGTTCGTTTGATCAGGTCAATTGCCCACCTCTGCCATTTGCACCAACAATCTGGTCGTCTATCGAGAGCGGGGGTGGGATTCGACCAAAACTACCCTTCTCTAGTATGATGGAAGGCAAAGGTGTGCATATGATGAACAACATAGGTAGACAATGCGATGGTGTGTTTCTAAAAGGAAGATAGGAGCCGCTCTTATTGCCATGCTGGCGATCCGAAACAGTGGCCTGCCCTTAATCTCATCCCTCCATTTGGGCGAATCCCGACCTTTCTTTCAGCGACGTAAACGGTCGTCTTTTCCCTGCCCGTAGAAAGTCGAGAGAGGCCTTACCATTCTAGGATAGGACAATCTCGGACGTTTGTGGGCTCCTAGAAGCCTCCAAGTCAGATTTGGAACACCCATCTAGGGCAATAATGGCATGTTCCGCGAAGATAAGGAGTCCTGTGAGATATCAGCCTTGGTCAAAAATATTGTAGCCAGGCCGCTCATGTGAGGATGAAGGTTTAAACGGTAGGTCTTAAAATTGCGGTAGAACCATTATTATTGAAGTACGAAGTATGTCCAAATGTCATAGAGGGGGTGAATAAGACTTTTTTAAAATTATTTTCAATTAAGAATAAACTATGCCTAACTTTAATCGAAAGAGTAAGGCAAAGTAACTCTATGGCTTCCAAGCCAATAGAGGGTCCAAATCACATAGGCTTATACAAGATTTTTATATGAAGAACAAGCCTATAAGGGATAGTATATATGATAGTGTGTGGGATGTGATCTCTATCAGTACTTATACGTTAACCAAATCATGCAACATAAAAGACATTTGATAATCATAAGCATAATTAGAATAATGCATAATAAGCAATCCCAAACACAACCATATATAGAGGTTCAGCTACTTACTTACTCCACTCCCGGCGAACGCACTCTCTCCTAAAGTGTACCGGATTTCACTACCCAATGGTTTTAAATCAGGTTAACCATGAACCTTCACAACCTACACAAGGTCAACTAAGGGACCTATACAAGGCAACGAGTCCTACCCAAGGACACAATTAGAAGCCTACCCAAGGAAACCCAAGCCTACATAAGGCAACTCAAGCCTACTCAAGGAAATGCTTACACAAGGCAACTCATCCTACACAAGGACCATGTATTCTACCATCGGACGCCTACAAAGAGGTCTTGGCGAGTTTGTCACTTAAACTCGGAATCCCAATCCTACACAAGGAAAGGGCTTCAAACTTGACGGACTCTGTATACTTACAAATAAGTGAGTGAGTCCCTTTCTCGCACGATGTGAAGATCTTCGATGATGATGAAGAGTCTTCAGCTCCCTTGAATTGCAACTATGTTTGATGCTTCCATGAATGCTCCTAAGTTGTGAGGTTTAGGGTTTTGTTCTTCTCTATTTATAAAATATGATCTTAAACACACATAAAGAAGGTTCCCATGAGCTATGCATTCAATAATTCTAATACTAAGATTTACCTTCAAAGAGGTTAGTTGGAAACTTAATGAATGTTGCAGTTCGTAAGTCAATCTAAGCACATGAGATGATGAGTTAATGCTTATGCCAAGATTGAATGATGAACTCTAATGGAAAAGAGGGAATGAGGAAGAGGGTATAATCTCTATGAAGCAACTCTCTCAACCTCTCTTGATTTTTAGCTCATTTTGCTAAGAGGCAACCTATGGTATTTATAAAAAAGGAATCCCAACAGTAAAAAAATGGGCAGAAATCTGTCATTATCGATGTTATCGAGTAGACTTCGATTCCATCGAAATTTAAATTTCAATGTTATCGAGCCTACATCGATTTTATCGATTTCCTACACATATATATTCATTTTTGTGTAGAACAGATTCTGCTCAATTTTATGGAGTACCCTTCGATTTTATCGACGTGCACTTCGATATCATCGAGAGGCAGTTCGATCCAATCAGATTTCCTTCAGAAAATTACTTTTGGTTGCTAGAAGATTTTGTCTTGATATTCGATGCTATCAATTATCATTCGATGCTATCAAATTTTGAATTTCAATGTCATCGAATGGTATTCGATGTGATCGAGGAGATGTATTTTCCTAAGTGGTTTGCTGGACAAAATGTTCCTTATTTTCAATTTAATCGAACAGGCTTCAATACTATCGAGAAGTTACTCTCGATGTAATCGAAAGTGACTCGATTATATCGATGAACACTTTTATAATGTTTTCTGTGTAGAAGGAGTGCCCTAAGTCGATGTCATCGAATAGGGTTTGATTCTATCAAAATTTGAATTTTGAAATTTCTCAACAGATGGTTCATTTGTTGCTGGACAGAATGGGCCTTATCTTCGATTTAATTGAACCATTTTTGATAAAATCAAAAATGACTTCGATTGCAAATCGATGCAATCGATTTTACCTCTGTTGTTCATGTTTTACTCCTCTAACATTCTAAGTGTTTAACACCTAAGCTTACCAAATATGTTTGTCACAACCCTTTTTTTTGTTATTTGTATAACCTTATACAAGCATACAACCTCAATAGAAATAGAAAATATAGTGAATCCTTAGAATTACTACAAATTAGATAGTCCTCGACTTGACTCATGATAGAAGTGTTGAATTTCGGGGATGAAATTCTCTTTAAGGGGGGTATATTGTAACACCCTGTACTTTTCAATACCCGAGTGTCATCATTTAAATCAAATATAGTATGAACATGCATTAGCACACCCAACCTATAACTTACATGATGCTTGATTACTCACAATCCACCCTTGATCGACCCCTTATTTCTTAGCGTAAGATTACATCATAACTAACTAGTCGACCCACGATTCAAATTCAAACGTTAAGGCATGTGATATCCCACCTAAATACCTCGAGGTCAGCATGTAAAATCTACCATGCATCAATCTAACCATCAAGAATAGTTCTCATCCACTGACTCAGAAATCCATCCCTACGGTCCAATCACAACCATACTATTAGAATACCATCACATCGACTCAAATCCTGTCGTGTTAAGCGACTGAATCTGTAACTAATCCGTGGTTAGTTTTCCATCCTTCTAGATATCTAAGAGAGTACCGATAACCCTCTTTCTTTTAGGGCAATAAATTCGAAAAGGGAGAAAAGAGAAAAAAATGAAGAGAGAAATAGTGAAAGACCATTGTTCGGAGCCGTAACGAGTCGAGTCGACTCAATCCATCACTGCAAGATCGGGCCGAGTCTAGTACTGCTTCCGATCTTCCTAATAGAGCGAGGAAGAAGAGAGAAAGGAGAATAGAGAGAGAGAGAGAGAGAGAGAGAGAGAGAGAGAGGAAGAAAGGAAAAATAAGGAAGAAGATGGAAGGTGAGATGGGTGTCGGGTTGCTATCGAGCCTAACTCAGCGGAACCGAGTCAAAGGTACTTGATTCTAAACAAGTTGGTTCAAGCATGAGCAGGTTCTCGGTGGTTCAGAGAGAGTGTGAGCTGAAGAAGAAAGAAGAAAGGGAAGAAAGAGGGAGGAGAAAAGAGAAAGGAAGATAAACGAGAGAAAGGGAGATCCGACTCGGGGTTGTCATCGAGTCGGGTCTTGCTAAGTCCAGCCAACTTGCTGGACGGTTCATTTCAAACGGGAGATCAAGAAGAATAGAAGAAAGAAAGAAAAGGAAAGAGGGAAGGGAAAACGAGTCAAACTGCTACCACTTTTGTTGCTCGGAGTTGACCCGAACTGAGTTGACTCAGTCAGGTGGAGGCCAACGTTCTACTGACCTTGGGCCGTTGGTTAGAAAGAAGAAGAGGAGAGGTCATGAAGAAAGAAGGAGAAAGAGAAGGAAGATAGTAGGGAAAATGAAGAAGAGGGGCGAGTCACTGAGTTGACTTGGTTCAAAACCGAGTCAGGCCTTTAGGTCACTATTTGATTGGGTAAGACCCTACTGGAAGTTCTCAACAAAGTTAGAAAAGAAGAAAATAAAAAGAAAAGGAAGGAAGAAGAAGGGAGAGAAAGGAGAGGGAGTGAAGATACTGTGACTCACCTGAGTCATGTCGCCGATTCAACAATCAAGTTTGGTGAGTTTCGATCTCATAAATTTTTAGAATTAAATCTCATTTTGGGTTGAGAAAAACTGATCTAGATCCTTATTGAAATGTAGGAAATGTTGATTCCCAAATGCCTCCTCAGATTGCGAAATAGGTACCGAGTTGTATTGGAAAATAACTCAAGTGAGGTATATTCCTTTCAAACCTCACATTATTAGCTAAAGTAGAATTTAATTAGAACATAAGTGAGCTTAATTAATGTTTAACCTTTGAATTTACATGTAGGAAATATATTTTTCCAGTCACCACACTTAGAGTACAATACTAGCAAGTAACTTCAATTTGAAAGGTGAGGATCACCCTTCAAGCTTTTTCTACATCATGGTGGTTATCTTAGTTCATTTATTTTACTAATTGCTTAATTTAATATTAATTGAAGATGATGATAAATGTTAGATCCATTCGTATAATTCTTCATAAATGATTGATGGCTAGATTTAGAATTCGAGTATGATATCAAATATTCTTATTCTGGTTTAAATTGAACACTTTATTTGTGCAAGTACTTTTGATATCGCACATGACTTGTTTTACCACTTTTGATTACTTTATGATGTATTTAAAGGTCCTCGAATTAGTGGCCATTTGCGTAATGGATTAAATGAAATTATCTAGTGGACTTGCCATCTTTTGGATCATTTGTTGCCTAAGTGACTTTTGGGATATTTCCTTTTTATCACATCCTTGGGATGACTGTTTGCCTATGTGGCTTGATGGAATATTCGCCCTGTGTGGCTTTAATAGATAGTCTTCATATAACCTTGTGATGGTATGTTCCACTTGTAGAACAATAATTGGACACTAGTTGAGTAAGTTACCTTTAAACATCCTATTTGTTAGTCTCATGAGCTAGGGATGGTGGAATGGGACACTATGCCTGAGTTGTTGGCCTATGCTGGGTGACAAACCCCCCATAGTGACCTTTGAGCTTTCTTAAAATGATTGTTTGAAATTGGAATAATAATGGTTGGGCTAATCATGCATTTTCATGGCATGCGGACTTTACCGAGCGGTTGATGTAAGACACGGAGGTTTTCTTAGATCACTATGGGTTGTACCATAGAGTATTTTACTGGGTGATTCTAAATTATTATTTTGTGCATTCATACCACTATGGGTGTCCTTGTTGCATGGACTTTTTCGGGTGCTTAGTACTCCTTAGGGCGTACCTTTGAGTACTTTTCCAGGAGACTAGTTCACCTTGAGTGTCCTCGTTGCATGGTCTTTTTCGGGTGTCTAGTTCTCCTTAAGACGTACCTTTGAGTACTTTTCCGGGTGGCTAGTTCTCTTTAGGTGACCTTTTTGCCAGCTGGATGTGCATCCCTAGGTCTGTGAGCATGTGCATCATCCATGCATTTAATAAATGCGTATCTGATGAACCTTATCTGATTACTATGATAATCATTATGAAATATTTGTTATACACTATACCTGATAACTATGCTTAATTATCTTGATGATACGATAAATCTTAGGGGGGTATGCCTCACTGGGATAGCCATTGACGCTAGCAAACCGTAATCAGTGTGCAAGAGACGCAGAGGATGCGCATGCTGGTGATTGTATGGAATAGGAGGAGCCAGACGACCTTGCGACCTTCTATTCCTAATTTCTACTGTCATGTTTTGTAAAAAGTTAAGACATTGGTTTGTATAAGTTCTCGGGTAACCACTTGAAATTTTGGTTATGTATATTTGGACTACCTCTTATACTTGATTTATTTCTATTCCACTAATTTACTAACTCTGATAAAGAGAAAAAATGTATGTGAAATTTGGGTATCTTTAAAGGTTAACATTCAGGTTTTTGGAAAACGAGTAGTATACTTAGGTTTCAGGAACCGGGGTGTTACAATGTTTTTCAATGAATTGAAGGTAAGAATAAGTTAAATGGGGGTCATTTACCTCAGGGGTTTGGTTAGGGAAGTGAGGCTTCATTTACTTGTTTGGAACACTCGACCTTCATCTTGGTTGAAGTCTTGATCTTGTAATCCTCATCTTGAGGCTCACTTGAAGACTGACTCGACAATCATGTAATTTGACAAACTAAGGCACTTTAAGGTCCCAAAAGATCAGTGGACCCATCCGATCAATCCAAATGGCTTGAATCGTCAAGTTAGGCCGTCGATGAAAATTCACCATGGGCAGTAATCCCATCTTTCCCATCCAGCCAGGAAACCCACCATGATGATGTGAGCCCCATTTTCCAATCAAAGATGCATATCCGGTGGGCCATGGTGGTGGGAATCCATCCCCCACACTGGATCAGTGCCATGCAAAGGAAATCAGCATGTGCAGCCATGATATCCAAACAATTTGTGGCATAAAATGTCAATGGTCGGTTGCGATCGAGAGGTAGCCCTAGCCCTAAAAAGGGCCCACTTCTTTCTCGAGAATATTTCCAACGAGAGCCTAGAATTTAGAGGGAAGGAGAGAGTAAAAAGAGAGAAACATGGAGCGGTTCGAGTTAGGTGTCGTGCTGCACCGAGTTGGTTAAGTCGACCTGATTCTGGGCCAAGTCTAGGTAAGTCCAGCACCTCTAGGTGTCTGAGAGAGAAAGGGAATGGGAGAGAGAGAGAGAGAGGGGGGGGAGGGAGAGAGTGTGTAAACCGACTCTCACAACCCGCTGAGAAGGAGGGCTTGTGACCACTAAGCTGATGGGTCGACTCATTCGACTATTGAGCATAGTCAAGACGACCGAGTCCTGCTCAAGTAAACTCAAATGCCCCTATCCCTCCAGCCAAACAACAGAAGTTGGGGATTGAAGTTGAATGGGTCCACCCATCCGGATTCAATGGATCAACTGTTTGAAAGACCCATTCTCGTGTATAATGGGCTGACATTTGAAAGGTCTATTCATATGGCACTGGTTGACTGTTTGAAAGATCAGTGTACTGCTTGAACGACCTATTTTACAAATTGAATGAGTTGAATATTTGAAAGACCCATTCTTTTACATGAATAGACCAACGATTTTAACCCGAAACTAAGAAGAAAATAAATTGTGATCTACTGATTGAGCCTGTAAAATTCAGCTACATGCTAACGAGGCTCCTCCTTGAATAATTCCTCTCCCACCCTACTAGGGTTAGCATTAGGTCTGCCTCATAAGCGCCATCATCCAGAGCTATGCCTGCATTATCTATACGGTTGTATATTTAAAGGATGTGTGGCCAACTTAGTGTGAATCTTTAAGTGCTATGTTTTCTAGCTCCTATGATTGTCAAATTTTGGAGTGCCAAAACCTCTTGGAATCTGTATCTTTTTTTGTTCGTCTTCAAGTTCAAGATGTTTCATTTTTAAGATTCAAGTACAAGTTCAAGAAGATTCATTTCAAGATTCAAGCATCACAAGTATAAGAGTTCATCAAGTGTTAGTTCAAGCTTTCAAAGCTTCATTTAAGTCAAGATAATATACTTTACTTTGGTACTCAAAGCTCAAGGTGACACACAACTCAAAGTACCTTAAGCTCAAGCTTCGAAGTGTTTTGAAATCAAGCTTCAAAGTGTTACAAGTTCAAGCTTCAACATACTTCAAGATGTTAAGCTTCATGTACGTCAAGATCAACTATCAACCGAAGCAAAAGATGTTTCAATGTTCAAACATCGCTTATAAGGTATGAATGACCCTAGATTGACCGTATGTTAAGTCATATTGATTGCATACTTTATTTGGGTCACTTTATAAGTGTATAGGCTATTTCTTGACTAGTCTTAGCCTATGTTCGACTAGTCTTAGTACTGGCTCGACCAGTCCAAGAAATTCCTCGACCAGTCCAAGGTTTGTTACTTACTTTCAGGATTATTTGTTGGATCTTCAACCAATTGTGGAGACTACTCGACTAGTCGAGTCAATAGTGCTCAACCAGCCGATCAGCCTTGACTCAAAGTCTAACAACTAACTTGGGTCCCACACGACCAGTCGAGTGCAGGGTTCGACTGGTCGTGCAGGTCACTCGACCGGTCGTGGAAGTCACTCGACCAGTCGTGGAATGGTTTTATCTTATCGCGCTCGAATTTTCAAAAATTTGTTAGTCCTTCGACCAGTAGAGTTGTCTCCTGGACCAGTCGAGTGAACAGTTTTTGCACTTATAAATAAAGCACAATTTTCAGAGTTTTTCATTCAATTCAAGTAAAATCAAGACACCACTCTGAGAGATAAGTTAGTGATATTCTTAAGCTATTTAGTGCTCATTTAATATTTTCTTTAATTAGCTTTTTGTATTTGATTTTATGATTCTATATTCCAATCATATTTTGAAGAAGGGATTTTTGTTTTCCCTTTTCTTGGAATCAAAATCAAATCAAGCAAGCCCAAGGTGATTTAATCTAAAAATTATTTAGAACTTATAACCTTTTCATAAGTGAGTGTGGACATTGAACATCAACGTTGAACTTCTACTCCGAAGCGGTTCTACTGGGCTGCATCAAAGGAGAATATCCAGATAAGTATTTTATATTTCAGTAAATCTATTCTTTTGGTTTCTTTGAGATTGTGCCAGGAAAAATCTTTTTATTTTTGGTTTGTCTGAGGTGATCCAGAAAACTCAGAGTGTGGGGTTTTTTAATTGTGTAAGCCCACTTGAAAGACACAATTGTGAAGGTTTTAGGTGAACCTTGAAAAACCTATTTCATAGTGAACGCAAATATCTACTGTGCGAGGATATTGGGAGTGGAGTAGTTGTGTGGCTGTTTTTCTAAACAGTTGGTGTACACACAAGCGAACCACTATAATTTTTGGTCTTGTGGTGATTGATTGATTGTGAGATTGTGTCGATGTTGTAATTTCCTTTTTATGCATTTGTGGAAGAATGTTGTAATCTTTTTATGCAAGTGTGGGAATGTTGTAATAGCTTAGTTTATTTTCTTTGCTATTTATTTATTTATTCCTATGTATCAGTTTGAGATTTTGATACACAGACCTTTCTAGGAATTAGGTTGTCCTACCATAAACCATTGGTTTTTGGTGTAAGGTTGTCCTTAGAATAACATCTGTATCAACCTCTCAATACTATACATTTGAGGTTGTTATTCATTTCTGCATTGTGAGATTGTTTAAGTGCTATCTTTATTTATATTTATTTAATTTCGCTTTTAAGTTTTTAATTTGGCATAGTCCTATTCACCACCCTCCCCCCCTCTAGGACTTTAGCTCGGCCTTTTCAGAATCCCCTCAAGATTACACAGTAGTGCATTAGTTAAGCATAGTTTAAAAAATAAAGCATACAAAATAATCCATGATGCAATCTTATTTAAATGCACAGATGCATGAATGCACATCAACTGGGAATGGTCATCCAATTGGACAAATGAATAAACATACGAACATGGGTTTTGTATTAAGTCCCCAGTGGAGCGGACTAGGGTTTGATAATATGTGATATTTGATGGCATACCATGCTTAGTTTTCTCTATGGCGCTTTGATTTCTACAGGTTTACATAATATGTACATTTTCACTCCATGTTAACACTCGGGTTTTTGAAAATGAGTACTATACTCGGGTTTCGAAAACCAGGGCGTTACAAGTTGGTATCAAAGCAGAGACTGAGATAGTCAGGCCTTGTGATTGAGAACTGGTACAAACCCCATGGGATCTAATGTTGAAACTCTTAGGAATCTGGAACTTAGACTTAGGTGAAAACTTCCCTAGAATTGGTGATGTTGAATAACATAGGGACATTATACTTAAGCCCCTGAAGGACTCTAAGAAGTAGTTGCTGAACTTAGAAATTAAACCTAAGGACCTCGGGGTAAGGGATACACACCACACGGTACACCAGGTAAATCTCTTTAGGTAGGAGAAATGACAGTATGTTAATGAATTCCTTGATTTTCATCATAGTTAACGACTCCTCCCATTGCTAATGGTCGTGTAGATTTCTTAATTATTTGAGAAATATAAGAGTAAAAGCATGACTGTGAAATTCGGCCCTTACAAGAAGATATGCCTCCCAAACATCATTTCCAGTGAGCACAGACCCTCAACATGCGATATATCATGATCATTGTTGTACTTCTCAAAATTGCTATTTTCAAATTCGATACCATGATCATTTCTAATTTTGACCACAGATAACTCATTTTCAATCTAGATACGTTTTAAAATTTTTCTAACTTCATCAAGAGTATATGATTTTTCTCTTAGAAAGGCTACCCAAGTATATCTAGTACAGTCATCAACTACAATCAGAAAATATTTCTTTCCGCCTCTACTCTTCATTCTAGTTGGTCCGACTAAATCCATATAGAGAAGTTCAAGAGGTCTAGTTATGGATAAGGAGTTCACTTTCTTGTGACTAATCCTAATTTGCTTGCCTATTTGACATGCGCCACAATCTTTTTCAATTTGGGTAGGCCACATAAGTGATCTCTTTTGCTGAATTTATATAGATCTCTATAGTTTACATGTCCAAGACATTTATGCCATAGTCCAGTCTCGTCTGTTTGGACCACGTAACCTGAATGGTTTGTTGAGCAAGAGTTGTCAATTGTATAGCAATTTTCAGACATTCTGTGACCATTTAATATTATACTTCCTTTCTCATTTATAATCTTACATCCATGATCTGAAAATTTTACACTATGCTTATTATCACAAATCTAAGATATGCTTAGAAGATTATGTTTTAATCATTTAACATATAGAACATTTTTGAAGAGAGGTAAGTTAGGAAGTTGTACATAACCTTGGCCAATTATCTTACAGTTGCCTCCATCTCCGAATGTAACCGAACCACCATTTACTTCGTTGATGTTTGAGAATATAGCCTTATCACCTGTCATGTGTCTCGAACATCCACTATCCATGTACCATCTTGAATGGCTAATAGCTTTGAAAGTTGTGTAAGCAACAAGACACTTAACCTTTGGAACCCATTTCATTACGGTTCTAGGTTTAGGAGGATCTCTTGCTTTATGCTGCATTTGGGAGTTAGGATTTCTCCTTTTTCTATATACTCCAATCTTATCAGAGTTGGATTTCAATAGCTCTTTAAGCAAGTCCACAAATTTTCAGCTAAGGGAGGTTTATTATTTCTTTGATATTTATAATTGATGACATTATTATTTATTTTAGAGACTTGAAAAGATTTTGAATTTTTAAAGTCATTCTTTTTACAATTTGAATATCTTAGAGTCTAAGCTTTAGAGTTTGAGGATTCACCTTTTACAAAAATAGGAGCAGAATCTTTAGGTTTCAAAGAGTTGTTTTTAATATAACCTAGACCAGACTTGTCACTACATCGTCTCAATGAGGTTAACAATTTTTCAAGTTTTTGGTCAGCAAGGGCATATTTCTAAGTGTCCTTTAAACTCTGAAGGGATGAGAGTTCAAGTTTTAGTTTCTCATTTTTTGTTTTAAGTTTTTGCAATTCAGAAGACTTAAAACTCAAATCTAATTTATTTTTTCAAAACAATCAGAAGAATGAGATTTTCCTAAAATAACTTTTTCAAGTTCTAATTTTAGTTTAGAATCATTTTCTTTTTGAATTTTTAATTTGACAACAATTTTATAAGTCTCTCTACATAGAGCATTATAAGCATCTTAAAGATCATCTTCATTTTCAAGGTCACTTCTTATAGTTTCATAGTCAAACATATCAAAGCTATCTGAAGAAGTGACTTTGGCTATTGTCATAAATGCTTTCATATCATTTGCATTTTCTTGGTCTGATTCATTAGATTCAGAGTTAGTTTCAAACTCTGATGATTCATCCCAAGTAACTATCATGCCTTTTCTTTTAAATTTATCCTTTTTAGGACATTTAGAAGCTAAATGCCCATATTTATAACAGTTGAAACATTGACTATCTTTTGTTTTAGATTTCCAAAAATTTGATTGTCCTTTTCTTTTATTAGATGGTTTTTGAAAATCTGTTCTTTTTTTTTATTTTAAAAAATTCTATAAAATTTCTTTGCTAACATTGCCATATCACCTTTATTTTCTTCAAAATCAGAATTTGCAGTAGTTTCTTTTGAATTAGATTTAGAAGATTTAAGAGCAATGGACTTGACTTTGGAGCTTTGAAATTCAGCTCATAAGTTTAAAAAGAACCAACTAACTCCTCAACTTTCATAACATCTGTATCCCTTAATTCTCGTATAGTAGTAACCTTTGAATTAAACCTATCAGGTAGTGATCGCAGTATTTTTACGTAAACCTGGCTTTCAGGGATTCTATCTCCATGACCTCACATGAAATTTACTATGTCATTCAGTTTTGTATAGAAGTCCATAAAATACTCATTTTCTTCTATACGAATCTCCTCAAATTTGGTTGTGAGGATTTGAATTTTAGATTTTTTTTTACTATAATAGTTCCTTTATGTGTCATTTCGAGAATATCCCATGCTTATTTAGTTGTATCGCAAGAATAATTCTTTTGAATTCATCAGGCGATAGAGCACAAGTTTAGCATTTAAGGGTTTTTGCATTTGCACTGCTTTCACTTTTCTTAACCGTAGTCTAAAAAGCAAATGCGGTTTCTTTCATTGATATGGTAACATCATCAGCTACTACTTCCATCATAGGAGTGATCCATTTAGATACAATAGCTTTCCACACACTTTCGTTTTGAGGAAAACCTCATCCTGGCTTTCCAGTATGAATAATTAGAGCCATCAAAAGGAGGTGGCCTGATAATGGATAAGCTTTCAAAATTTGACATATTAAAGCTTTGGATCTAGTTCAAGGAGGTAAATCCAAAAAATAAAAAGAGCAACTCGCGATACTACTTGAAAAGGAGAGCTTAAGATGTCCTAGAAGGGGGGGGGTTGAATAAGATAATGCCAAAAAATCGAAATAAGTGCTGAATATGTAAATAAAATAAAGATGTCAATTGGTTGAGTATTGAAACCTTAATTCCAAATAATTCGTAGGACAACCTTCACCTAAAGTTTTAGGCAGGACAACCTTGTTTCACAAATTTCTTTAAAATTAAAATCTCAAACTTGCAAGAGTAAATTAAAGTATTACAACATTCACCAGTCAACTGAAATTAAATACATTCAATCCACCGTAAATAGAAATAAAGCATTCACCACATGGCACAAAGAATTATAGTGGTTCAATGCTTTAAAAACAACCACACCTACTCCACTCTTAAAATTACTTCCCTCATAATTTTGGCTTTCACTATGCAAAAGTTTTTTTACGGTCACCTTAATAACCTTATACAATTATTGTAATTTTCACGAGCAATCATAATAAAAACCCAAACTGAGATTTTACCAGGCTATCTCAGATAAAACCTGAAATTGAGATTTTCACAGGAGATTTTAGAAAAACCCAAAAAGAGTTTAAAAGATATACTTATCTTCACCGTAGAAGATGTAGCAAAAGCTTGTAGCAGAAGAACATCTTTCTTCAATGTAGATTGTTCCGTGTTCAGTCAGATAAAAAGGGTCTGGGGTTCTATTGATTTTAATTAAGTTAAACCCAAAAGCTACTTAAATCAATTCTCTTAGATCTAAAAAGAGGAGTATAGTTTACTCTCTTAGATTAAACTTGAAAGATCTGAGATAAAAGGGAATTGAAAAGGCTATTTAAAATAAATTATAAATATTGTCCAATAGTTGGTAATAACTTGAGCTTCTCTCTCTCTTACAGAAGAATTCTGATAATTAACTTGTGTAATTCGAAATGAGAGAAGAACTCAATTTATAGGCAAAGAAGTTAGAACTTTGGCTAGCCCGAGTCAGGCTTCGACTAGCATAAGTTCAGCGGATTTGGTTTAACAGATTTCGGATTGTGTGGGATAAGAATTATCCAAAATTTGGTTGGCCCGAGGTTCAATTCGGCTAGCCGAATTTGACCTTCGCCTGGCCGAATTCCCCCAAATTTCAAAAGAAGATGCTGCTGAAATTTGACCTAAACTTTCTCGGGCTAGCCAAATTTCAAGCTCGAGCTAGCCGAACCAAAACTCGGGCTAGCCGAATTTGCAACAAAAAATTGTTATTGCTTCGAGCTTGAAGTTGGGCTGGCCAAGGACGCTTAGGCTGGTCGAATTCCAGGCAAAACAAGTGAAAAACCCCATATTTAAACAATTTGGAAAGTACCTAGTCCTAAGGTCTTTTTAGGGTTTTATACCACCTGAGATATATCAAATATCTAATTCTTCCTTAACTTGAACTTATTCTGGAACTTCATCTTGAATTTGAGCTCGATCTTTTCTTGAACGTTAGCCGATCTTGAGCTTGATCTTCTCTTGAACATAGATCGATCTTGAGCTTGATCTTCTCTTGAACATAGACTGATCTTGAGCTTGATCTTCTCTTGAACATAGACCGATCTTGAAGATCTACTATAAAGTGGTTTTGTCTTTACAAAATTTGACAACATATGTGTACTCAACATCTTAGCACTTCTAGGTACCTCGTGAAATTGTGTCGGATCGAGACTCTTGGTTTACCTCTACGTTCTGGAAGAGGTTACAAGAAGAATTGGGTACTAAACTCAAATACAATACGACCGTCCATCCTTATACCGATGGTCAAACTGAAAGGGTGAATCAGATTCTAGAAGACATGTTAAAAGCGTGTGTACTTGATCTCAAAGTAAACTGGGATAATCATCTTCTTCTCGCGGAGTTTACCTACAATAATAGTTTCTAATTAGCATAGGCATAGTGCCATATAAAGCTCTTTATGGCCGCCATTGTCGAGCTCCTAAGTGATGGGTAGAAGTGGGGGGAAGAAGCTTATTGTTACCTAAACTTGTCCACGTTATGACCCAAGTAATCGATGTGGTCTGGAAATGACTGCGCACCGCCCAGAGCAGGCAGAAGAGTTATGCAAACAATCAGCGACGCAACCTGGAAATTGCAGTAGGTGATCATGTTTTCTTAAAGGTGTCACTCATGAAGGGCGTGATGAGATTCAGATAGAAAGGGAAGCTGGCACCCTGTTTTATTGGCCCCTTTAAGATTTTGGATTGAGTAGGAGTGGTAGCATCTGCTTGGCACTACCAACTGCATTTGCAAACATCCATAATGTCTTTCATGTTTCCAATTCTGAAGAATTACAAGCCGGATGATTTTCATATCATTAGTTGGGAACACATCGACTTGACAGATAACACTTCATATGCAGAGGAACCTATCCATATTTGGATCATAAGGAGAAGATCTTATGCACGAAGATAATCCCACTAGTCAAAGTCCTCTGGTCACAAAATGGGGAAGAGGAGGCAAGTTGGGAGAGGGAAGCAAAAATGAAGGAGAAATACCCTTAGTTGTTCAACGACACGACTCAGGTAATTATGAGGGCAAATTTTTTTAAAAGTGGTAGACTATAACATCCTGTCTCCCTAATACTCAGTTGTCAGATACCCCAAGCTAATGCCACGAAGTTTCTTCCTAAGTAATTAGATAAGCCTAATAATGACCACGGGTTAAAGGTTCAAATAATGAGGAGAGGGTACATGAAGACTTAGACCTGCGTAACCTAAGATCTAGCAGGCTGCACCATTTGGCTTGGTAGGTGGAACAAGACGGCCCGTTCTCAATATTAAGACCCTTCAATATTGACCATGGGAGGCCTTAATCATTGACCATCTTAAAATACATGCCAATCCACCAAATATACCATTTATCCGGCCTACAACACCTGAGTCACAACCCACACCCCTGCCTTGGCTGCTGACAATGAAGACTACCATTAGTATCCCCTTGATAGGCCCTGGGGACCTTTATAACCATTGATGTTCAAGGTAGGGGAGATCCAACCGTCAGATCGGTGGAAATCTTAAGATTTAGACGTTGTTGACCATCGTTCTAGCTAGTAGAATGTTAACAGCAACTCCATTGTTGACCAGAACTCGAGTGGTCAGACTTCCTTCCAAATGAATGGAGATATACAACGGCTTCAAATGTTGGGTTATTATAAGAATCGTCCTTTTAACAATGTCTTTTTTTTTTCAGAAGGGGACCCTGGTTCAACCGTCATGGTCGACACCTTTCTGGCTTCCTCTTCGGAGTTAAAAGATCTAAGTTGTATAATTGTCGACAAGCCCAATTCTTCCACATCTCATTCCATCATGCTCGGTCGATATGGTTTAGCCTGAAAACTTAATGGTAGAGTCAACACCATATTACCATCCAATATAATTATAACATCCCAAAATTTTCACGGCCAGAGTTTATACTCATGCCTAAGCAAATCCAGATGTTAATAGTGTATAAATTGGATGCCTTTACAAAATCGCACCCTTTTTTTCCATTTAGATCACGTTCAGAAACATTAATGAAGGTAACATTCATGAGAATAAAATCGACTATATTGATTATTTCATCAGAGTAAAAGGATTCAGTAAATAATCAAATGCCCTCTCAATGAGAGCTTATTACATTTATCTAGTTTGCAGCGGAAGTATAAGACTAATTCATAAAACTATCTTGTTATTCTTTCAGTATAATATTCCATAGGGAGATGGTACTATAATATTCAATCTGTAGGTCACATGCATCATCTGAACAGTTGGAGAGGGTCAACGCCCTACTCATAGTGATGGTTATCCTTTAAGATTAACAATAATTCAATAGATTCATAAAAGTAATGTAAGGGTTCTGATACGTCTCGTATTCCATTACTACAAAGAGTATCAGTATGAGCAAATAACCTACATGAGATGTATGCCTCGCATAGTATGTGTGACTCATCATACGTAGTGATCATCACAATGTGGAATATGATTCATAGAAAACTCGACTCGACCCACATCCTATAACTATAGATATTCGTCAACATGTCCAACGCTGTCATGGATTTACGTGAACACCTCAAGACGGCACAACACATGAGTCAGATGAATTACATGACACGATTTGTTCATGGAGCGACTATTTGTGACATCCAATCCCGAAAGTAATGTAACACGCATTGCGAATTACTTACATCGATTTGTGCACCACTACCCAAAAACTCATGGAATTACGCGTCGACCAAGAGAGTCTCTACCTAGAGCCCATTACATCCATGATATAATAATTGAATCACTAGTTATGATACCTTCAACACATTACTTGCATTAAGAGAATGTAAAATGAATTATGGAAGTTCTGGAATATCAAGACACATGCCCAAGTCTTAAAGGTAAATAACATAAGGCTTTAAAAAATGAGGAGAGTAGAAATGACCAACTCAATATAGAGGAGAGTAGCAATGACTAACTCAACAAAGATGAGAGTGGCACTGGCTAACTCAATAATAAGAAGAGTGGCAATGGCCAACCCAATAAAGAAAAGAGTAGCGAGGGCTAACTCAACAAAAAATGGTAAAGGCAAGGGCAAGGCTTGTATCCATCGCCTCACATAAATTCATAAAGATCACATGTAATTAAATTCATACTATAGTTTTTCAAAGGATAGACAATTCATGGTGGTAAAATTATACGATCGTAGGGAGAGAATCATAATAACATATAAACATGTAAAAAGGCAATTAAATCATACCTATTTAAATTAAGGTAAGCATAAAGGATAAAACCCTCACCTTTGTAGTCAGATCGTTCCTCACTGAGGCTAGATGGTTACACACACTCCTTTTAATCCCGACCTTATCCTAAATCACATGATTTGCAAGATCAAGATTCAATCTGGGGTTGTGTTTATAGTGTAGGTCTAGGGTTTAACTAGTTATTAGTTAGGAGAATTTTGAGCAGGTTCCTACCTCTGGGACAGCTGGACTCGACCCAATATTGGACCTAATTCAATGACTCAGTACGCCGTGACAGTAACACCAACACTCTGTTAGAGGTAGCCGCTGCCTCTATTTGTTCTCTCTCTCTCTCTCTCTCTCTCTCTCTCTCTCTCTCTACTTTCCTTCTCTCTTTTCTCATACTTCTTTCTCCACTTGCTGGGCAGGGCTGGTTTCGCCCCTACCTGACTCGGATTGAATCAAGCCTACCAGAAGTGAACCACAACTTGCTAGCAGCTTGACCCGTTGGAGCAAACATCGGCTTGGATTCAGAACTATCGCTCTTCTCACGACCCTCTGCCTTCTTCTTACTGTTCTTCATGCTCTTCTTGGAGTACTGAGGACTCGGAACAACTCGGGCAGAACTCGACTCGGCGTGAGACTCAGTTCGAGTCCCATAGTGTCATGGAGTGGCGGCATCTCTCTCCCTCTTTTAAGATTCCTATTTCCTGAAAGGAAGCCCTAAAAGGCAGGCTTATAAACTGCCCTTCATTTCTATTCTAGACTCTTCGAAAAGGGCAACTAATCTATGGGATTTCTTACGCATGAGTGCGGTTTAACCCGAGCGCAACTATCCGATCTCTCTCCTAAAGCTGACCGGAATGGATGCATGGCACTAATCTAGTTCAAACTTGGACCTTTGACACGATGGGCCATCGAATGGTCAGCCTTGATCATGAAATGGGGCCCACTGTTAGATGGTGGGTATCTACGGTTAACGGGGAAGATATCTTTTCGACAATGGCAGTTTTATATTGCGTGGCTGATCTAGTGATCTGATAGGTATGGAGGGTTTAGATGGGTCCCATGATCATTGCGGGACCCTCTAAACGGACGATGATTAGGACTTTGCTTAGCAAGCTTGGTTATTGAACTACGGTGGCGGCGAAAAAACTATCAAGCTACGACTGGAAGAACCCTAGTTTGTAGGGCTCTGATATCACCAAACAGAGGGTCGAGATTTTCGGAATCTCCCTTGCAAGTATTGTCAGCCAGGCGGAAGAAACGGCGTGCTTTCCGTTTTTGGAAATGCACTGCACGCACCACTGTATGTGCTTGTGATGTACGGACACTTGCGTGTAGTTTTTCATGAAATTGCCTAGGGTTTGGTCAGAGGTGGCTCCCAAACACGATGGACGGTTCAGATTGTCCATCTGATCGTAGGTGGTGGGCCACAATCCATCACAGCGAGCAGTCCTTGTTTGTGCACCAAAAAGGAAGAAGAATCCTTTCTTTTTTTGAATATGGTCAAGTCAAACCGGTTTGACTAAGTCTCCCGGACCAATGCACAACGAGCACACGCGTAGGTTGTGCGCATGCATCACAGGTGGGGTCCATAGTGATGCTCTCACAGAATCTGATCCGCTCATCAGCTTCCATAGGTCCAAAGTGGGACCCTTGGCCACAAATCAGGTAGGTCCGAAGCTTAGGTGGTCCATATCAAGTAAATGTTTGTTTTACTACGGATCTTGCTTATCTAAGGGTTGAAATTTGACACGTACGGTTAACCTATGATATATAGGCATGGTACAAGGTTTCTCATCAAACGGATCATGAGAACCTTGTGAACTAGAATTCAAGGTCTAGGTTAATGGCATTTACGTAATTATTGTTGATCTAAGAGTTTTGTGAAATCAAATGGTTTTACCTGGTCGTATGCACCTTTCTAAACGACTTTTACGAATGAACTTACGTCTAAATCATTATAGATGAATAGTTATTCGCCAATTCATTTAAGGAAAGGTACGTATGTCAAATCACATGATGGATGGTCTTATCATAAAATTAACGGTCATATGGCTTAATCTATAAATGGAGATTATTCCCCATGGTCAGATTCATGTTGGAAAATAGATGTAAGGTTAGGTTAGATAGATCGTTACCTTACACATGTATATAATAGGTTAAATTCTATGGTAACACTCGAGAACTTTCAATACTTGGATATTGAAGAGTTCAGGGTGTTACAATCTACCACCTTTAAACAAAATTTTGTCCTTAAAATTTATTTACTTCTACCATGTATACAAATTCATTATGTTTAATTTTTCTTGTATTCCTCACGATATAGATGTGTATATCTATATGATTAGCTACACGAAAGTGGGGCATTACAAATTACCTCCCTTAAATAAAATTTCATCCTCGAAATTTAATTATTTTCACTATTTTTTTAAAAAAAAATTATCGATTCATTGTGTTTAAGTTTTCACTGTATTCTTCGTGAGATAGGTATATATGTCTAGGCATGCGTTTAATTATCTACCGAAAATCGGGACACTACAATAATAGGTGGAAATGTGCTAAATTATGTAACCGAATTCGGACACTGCCCCCTAGGTGTTTTCAAATTTGGTTGAGTATCTACTTCATTTATAACTTTGTTTATGCTTCCTCTATTCAATTTAGAAGAAGAAAATTCTAACACTCTTGCTTTACCAAACAATTCTTCGATCAGAAGATCATCCGAGAATTCCTCATTACTGAAGTATTTGGTTGATCCTTCCATATCATTCATGTCTTATCACAATTATGATTTTCGACCAAGTCATGATTCACATAAAATTCTATTGATTCTTCCATATCGGCCAATATATGTTCTTTTCCTTATGACTTTGGCACTACCAGTCTCAGTCGAGTTAGTTGATACATCTGGGAATGATCCAAAGTAACCACTAACTGCCTTCTCTTTGTTTCCTGTTATCTTTGTCAACACCATGTAGCATCCTGATTTCATGGAGGCAATTATACGCGCGCCTGGACATATATATATATATATATATATATATATATATTTACGAGGAATACATTAAAAACTTAAGCATAATGAATCAGTGAGAATGATAAGAGTAATTAAATTTCGGGGATGAGATTTTGTTCAAGGGAGGTAGATTGTAACACCCTGAACTTTTTAATACCTGAGTATTGAAAATTCTTGAGTGTTACCATGAAATTTAATTTAGTATATACATGTGTATGTTACCAATTTAACCTATACTAACCTTATATCTATTCTCTAATGTGAATTTGACCATTGAGAATAATCTTCATCCATATATCACGTCATCCAACTATTAATTTTTAAGACAAGACCATCATATATCCAAGTATTCTCACTTGTCCATCATAACCAACCGTTCAGCTAACTATCCACCGATAAGTAAAGACATCTGACCGTCCACTTTGAGTTTCGACTACCGATCATAATAAACTAACACTTGATATCTGCATCCACTCATACATATATCAAATTGAAATTTTGATCCGTTCATTGTTCACTCCCCAAGTATAGGGTTGTGATGTAGAAAAAACTCGGTAAGACAGAGGTCGAATCCACAGGGATTGAAACCTGTACGTTATCTGAAAATAACCAGATCTAGAACTAGGCTAAGATGAAATCCAAACCAATTGTGATTTGAGGAATAATGGTGAACTAATTATCTAAAACTTAAGAATTCAGAGAGAAGGAAACTAGGGATTCAGAGGATCCACTTGTAGAGATCAGGGAGATCTATGGTCGATTCATGAGCTCAACTGGACTTCGAGTCCCATCTTCATCCAGTTGGAAGATATAACCTGAAAATCAATGTGAACTTCCTTTTGATCTAGTCTTCAAATAGATGAAAGGTAGAAGAATTAGATATGATTCTATCACAAATCCATGCCTATGAGACAAGGTAAACAACAGAACTCAAACCAAACTACAACCAATCAAAAGACGTATGAATGTTAGGAAGGATTCCGTCATCCAACTATGCCTAGGAGACGATGGTGAACGACAGGGCTTCCTAACCCCATAATCAGAAGAAGGAAAAGGAAAACTCAAGCCATCACAGATCTAATGTAATATCAGTCACACTAAATCATTAAAAACTAAAATCTTCCTTAAAATCAAACCGATCAAAACGAGTTCAACGGGCATAATCCAAGCCGTAGAATCCTCCCATCTCGCTACAAGCTTCACCTCTTAGCTCTAGCTAAGAGGTTTAGTCAACCATGATTGGCTGGATCCCTTAAAAATAATGAAAGGAAAAGAACAAAACAAAGACAAATCTCTCTCTCTCTCTCTTTCTGTCTCTCTCTTCTTTTCAGTCGTGGAATGCTTTCCTTCTCCTTCTCTCTCTCCCTTTATAACATGCTAGGGACGGTGGAAATCTTTCGCAACAACAGTCGGTGAGAAGATTACGCAGCAGAGAAACGACGTGCGCAAAAAGGAGTGAAAACACCTACTTTTGGACTCGGTTTGCTTGACTGACTGTCCAATCATTTAGAAAATAACATCATGGATAGAGTTAGGACCACCCTTTCAAGAGGTTCAACGGTTTGGATCATCGATCCGATCATGGACGGTGGCCCACTACGTCTCCAGATTGTACAGTTCTTCCGGACTGCGCATAACAGAGACGTAAACCTCTGATTTTGCGATGCTTGGTGGGCCTCCTGCCGGAAGTTTCTGGGAAATCCACTCCTTCCATTCGCTTCGTCTCGCCAATTCAGTAAGATATTGTCGGTTTTGGATTGCTTCTGACGCGGCCCACTTAATTTCATGTTCTACCGTCCAACCGTTGTTTGAACGGTTAAAACTAATCTTCGCTGTCTTCTGAACTTTCGCCACCTAGGCGTGGATTGTGGCCGCCTTAGAAAACGAATGAACGGTCTGGATCACCCATTTGAACGATGTGTGGGCCCCACAACAGAAACCGACAGTCTCTGTTGCGAAACAGTAAACGGCAGTTGCCGTTTTCGAATTTTTGAGAAGGGAAGTCGGTCAGCTTCGCTGACCGACTTTTGAATGGTTCGGTGCACACCCGGTGCACTTGTACACCGTACACATGTGTTGTACATGTGGGTCCCACAGAGATGTTTTTGAGACATCTGCTCCGTCCATACATTCTGCCATATCATTTAAGCCGTCAATACCAAAGTTGAGGAGTTCCAAATATCAGGTTGGCCCCAAATTGGAGATTAATGGGCTGATCTGTCCGTTGGACCACTTCCCGAGATCTTCAATGGCTGAAATTTAATATGTATGGTTAATTTACGGCCCCCATCACATGTATGAAGTTTCGAGTCAATCTGATGGCGGAAACCATGTGATCCTGCATTCTGCACCAATTTCAGGCCTCTTTAACATGAACAGCTTGATTTTCTCGGATCCTTGGCATGTAAATTCTTCAATATCGGTCCTCTGGAGTCCGTCCCTTGCTGTGGTGATTTCAGAGCTTCAAATCCACTCTTTTAGTACCATTCTTCAGTCTACGTTCGTAATTCCACCTTGCATCACATACACAGTTAAAATAAGGCATTAAACATTATTGTGTTTGTAAATCTAGGCAGTAATCAAGGTCTGATATGCAATATTTGACCCTCAACATTCATCTTTTTCACCACTTATGAATATGCTTAACCCACCATCAAAACTACAATATGAGAAACTTACACATGTGAACAAGTCACTTGAATCTAACGGTAAACATGTTCTGCCTCTTGATCACTCCAAAAATCCACTTGCGATCATCTGTTTACAAAACTGACAATACACCCACTTACATACATGATCAGATCGTACTAACCATCCTATTTTTAACATGTCATATGACCATCCATTATGTTGGTTGATATACGTACATTCTCTTAATTAATTTGATGAATAATTCTTTATTCATACTGATTTAGATATAAGTTCTTTTGTAAGAATTACTTGGAAACTTGCCTATAACTATGTAGAACCATTAGATTTTCCAAAACTCTCATATCATCAATAATTACGAAAATGTCGTTAACCTAAACCCTTGAATTCTAGATCACATGGTTCTCACAATCCATTTGATGTGAAATTTTATATCATACCTATGTATCATAAATTAACCATACCTGTCAAATTTCAGCCCTTAGATCATTGTAAAAGTGACCCAATTGACAAATCATTCCCTTAACCGTTGATTTTGGTGTCCATCGAGTGAAGAAACCTCGTAGGTAGTCATAGTAGGATATTTTCCTTCATATGAACAACTTGGATTGCCCATAATATGAACCAAGTGTGAAATATGAAGATCTCACTTTGGTAGGTTTTTTCTTATGCGCAAAGTTATTCTTTCAAGGCTTACCAACTTCTTATAAATCTGGATCTTCTAATTTAACCACTTCTTGTCGTCCATTGCAACTCAAAATTTGGACCACACTTTGGTCTCATATGACTATGAGGTTATATAAAATTTAGATCCTGATCTATAATCCTACACCGTTGAATGTTGAAGCCAGTTCCTTCCTTTTAGTGCAAAAGGTAAAATTTTAGATTTAGGCTTTTTTCAATATTGATCAACCATGAACTTTTATCCAACCGTTTGCCTATCCTGACTATACATTTCTTTCAAATTTGGGCCATGATCATTAAATGTGGACCGTTAGTTGAGATCAAGTTCGTTTTGACACTAGTTAAGAGAATTTTCAAGATAGGTCAATCTAAATTTCAGATCACTAAGAAAATCATATACCCCGACTCTATTCGACGACTCCGACACATTGAACGAATTAGATTTAAAGAAAGATTGCCAAAAAATGTCAAATTGGAGAAATCCAATCCAAGCGGGATGTGAAACGCACCCCCTCCTACACGCCCACTCCTTTATAAAAAGGAGTGTGCGTGCCCTTCTCCACTCACATGCCAATACCCCAACATCCAAGGAGGAGAGAGAGAAAGAGAAAGATAAGGAGAAGCCTAGATGCCCTCTTCATTCTCCATATATATGGTGTCACCCTCTTACTCAAGCGATGTCGTTGTTCATGTAAAAACTTTCCTACATTGAGATTTAGGGTTTAGATCTGAGGCTAAGGTGAGTGATTCCTTTAAGCTTATACTAATTTGAATTGATGTGATTTATCTTATCTTACATACTTTCGTGTTATTGCAATTGATTGATTTACCATTAACAATTATTTATCATTTTGTGAATTATGGTTAAGGAATGATTTTAATTATGTTTAATTCTTATGAATTTATGTTGTGTGATGGGTACAAGCCTTGCCCTTTGTCAATTTTGAGAGCGATGCATGCTTCCACTCTATATTGAGTTGGCCTCTTTGCTCATCTCCCCTTATTTTTATTGAGTTAGCCTATTTGCTACTCTTCTCTTTTATTGAGATAGCTTAATACTACCTTTCTCCTTTATTAGGTTAGCCTTATACTACCTCCCCTTATTGCTTGGGCATGTGTCTTAGAATTCTAAAACTCTCATGGTTTAATTTATTTCCTCTTTGGTGCAAGTGATGTGATAGAAGTCTCACAACTAGTGATTCAAATATTTTATCGTGAACGTAATGCGCTCTGGGTGGTGACCCTCTTGGTCAACACGTAATTCCACGGATTTTGGGTAATGATGTACAAATCGATGTAAGTAATTTGCAATGCGTGTTACATCACTTCCGAGATTGGATGTCACAAATAGTCACTCCATGAACAAATCGTGTCACATAATTCATATGACTCATGTGTTGTGCCGCCTCAAGATGTTCACGTAATTCACGGTAGCATTGGACACACCGATGAATCTCCGTAGTGTGAGAATGCAGGGCGAGCTGGGTTTTCTATGCATTATATTCCACACTATTATGATCACTACGTATGATGAGTCGTACACACTTTGCTAGGCATGCATTCATATATATTGGTTGCGCATACCGATACCACTTGTAGTGGTGGAGTACGAGACGTATTGGAACCCTTACATTACTCTTATGAACTCTTGAATTATTGTTAATCTTAAAGGATAATCATCACTACGAGTAGGGCATTGACCATCTCCAACCGTACAGATGATGAAAGTGATGCGCAGATTGAAGACACAGATAACAACCTCCCTATGGAAGATTATTCTGAATAAATAAAGAGATAGCTTTATGTTTAGTTTTATTTTTTCTACTGCAAATTTTGATAATGTAATAAGCTCCGATTGTGAGGCCATTAGAAAATTAGTTGGATACTTTTTCTCTAACAGAATAATAAATACAGTTGATTTTACTCTTGTGAATGATTACCTTTGTTAATGTAACTGAATGTGATTTAAATGAAAACAACCCTTTATCGATATTATGTTGAATAACATTCCTAAAAACAACACTTTTATTACTGGAATACGAACGAGTTCCATGTCAATTGCAGAAATTAATTTTTTTCAATTCTTTAGCTATCGGAATCTTATATAACTGGAATTTTGATAAATTTTCTAGCTAACATAATATCAAAGATTTCATCAGCATGAAAATTTTTAAAGGTGTAAGATCTTTTTACTTTTTGATTAGAGGTTGTCATTGCCTCTGCTTTAATTAAGGATGAACAAGTAAATGACTATATATCCACTATTTTAGCCACTACAATATATAGTTAAGGTCATAATAATATGTTGCTGCCGATGAATTCTTTTACCTCATTGACTCTTGAGGCATGGCCTCATATCAAGACACATTCCCAATCAAATCATAAAAATATGTGAATTCTGTTCTGATAAGCTTCTTTCGAAGTTTGACTTCCAGTCAATCTTGAGCCAGCTGGACAAATTCTGCATCAGTCGTAACTACCTTGCATCGGATTTTTGCTCTTTTAAATCAAATAATATAATTCTCGACTGATTCCCATAGTAATTGCCGAAAATGAGTAAGATCGAAAATAAAAAAAAAAAAATAAAATTATATCCTTATAAAAGAACTAAGCATGAAAATTTACTTCCATTTCTTGACAATTTTGTATAGAATTCAGTAGCAATTTGAAATACCAAAGGCTAATTTGGTAAGTAAATGACCAACTAACTGTAATTTATAATACTTTTTATTGGCCAATTCTCCATATTATATGGTAAATCGACCTATGTGTTCTATGGTTGATTGACTCCTATCACTTATAAACAGCGTAAAGTCAGGTCAATAATTCATTGGCAATGGATATTGCTAAGATCTAGTCAAGACATAGCTTATGATAAACTGGGGTAGTAGTTCCACTTAGAACTTGGCCTTCTACTTCTTGAACTAGTTGAACAATTCAGTTACACTCTCATTATTTTTATGGAGCAACTGGAGGTACTTTAGGGCCATCTTGATATTGGTCTTCGTTGTATGGTTGATTTCTAGGAAAGGGTTGACCTTAGGCATCTCTTGATTCCTAGCTTCATGAATTAGTTTTTATTCTCACTTTCAGGACATCTAAAATCTACCAGTTGTGTTAAGTTTCGTATGTCTTAAAGAGAAATATGCTCAGGATGTCTGAAATCCACTAGTATCAGTGAATTTCGCACATCTTGGATTAGACCGAGAACATGAATAGGTGGTGTGTTTCACTGTAATGAAAGTGTTTATGGCATCGGCTACACTGGTAGTAAAGGTGCTCGATTTCTAACAAAACTTGCATTAACTTGTTGTTGAGGTGCAACATATGTTCAATCAGCAAACAAAGACATTAATCGATTCATGCTCTCGGTATGGCCAACTATCTATATATTGAAGGCCTCAGTTTGAACTCATGAGTAACCCAAGATGTCGATGATCTATCTAGATTTGGAGGAACGGGCAACAAACTAGGTGGTGGATTTCCTTACCCAGGCACTTCTCGAATTGCTACTCTTTGTGAGTAGGATGCTCGTTAGACACAACAACGGCTGTTGAAGTATTAAGACCACCCCTTTAGCTCATTATTCCGAATAATTACTGCACCGACAAATATACTTGTGCCAACCAAATATTATGGCAACCAAGTGATACCTAGTCCCACCAAGCGTGTAAAAAAATGTTGGTAACTCGGTTTATTTTTTATTATGTAGGCGTGCCAGAATCAATACAGCGGCTCAATCCAAACCGATCAACTGTGACCCCAAGTGCCAAAATAAGCATATACATCCAATATGAACGTATATGACTAGATTATGAGAAGATCAGTTGCTTACTCAGCCACTTGTAGAAGTTTATAACGATCGGGCGATAATTAGAGGTTGGGATTATCCTTCGAAAATCAGTTACCTTGTGCCTTACATAAGAAAGGACTTTCAGAATACTAGTGCAAATTGAACAAAAGGAAAAACTCACAATCGGTCACTAGGAGCAACTTTAAGAAAGAATGCATCTCTTGAAAGAACTGCTTAATATTGGATAAAGAACAAATCAAGCGTGTGAGTGTAGACTTGGATTTCAACTAAAGATTATGACTAGGAATTACCGCTACTCCTAGGATCAGCTGAGATAAAAGATAAATTTGACTGAATTGTAATTTGATATTAGTTGGATTTCTGTTTATTATTTTGTTGATATTTTTTCCATCGCATTCCTCTACCATTTATAGATATATGTTGTAGCTTGTTCTTCTTCTTCCATTACTGTAATAATTATAGTAGTAAAAAAGGCTCTTTCTATAGATTATTCTCTTATCTAGATCCTTCTCTTATTATGTTTCTCTTTGTAAATGCTATATTGTAAATCTAGCACCTAGAGTTGTCAAATTTTGTTGTGCCAAATCATTTAGAATCTATATCATATGTTGATGGGATGAATAGATCAACTTCGTGCATTTTAAAGTTGTCCACGTTTTTGTCGAACTTTTCTACGTATTCAAGTTGTAGAGCGTTGTCGAAGTTCAAGGTTTCAAGCTTAAGTACAAGTACAAGTTCAAGGCTCAAGTTCAAGTTTAATCTTTATGTTCAGTACCTTAAAAAACTCAAGAACTCATGCCCTAGTTCAAGCTCAAGTTTAAGATTTTGAAGACAAGCTTCAAGTATTTCAAGTGAATGAGTTAGCAGAGCGAACGATGTTTCAATTGTTCAAACTCACAAACAAGGTACGGATGACCCTAGATTGACCATAAGATGAGTCGTATTCATTGTATATTTTATTTTGGTCATTTCCTCGACTAGTCCTAGTCTTTGTTCGAGTAGTTCAAGCTTTGGCTCAACTAGTCCAAGAGTTTCTCGACCAGTCTAAGATTTGTTGTGAATTTTCAGAACTTTCTGTTGGACCCTCGACCAGTGGTGGAGACTGCTCAACCAATCGAGTGAACATTGCTCGACCAGTCGTGCAAGCTCGACTCAAAGTCTACTAAGGTTTTTTGTCGAGTAACGATCTTATCTTATTGCGCCAGAAATTTTGAAAATTGGTTGGTCCTTCAGCCAGTCGAACTGACACTTAGACTAGTCAAGCGAACAGTATTTTCACCTATAAATAGAGGACAAATTTCAGAGTTTTTCATTCATTCCAAACTAAATCAAGCCATCACTCTGAGAGATAAGTTCCTACATTTGTTAAGCTATATTGTGCTCATTTTAGATTCATTTTAATAGCTTTTGTTATTTGATTTTGTGATCTACATTCAACTTTATTTCATTAAAGAAGGGAATTGTGATTTACCCTCTTTTGTGATCAAAATCAAATCAAGCTAGCGCAGGTTGATTTAATTTAAAATTAATTTAGACCTAGAACCCTTTCACTTGTGAGACTGGACATTGAACATCTTTGTCTGCATCGAATTAGTTCTACCGGGCTTCATCAGAAGAAGAATCTTCAGATAAGTACAATTTAATTTTCTGCATTTTGGTTTGTGAGATTAAGCCAGGAAAAACTCATTATCGGATTTTTGCAATTGTGTCAGCCCATTTGAAAGACACAATTGTGAAGGTTTTAAGGTGAACCTTGAAAAACCTTATTTCATATTGAAAGTCAATATCCCGTGGGTATAGATATTAGGAGTGTAGTAGTTGGGTGGTTGTTTGCTAACAGTTGGTGTATACACAAATGAACCACTATAATTCCTGAAGTTATGGTGGATGATTGGATTTGTTTATGTGTGTGAATGTTGTAATTTACTTTATGTACTTGTGGTAAATGTTGTAATAACTTAGTTTATTTCATTTGCTTCTTTATTGGTTTGGATTTTTGATACTTACAAATGTTCTAGTAAGGTTGTCCTGCCATAAGCCTTTGGTTTTTGGTGTTAGGTTGTCCTTAGAACTCAGTTTGTATCAACCTCGCAAGACTAGTGCATTTGAGGTTTCTATTTACTTGTGCTATTTTATTATTTAATTGTGCTATCTATATTTGTATTTCGCATTTATTTTTAAATTTGGCATAGTCCTATTCACCCCCCCCCCCCCCTCTAGGACTTAGAGCTCGGCCTTTTCACTCTTCATGATGGTTCTGCTTTTGTCGACTAAGGCTTTATTTCTCTTAGTCGCCTTTTATATCTTAAACAGCTTGACCGCATTTCTTGTACGTCGACCACAACACTTCATCGACCCTCCATTAACATGTAGAATTAGATTTACATCAGTTATAATCCCACAAAAAGTGCTCCAAAATTTTGAAGATCTTTTTTATCCGCTTCCTATTCCTCATGCAATGCCACATGTCTTCCTCTTGTTGGCTTTCTCATAATGACCAGAAATAGGGTATAACAATTCTAAAGACACGATCATTTACATATTAAGGCCTATACAAATGCAGATTAAGTTGGGTCACTTTTTGATTGTCAGTCTACTTCTGGTTGTTGCACTTTGGTTTGTGTAAACATCATCACCTAAAAAAGTGAATAAACAATTTTTCATAACTTATTCCAGTATGGAGACAAATTATCGGGTTATGGCTCATGGTGTATACAAATTCCTTTGGTTGCACACCTTGTTGTTTGAACTCAGGCTTCATACTTCCTCTCCCATGACTATCAATTGTTATTCACATATCCTCTAATCCAGTCTATTACAAGCTCACTAAGCACGTTGAAGTTGATTGTCACTTTATTCATGACAAAGTGATTTTAAAGGAAGTTTTCGTCTTATTAGAAGTCTAAAGATTAACTTGTTGATTTGTTTTTACCAAAAGAATTAGTCATCGTTTGTCGTCTATGTTGCAAGCTAGGAATGGTAAACATTCATGCTCCATCTTGAGGGGGAAAGTAGGGAGATTTTGTAGAGAAATATTTTATTTATGTATACCAATGTATATTCTCTTGTATTCCTAAGGAGTATTATACTCTATATCATGTGTGCATGCGTATAAAGATATAAATTTATGTGTTAGTCTTTGGGTTAACACGAGTATCTCACATTATACTTATTGGAAACTATGGAAACACTTAGAGACAAATCAAGCAAAGTACATGCAATCGCATAACCAAGTCCAAATAAGATCAATGTGAATTTTACATGGAAAAATGGGAAAAAACCATGGCACAAAACGATGAGTAATGTACTATGAAAGCAGAAATTACAAGAGATAGTAGCTTACTGATTCGAACAAGCCTCGAATCTCTTTTCACAAGCCTTAACTGTGCCCTTGAACCCTTAGGAACAATTTAGAAAGCCCTAATATGCCTCTCTCACTCCCAAATCCTGATAACACTTGTTATATATAGTGTTACAATCGGAATAGGAAACAACTTATGCACTTACACAATTCTGCGCACATCCTTGATGGGACCTTCGATGGCATCGACACCCCATCGAGTAAAAACACTAAAATGTTCTAGCAACCAACATGGATTTTCCAAATTTTCTTAATGGCATCGAGTGGTCTGTTGATGGCATCGACAGACCCTCTTACTGAGAGATTTAAGACATCAATAACAATCTCCACCACATCTTCAATCTTTATTTATCATAACTCCTTATCAATCCTCATCTCTAATTTCACCTTCTATCATAGCTCCATCGTGGCTTCTCGTGCACACTCCGTCTTCCATTTACACCTTCGTTAAGTACAGAGAAGTTACACAGAACTTGAACTTCTTTGTGGGAACCACCTCAGTAAGTATGTCAGCCGGATTCACGCTTGTGTAGATATTTTTTTAGAGACATCTCCTTAAGCACCTTTTAGATAAAATGATGATGCACATCAATATGTTTAATACATGAGTAATAAATTGAGTTTTTAGCCAAATTTATCACGCTTTCGCTGTCACAATTGATTGACACAACCTCTGTTGAAGCCCCAAATGATTTATCATCCCCCTCAACCAAACACCTTCCTTGAATGCTTCTATCATCTCCATATACTCAACTTTAGTTGTGGAAAGAGCCACAACAGACTAAAGTTTCAGCATCCAACTAATCACTCTACCTGCTTGCATAAATGAGTAACTGTAAGTGTTATGGTTTCCTGCTCCTTTGGTTGTCAAATTTTGTGGTGCCAAAAACACAATATATGTCTTGTGTAGCATGTTGATTCATATGTTCAAGACATTGCATCTTTGCTTCAAGTCAAGAACGAAGAACTACATCAAATCATTTCAAGAAATGCAAGTACAAGCTACAATGAAAGAAGTGATCTTGTTCAAGACTCAAGTTAGTGTGCAACTCAAGATGAAGTGTAATTCAAGTTCTAGAAGATCTCAAGTTTAATGCTACATCAAGTATAGAAATCTCAAGCTTCACAATCTTCAAAACATCAACTATCATCTGAAGAAATGAAGACTCAATGTCCATACTTCACTTTCAAGGCATGAAAGACCTTAGATTGACCTTAGGGTAAGTCATTTTGTATACATAATTCAAATTGAATCTTTTTATAAGTATTTGGTCTGTTCTAAGACTAGTCTTGGACTCTATTTGACTAGTCCTGGAACTGGCTCGACCAGTCCAAGAAATTCCAAAACTAGTCCTAAGTTGCTGCAAATTTTTAAAATTTTTTGGTTGAGCTTCGACCAATCCTGGAGTCTGCTCGACCGGTCGTAGGAACAGTGCCGACTCATTCTCGACAGTCTCAAACTCCAGCAATCATTTTTGGTTTCTCACGACCAGTCGTGGCTTGGTCACGACCAGTCGTGGAGGCCTCACGACCAGTCGTGGACACCCTATGACCAGTCGTAGAGCGGTTTTATCCGATCGTGCTTAAAATTTAAAATGCAGTTCGACTTACCACCAGTCGTGGTGGCCACTCGACTAGTCATAGGCGCCATTTTTACATTTATAAATAGAACACGAATTTCAGAGTTTCTCAATTCAAATTCAAGTAAAATCAAGGCTTTACTCTGAGATAAGTTTGTATTAATTTTTAAGCTACTTTGTGCATATTTAATATTCTCTTTTGTTAGCTTTGTCAATTTAATTTTGTTTCTATATTCCAATCTAAATTGAAAAGAGGAATTGTTGTATTCCTTCTTCTTGGAATCAAAATCAAATAGAGCTAGCCCAACTGGTTTAAGTTAAAATCAATTAGAACCTAGAACCATTTCAAAGTGAGTATTGGACAATTGAACTTCTATATTCGAACTTCTACTCCGATTGGTTCTTCCGTGCTGCTACAAAAGGAGAAATCTAGGTATTTTACATTTGTGTAAATTTTCATTGCTTTTGATTTCTTTTGAGATTAAGCCAGAAAAATCTCATTGTGTTGGTTATCTGAGGAGAGTCAGAAAACTCAGAAAGTGGGGTTTTTGAATTCTGTAAGCCCATTTGAAAGACACAATTGTGAAGGTTTTAGGTGAACCTGTGAAACCTATTTTCATAGTGACGCTGATCCCCTGTGTGAGGATATTAAGAGTGGAGTAACAAGTTGTGTGGCTGTTGTTTAATAGTTGGTGAACACACAGGTGAACCATTATAATTCTTTGTGTTTTGTGGTTTGAATGTTTATTTAATTTCTATATCCTTTATCATTCAAAGTTGTGGAATGTATATGTGGATGTGAATGTTGTAATATTTATATTTCAAGCATTGTGGGAATATTGTAATAGTTTAGAATTTCAATTCTTACTATTTCCTTTATTCCTCTTTAGTTTGAGATATTGATACTTATACCTTCTAGTAAGGTTGTCCTGTCATAAACCCTTGGTTTTTATGGTGCAAGGTTGTCCTTAGAACATCATTTGTATCAGCCTCTCAATACTTGAATATTGAGGTTGCTTTACATTTCTGTATTGTGATTTATTTAAAGTATTATCTTTTATTTATTTGTTTATAAGGTTATCTTATTATTTAATTCTGCTGGTATCATTTTAAATTTGGGATAGTCCTATTCACACCCCCCCCCCCCCCCCCCCCCCCCCTCTAGGACATATAGCTAGGCCTTTTTAGTAACCATAAGCCGACCTTCTATTATCAATACTACCAGCGTAATCTGAATCCACATAAACTACTAGCTTGGCCCCTAATTTTTCAAATGTTAAGACTTAGTCCTTCGTACCTCGAATATATCGAAGTAGTCATTTCACTACCTCCTAATCTTGCTTGCCAAGGTTAAGCATGTATCTGCTAACAACACCCACCGCTTGTAAAATACATGGTCTCATATAGACCATGATATACATTAAGCCGTCAACTGCACTCGAATAAGGCACACAAGATATATCCTACTTTTCTTAATCTATTTTAGGGCATTGTTCAGAAAATAATTTAAAATGAGCCACGTGGGGAACATTGAATGGCTTTGCCTTATCCATCACATACTTCATCAATACTTTCTTAAGGTATTCTGCCTGAGATAACCATAGTCTGCTTCTCTTCCTATCTCTGTGTATGTCAATGCCAAGAACCCTCTTTGCAACCCCTAGATCTTTTATCTCAAATGTCCCTAATAGCTAAGTCTTCAATTTGTCAATCTCAAACATGCTATGATTGGCGATAAGCATGTCATCAACATACAAAACTAAGATAATGAACTTTCCATTACTCAGTGTCTTGTAATATACGTAATGATCATACTCACTCTTGGTAAACTTCTAACTCATCATTAAAGAATGAAATTTCTTGTACTACTGCCTAAGCGACTATTTCAGGTCATACAATGATCTCTTCAACTTGTAAACCTTGCTTTTTGCCCCTTGTATGAAACCTTCTACTTGCTTAATGTAAATCTGTTCTTCCAATTCCCCATGCAGGAAAACAGCTTCATATCAATTTATTTCATCTCGAGATTGTATTAGGCAACCGACGCCAATACGAATTTGATAGATACTTGCTTAAATACCAGGAAGAATATCTCAATGAAGTCCACACCTACTCTCTAAGCATATCCATTCGTTACTAACCTTGACTTGTACCTATCATGTTTCTTCTTAAAGATGTACTTGCACCCAATCTCTTTTACGGCTCACAAAAAGCTCCACCGGCTCCCACGTCTCATTCTTGTACAAGGAGTCCATCTCATCATTCATTGCTACTTTTCACTTTTCGACATCTAACTTATCAAGAGCCTCTTGAAAAGTAGACGAATCTCCCTCATCTGTAATGAGAAAAAATGCAACATTTAAGTCATCCCCATATATCAACGATAACCTACGATCTAGTGTCAAATTCATTCTCACAGGTGACTGCTCCACCTGCTCATGTACTTGTTTCTACGTCTTAATATCAGCCTATGTCTCATCTTTTTTTAACCGAACGTCAACAACCAACTTTTTAGCTTCATTGTGCTCATCCTTATGGAACAAGGATCCTGCATTGAATTTGATGTAGGGATTAAGGATAATTTTGTGTTGTCTAATCGTATAGCCTATACCCCTTCACACCATTACCATAGCCAAGAAAGATGTACTTTTTAGCCCTTTGGTCCAGCTTATCTCTCTCAATTGACGGTACATGAGAGTAAGTATCACAACCAAATACATGCAGTCTTGAGTAATCTACCTGCTAACAACTCCATACTTCCTTTGAAATTTTACATTCAATGGTCATAAAAAGGGATTGATTTACTAAGTAATAAGTCATGTTAACGGCCTCAGTCCACTATTCCTTACCCAACCCGGCATTACTGATAATACATCAGGCCCTTTCTAAGAGAGTCTAATTCATTCACTCTGTCACACCATTTTACTCTAGTGTGTGGCGCACTGTGTTGTGCCTCACAATCCCTTAATCTTTACAATACCAATTGAATTTTTCAAAAGTGAATTCTCTACCGTTATTTATCCTTAACACTTTCACTTTTCGCCTTGACTGTTTTTCCACCATTTACTTCCGCTATTTAAAATTGGTGAAAACATCGAAGTTATTTTTCATGAAATAAACCCACGCTAATTTTCTAGAATAGTCATCAATAAACATGACAAACCATGATGACCCTCTATCAGAAACCACGGGTGCCGACCCCATACATCAGAATGCGTATAATCTAAAACCCCCTTACAAACATATTTTCCAAACTTAAAAGACAACATTGACTGTTTATTATATATACAATGCTCGCATATACTAAAATCAATGCTTTTAAAAACTAGAATTAAATAACAATCAGAAAGTATCTTTATACCTCGCTCGCTCATGTGGCCTAAGCATGTATGCTACATAAGTACAAACGTGGCATCCGCTATAGATATTGTAGCTCTACCCGATGAAGTACTCTCGATCAACCTGTAAAGGCTTCCATTCTTCTGTGCCTTCATGACTGTGAGTGCTTGTAGCACCCCCTACTTTTTAGTACTCGGGTGTTACCGTATAATCAAATTTAGAATAAATGCAAGCCTAGCTTAAGCAAACGATCAAGTGCATTTCAGTCTAAATCCAACCATTGAAAATAATCCCTATCCACATATTAAACCATCCATTTAATTGATTCTCAAAATGGCCCATCTCAACCGTCTAATACAACCCTAATTCATAAATCAAGTCATCTGGCCATTTAGTCTCAATGGAAAAAATCATCTTATCATGAAATTGGCATTTATCATCAGGAACATTGTGTTGCTAAAATCTCAAGGGCAATGAAGGTCCAAACCCTGCCCTATTAGACATATTGAACCATATGTTATCAATCTTAGGTACCAGATCATCAAGATCCACCATCTAACTAATTCACATCATAACAGTGTACAATCCAACCAGTGACCGCAATACCAACCATTAGACCCTGAGATATGGTAGACCCTTATCAAACACAAATAAATATAAAATATTTACTAATGACCTAATCATAGGATCGCATGATGAGCTATATGAACAATTAAACCATACATAGCCACCTTCAGGACATGAGCCAACAAATCCACACGTTAGGAGTTGTCTTCGTTCACAAAGTCAATCAAACCATCCATCCTACGTCCTAAGGCCTGGATCAACAGGTCCATCGTTCATCTAACTTTAAAAACTCCCACAGACGTACATCACTTAATCATTACGATTAGGCCACTTGATTACTAAACTTTCCAATGATTTTCACCTAAACTATGCCGAGAACCCTAGGAATCATCACTGACCATATTTCGTAATGATCTGACCGTCAAATCTTCGTAGATCTTAAAATAACCTATGAATTTAGAAAGTATGGCTCACCTAAGCTTTGGATATGCTTGATCTATGGCTAGGGGTCCAACTTGACCTATAGAAGCTGATGAACGGATCAGATTTTATGAGATCATAATGGTGGACCCCACATAAGAGATAATAGTATGATAATGCTTGTAGTGTCAGCAGTAAAGGTATTTTTAACATGCAGCACATGCTTTCCAAAACACGCAAATGATCCCTAGGGGTCTTTTGGCCATTGATATTCAAACCGGGATCAATTCAACCATTGGATCATTGAAGGTCAATGAATACAATGAAATTTGTTGGTATGGCCCACTTGAGCTTTAAATATGTTTGATCAGTGATCAGAAGCCCTGGTGATGACCTCCAAGAAGAATGGACGGAGTAGATTGGACGACACACCGTTGTGGACCCCACAATGGATTGGGTGTGTACCACCATGATCGTGCATCTGCAGTGCATGGGATCAAAGGCCTGGGTCAAACCTACCTTGACTCGACACTTTCCAAAAACGGGAGAGTCTCCCGCCCGCAACCGTTTGAAAGGAAAAACACATTTGTGTTTCTCTCCTCACGTTCGATCGTTATGTGGCCCACCATATCGTCCCAAATGGGAGATCCAGACCCTTCATCTGATCTAGAGGTGGGCCCGAATAGATCCACGCTGTCCGTATACATCCAGGTATCCGTGCAGGCATACGATTCCTAACGCGGTAAACGCGTGCGTGCGACTGTTTGGCCAAAAACAGAAAACTTCCATTCCTCCTTCCGTATGCCAGCTTGGCGATCCGAGTGAGCTGGAATCCCTCAATCTTAGCTGTCCGTGAGATGCCATCCTAGTCGTTCAAACCACAGGACGCGGACTGCTAGTCGTGCTTAGGGTGGAAGCTATTTATTGAGAGAGGGCGAGTGAGAAGCCCTAGGCTAAATCTAGGCCATCTAATCTTCATCCAATGACTCTGGATGCATCTAGGGCATAATGCAATGGGAGAAAAACATAAATACGAACGAGCTCCTACCCTCTCTTTCGAAAACCCAAGAAAATCGTTGTTTTCTCCTTCCTCCAAACTCATCAAGTAAACGTCCTCAAACCTTCGGTTTCCTGCATCCTCACGCTCCAATGTATCCTTAGGAACTGTCCCATGCCATCAAAATGAAGGAGTAGTGGGTGGGAAGATGTCATTGATGCTGGTGCCTTCTTCTCCACTATTCTACCACACCAAGCGACTTGAATTGGACCGAGTCTGTTGGGTGAGGTCTGGTCCAGCAGTTGTTGGTTGATGCAGATAAGAAGAAGAGAAGAAAGAAAGAAAGAGGAAATAGAAGAGAAGGAAGGGAAGTGCGCAGGTGAGCCAGGGCGCTTGACTCGCTGACGAGTTCGAGGTTGTTCGTCCAGGGGTGTTGCTGGACCTCCAACATATGGAAAGAAAGAGGGAGAGAAAGAAATGAGGAGGAACGAAGAGAGGGTGCAATCCGTTGCACTAACTCAGCCTGACTGAGTTGCTGCTAGACCTAGACCCGCTAACATGACTCAGTCCAGCCACTGAGTCGCTGCCACATCCTGGTCTGGTTTAAACTATCTCTGGACCCCAGAGAGAAAATATAGAGAAAGCAGAGAGAAGGAGAGAAAAGGAGAGAGATTTGAGTGGTGTTGCACTCCCGACTGAGCTTGGGACGATTCAGCTAGCCACGACTGACTCACCGCAGAGTCAGGGGATGGCCTATGCCAGCTGGATCGAGTTGGGCTTGAGTTCAGGCCGGCTGGAGTTCCAGCAGATGGAAAAAAAAAAGGGGAAAAGGAAAGAAAAAGAAAGAAGAGGGAGAGGGAGTGGGTCAACTCGATGTGGCAATGTAATAGCCTAGCTGAGTTGACTCAGCTGATGACTCAAGATCAGGGTTGTTGTTGGGGTGATGGACATTTCAGCCATAGAAGAAAAGGAGAGAGAGAAGAAAGAAGAAAAGAGTGGAGCAAGTGATGGTGAGTCAAGTTGACTCAAGTGAGTCAGCTTGGTTTGAGTGCGATCAAGGCTGGCGTCATTCGATGCAACAACACTTAAAAGACTCTGTTGGATAGACCTTGATCTCGTCTAGTGTTAAAAAAGCTCGACCTCATATCAAGTGGTATCAAGCCGCGTAGCCATGGTAAGAGAGTTAACTTTGAGTCTTCTTTTCGTCTTCAATTAACATGTGATTTAGGAGTTGATCTTGTCCGATCATAGCAGTTGGAGGGTAGAGTATGGGTCACACCAAGTGCATCAGGTTGGCAATTGAATTGGGTGAAGTTGGTCTGGTTTAGATTGGGGCCGAAGCGGGTTGAACCAAATCACCATTGCAAGTAAGTTACCATTGATATTATATGGGTGTAGATTTGTTGAGGTTAGAACTAGACTAGGTATGCTTTGACTCATCCTGGGTCGAGTTAAAGTCGAATTAGAAATCAACTTCTGTTTAAATCAAGCAAAGTAAGGTAAATTAGCATCTTAACCTAGATTAATTTAGATTTCTTAATTCTCCTATGCTCAAATGTAGGGCTCAAAGTCTTAAACTTCATCCTAGTCGCTTGAACGTTGCGAGATCGCGATCTAACTAGGCAGATTGTGTTGATTTCGATCCTTAAACGTTCAACCAACTCTAGCAACATTGAGAGTAATTCAAACCATAAGGTGATGATCTCTTCCCCTTAAGCTTTCCATTTTCAAATTGGTTAAGTAATAGTCTTTATCAGAATCACACATGTTATCTTATAGGATGTGATCTCTTACATTAGTGATAAACTCTTAAGACATGACTTATCTTTGATTTATGATTGCATGCAATAGTTATTTACATGATGGCTTCCATTTAAATTTCAATCCATGATCTTTACGGTTATTATGTATTAAGTGTTTCACACACATCTGACATGTTATATCTATATGCTTTCACATGAATTGTTGTAAGTCACTTATGAATCTCTATTCACTACACTTACTAGTGGGTAATTCCCTCTTGTGTATGTGAACCCATACTTAGGATGTAACAAGACGGGTTGTGGTAGGAAATGGGCTCTCGATTTAGAGGATATATGGGATATGAAACATTAATGTGGGATTTACCATCCATAGGGCATACGGCTTGAGTGGCTTAGAAATTATCTCTTTTAACTTCTCTAATTTATCCTTGCTTTATCTTTTTTCGCCGATTGATTGATGTTCCGGGTACTCTTTTTGCCACTGCAATTTGACATTTGTCCCATGTTTTGAGGTTTGCCCGATGTGGCTTCGATGGCCTATACCATGCGATGGTAATCCATACTTATGAATTTGATTGGCCACTGGTTGACGGGCATCCATTAAACATCCTAAGATGGGAAAACCTCATGAGTCGGGGATGGTGGTCATGGGTCACTATACTCAAGTTGTTGGCCTACCCTGGGCAACGAACCCCCTGTAGTGACCTTTGAGTTTACATAAATTGGCTGGTTGTAATTGAAATAATAATGGTTTGGCTAATCATACATTCATAGCATATTAGCGATGACGAGTGGCTAATTCTGAATGCTATAGTACGTGCCCTTAGGCTCAGTGGGGCATCGTTTCGCTAGCTCCCAGACCATCGACTATCGACCTACGTACTTGATATGTACGATGACTTGGTCACTATGTTGTACGAGATATGCTACGCTGGTGACCAGTATTATGCATGGGTGACGAGTCAAGTCCAACTGGATGAGCATCCTTAGGTCGATGTGCATTCACACATCCATGCATTTAAAAAAACCACATCATGTATTGTTTTGAATGTCTTGTTGTTTTTTAACTATGCTTAGCTAAGGTGGTGGTATGTAATCTTAAGGGAAATTCACACTGAGTTGGTCACTCATCCATCAAATATATAATTATACAGGTAGTACAGGTGGCGTAAATGACATGCATGTTCAGACTTGATGAGAAGCAGGGTACAAGTATCAGGGATGCATGACTGTATTTGCTAAGAGGAGCTGCGCGATCTTGCGGCTCAAATTTATATGCATTTTATTACTTTTTTTTGTATAAATTATGAAATTCTTGTATTTATTATTTCGAAGACATTAGTTTGTATAAGTCATTATGGGCAGCTTCTTTTATACTCTAAATGTAAATGCAAATTTTCCTTCATGTTGATTTGTCTATCCTACGCTAAACTGCTAACTTTGAAAGACTGAAAAAAAAATATGGAATTTGGCTCTCTATAGGTTAACACTCGGGTTTTTGGAAACGAGTCATATACTCGGGTCCTGAAAACTCGTGGCGTTACAGTGCCCCCTTTGAAAATTTAAGGACACGATCAAAACCAATGAATTTGAACCCAAGAGCCTCAAGTACTCCCAGAGATATTAGACTCTTCCTCAAATTAAGAACGCGTCTCACTTCAATCAAGATACACTCTAAGCCATTAAACATCTTAATGCGCATCGATCCAACGCCTACCACTTTACATGTATTATCATTGCACATAAACACTTTACCACCATCGCACTCACTGTAACTAGTGAACCAAATCCGATGAGGGGTCATGTGGCATGAAGTCCCCATATCTATAATCCATTCTTTGTCAAAGTACTCAGATTTTGATGTGATCAACATATTATTACCATTCATTTCCTCACTTGATTCCGTAGTGTTGGCTTCCCTAGAAGAATTATTTGAATTCTCCTTTCTTAACTTAGAATTATGTGCCCGGTCATGCCACAATTCCGGCACTTCAACTTACCTTTGCCATTGTCTTGAATTTGGACCTTAATCGTGAAGATCCATTGTCTCCCTCAAAATTTCTCCCCCTCGTAACCAATGCATTTGTAGAAGCACCCACGTTACCGTTTTTCTTTCTCATTACCTTCGACTGAAGGGCTGAGATAATGGTCTTAACACTAATGGTTGTTCTATCGGTGCATAAAGAGTCTTTGAATGACTCATATTATGGGTAAAAATGGACTGACTAGGCTAACTCAGGATGAGAGCATGACTTCCATCAAAAGGCTTGTTAAACCATGACTCACTCGACCTCAAAGTCGACCTGGATTCAACCAGCCTCAACTATGGCCTCAGCTCAAACACTCCTGACCTCTGTCAGTCTAACCTCGACCTCGGTTTGTCTGACCTAGACCTCAGTCTGTCTGATCTCAAGCTCTATCTCAACTTTGACTTGTTTGAGTTTGAGGTCAAGCTCAACCTTACGCCCCGGCTTAATTGATCATCCACTGCCTGGGAGTCTACTAAAAGATCCTCTAGATTTTCTCCAACAATCTCAGAAGAATAACTGCGCATCCTCAAAATAGAATCCTAGCATGAGACGGTATCGAATGGTGGATTCATTGCCATACCTGATACCTCCTCCAAGGGACCTATATATAAGCCCCTCCTGCAAAGAAAGGTACGCATAATCCTACAACCTAAAAAGCTTACGTTCTACTAGACTTTGGCATCGGAGGGTCCCCTTCAGTAGCCAGGGTCTCCATCTTTGGCTCATCTTGCAGGTCCAAGCGGTCTAAGGAGGGCAACCAGAAATCTACATCAACAGATTGGAGTCGTCTGTGGAAACAACATCGATAGCCATTCTCATCACCTACAGTCCTTCAACAATAGAGAAGGGGAGGAAGAAAGCTTAAACCACCACCATTGTGCCTAGCACTATGCCGTCAGAATAGTCCGAAGATCATCGGGACTCATCTTCCCAACTTCAGGCTGATTATTTTGCGCCCGCGGGCCCAATACAACAATCTAGAAATCGGGGAGGTCGGCTCGTCTCTCTAGAACAATGTGCAAAATCATTGAACAATAACTTCGATCTAATGAAGAGACTGTTAGAGTGACAAATCCCTCTCGGTCAAGAGGCTGAGGAAGTTATCGCCTAATCTGCAACAGAAATCTCTGCGCGAACTCGAGCACCCGCTGAATCCCAACGAAATCAACAGAACGGCGAAGCACCAGCACTAGCTCCTTCCCACGTTTCAGACATCGCCACACTGGCTTCCTCCGACTTGCGTCATGAGTTGGAGAAAAAGAGATGTGGCAAAACTCAAAATCGTGGCCGAGGGCAACCCTCCCAAAGCAACGGTTGAAAACGAAAATCCCTGGGAGGCCGAGCTCAACGAACTGCGAGGTCAGATCGATGACATACGGCAAGCCTACCGTGCACATGCTTCAACCTCAATAGAAGCCATGTTGGAAGAGACTGAGTCACCATTGACCACCGACATCATGCACGCTCAGCTCCCACCTAGATTTTGGATGCCACAGATCGCCCCTTACTCTGGGGCCAATGACCTGACCGAGCACATGGAATCCATCAGGGCATGGATGGAACCTCAAGGTACATCAACAATGATAATGTGTCGGTCCTTCTCTTTAACCTTAATTGAAGCAACCAAGAAGTGGTTTCAAAAACTCAAACCACGATCCATCAACCCATTCACCTAGCTCAGCAAAGCATTCATCACTAACTTCATTGGAGAGAAAGAAAGACTAAAGCCGACGACTCACCTCCCCACCATCATCCAAAAAGATAATGAGTTGCTGAAGAATTACATCAAGCGATTTAACATGAAAGCAATGCAAGTGGAGGGCTACTCGGATCAGATAGCCCTAGCCGCTATGATGGCCGACTTGAGGGAGGGAATGTTCATCTTCTCACTCAGCAAGAATCCCCCCACGACTCTCACTGACCTCCTCAACCGGGCTCAGAAGTACTCCAATGCCAAAGAGCTTTTCAACTCACGAAAGGCTACGAGGAATGGAGGAAGCTCGACCAGGGAAAATAACCCAAAGAAGAGTGAGTGACTAATCGTGGTAACAAGCGGAGAAAGGACGACAACCCGACTAGAGGACAATGACCTAACTAGATGACAACGACCGAACAAGCGACTCGATAATAGGTTCAGTTCCTACACTCCCCTCAACACTACACTCGAGCAGGTCCTCATGGAGGTCAGAGACAAACGACTCCTCAAATGACCGAACATAATGAAGACCGATGCTGACAAACGGGATAAATGGAAGTACTGTCACTTCCACCGCGACCACGGTCACTCCACTAGCGACTGCTTTAATCTCAAGGAAGAGATCGAGGCCTTCATCTGGAACGGACATTTACGAGAGTATGTCAACAAAAGGGAAGAGGAAACATATCGGAAGAACGAACAACCCATCAACAATAAAGTTACCAGGGAAATTTGCACCATCTTCGGTGGACCTGCTGGAGGAGGAGACTCGAACTGAGCACGAAGAGTTCACGCCTGAAGTATCAGTCATAGCAGCTCAGAGCATCAAGTACACGTCACTAACAGGCCTCCAAAGGAACAGAAAGTAGCATCTACGAGCTGACCTTCACCAAAGAAGACGCCCGATGTGTCCATCACCCCTATGATTATGCATTAGCAGTAACTATGACTATAGTCAACTGTAAGGTGTTTCGGATCCTGGTGGACACCGGCAGCTCGGTCGATATCCTCTTCGCCAACGCTTTCGATAAGATGGGGGTCAGAAGGTCTTGGCTCCGGCCTATCAAAACCCCCTACTTCAATTCGCGGGTGACAGGGTAACCTCCGAGGGATCTATACTACTTCCTATCATGGCAGGGGAAGGGTAGAACTAGACAACGACAATGGTTGACTTTCATGTGGTCAATTTTTCCTAAGTTTACAATGTCATCCCTAGACGACCATCTCTCAATACCCTACGAGTAGTAGTATCAACTTACCACATCGCGATGAAGTTCCTAACCGAGCACGGTGCCAGACTGGTCTAGGGAGATCAACAAGAAGCTCGCCAATGTTATTCCACAGCATTGAGGACACTGCATCATATAAGGACCATCACCTCTCTTGATCCTCAGGAGGACTCGATCGAAAGGGGGTGTCCGATAGAGGACCTTGTGAATATCCCGCTCGACAAATCTGACCTGACCCAAACAGTACAAATCGACTCATTATTGGTCCCAGCTCTACCGGATGAGATCGTGGATCTCCTCTGACGACACATCGACGTATTCACCTGGTCCCATCGGGACATGCTCGGTATCAATCCAAAAGTAATGGTTCACAAACTAAATGTCGACCCCGACCAACGACCAATAAAATAAAAATGATGATCATTTGAGCCAGATCGGTACGCCATCATCGGTGAAGAGGTTAGCAAACTACTTGAAACAGGATTCATCGAAGAAATCTACTATCCAGACTGGATCACCAATGCCGTTTTGTTTTTTTTTAAAAAAAAAGTCCAATGGAAAATGGCGGGTCTGTGTAGATTACACCAACCTGAACAAAGCCTGCTCTAAGGATAGCTTTCCCCTCCCTCGGATCGACTAGTTGGTCGACAGCACTACAGGACACGATCTTTTAAAATTCATGGATTCTTACTCAGGATATAATCAGATCTGGATGCATCCGTACGACAAGTAGAAGACGACCTTTGTCACAAACAAAAGACTCTATTACTACAAGGTCATGCCCTTCGAGCTAAAGAACATTGGAGCAACATACCAGCAACTCATCAACAGAATGTTCGCTCAGCAAATCAGACGATCTATGGAGGTCTACGTCAATGACATGCTCGTCAAGAGTGTCAAAGCTCCAAACCACATCGCCGACCTCGAGGAGATGTTCTTAATACTGCAGAAATGTCAAATGAAGCTAAACTTGAGCAAATGCACCTTCGGCATCAGGTCGGGAAAATTTCTTGGATTCTTAGTCAGTTAAAGGGGGATCGAGGTGAATCCCGACAAGATTTGAGCTCTGCTAAACATGAGCTCTCCCAAGACAATAAAAGAAATTCAAAGCCTCACGGCGAGAATAGTCGCCCTTAACCATTTTGTCTCCTAAGCCACTGATAAATGTCTCCCATTCTTCAAGCAATTGAAAGGGAAACGAATGATAGAATGGACTGAAGAATGCGAGTTCGCCTTCCAACAACTCAAGCAATACTTAGGATCTCCACCATTGCTTTCAAAGCCCGAGTAAGGTGAGCCACTCCTGCTATACTTAGCGATTTTAGCAGCAGCAGTCAACTTAGCCCTTATTTAGGAACAAGAAGGGAAGCAACTACCGATGTACTATGTCAGCAAAGCCCTGGTTCCCATCGAGACCAGGTATTCAAACATCGAGAAGCTCGCCCTGGCTTTTATCATTTCATCCCGTTAACTCCGACCCTATTTCTAAGCGCATACTATCATAGTCCCAACAAACCAACCTCTTCGCCAAGTTCTCCAAAAACCTAAACTGTCAGGAAGACGTACAAAATGGGTGATCAAACTCAGTGAGTTTAAGATTAAGTACGAGCCATGAACCACCATCAAAGCCCAAGCAGTGGCTGACTTCATTATCTAGCTCACCTGCTCCCAGAGTCTGTAAGCCAGTACGAACATAGAAACTGATCAACAAGCAAAATAGGTGGAAGAACAAGATCTGGATATTATCAACGGTTCATCCAATTTTAAAGGCAGCGAGGCTAGTGTGGTCCTAGAGGTTCCTGACCAGTCCTACACACAATATGCCTCGAGATTCAGATTTTAAACGTCGAACAACACAGCGAAATACGAAGCACTACTCGTCGGACTAAGGTTGGCGGCAATAATGGGAGCTCAGAACTTGACAGTCCACGACGATTCACAGCTCATCGTCAACTAGATAGCTAGCGAATACCAGGCAAAGGAAGAAAGAATGATCGCCTATCTACAAAAGGCCCGAGAACTCATCAGCAAAGTCCCCAAGTGCAACATCAGCCTAATCCTCAGGTCAGAAAATTCCAAAGAGGATACCCTAGTAAAACTGGCTACAACAGCCGAAGATGACACCCCAAAGTCTATCTCGATTGAGTTCCTTGCTGAACCAAGTATCGACAAATCTGACCCAGGAGCGGTCCTCCCCGTAAACTCTACTCTGAGCTGGATGAACCCAATAGTCAGCTACCTTCAAGGAGGAAAATTGTCTGAAGACCGACTTGAAGCACGCAAGCTCTGATCCAGGTCGGCTAGCTATACCATGGTTGGGGACACTTTGTATAAAAAGCGATTCTCTCTACGTTATCTTAGATGCCTCAGACCAGAGGAAGTCGAGTACATCCTGAAAGAAATACACGAAGGAATCTGCGGCAACCATTCCAGCAGTCACGCCCTTGCGCACAAAGCCATCCGACAAGGGTACTTCTGGCCAACCATCCAAAAGGACACCAAGCAGTATACCCAAAGATGCGAAAAATGCCAAAGGTTCACAGTAGTATCCCATCAGCCACCTGAGCAGCTCACCCCTATGACCAAACCATGGTTGTCCACCTAATGGGGGATAGACATTATCAGACCCTTGCCGACCAGTAAAGGCCAGACAAAATTTGCAGTTGTTGCGATCGACTACTTCACCAAATGGGCTGAGGCCGAGCCCTTAGCCAAGATTACCGAGCAGAAAATTATCGACTTCATCTGTAAAAGCATCATATGTCGGTATGGAATCCCGCATACAATCATCACAGACAACGGGAAGCTATTCGACAACGACCAATTTCAAGGAATGTTCGAGAACCTCAGAATCCAAAACATCTACTCATCACCTTGGCACCCCCAAGCTAATGGTCAGGTCGAGGCGGTCAATAAGATCATTAAGAACCACCTCTAAACCAGGCTTGAGAAAGCTAAAGGAGTCTGGGTCGATGAGCTCCCCCATGTCCTCTGGGCATATTGGACCACTGCCCAAACGACCACAGTAGAAACTCCTTTCTCCCTTGCTTTCGGAGCCGAGGCCATTATCCCGGTCGATATTAGGCTCCCCACCGCGCATATCCAATCCTACAATGAAAGTCATAATGCCGAATAGATGGCTCTGAACCTCGACCTACTCGAAGAAAGGAGGGACCAAGCCCAACTCAAGGTCGCGACCCGGCAACAGCAAGTCGTCCGGTTCTAAAACTCCCGAGTACGAATAAGAAGGTTCCAAGCAAGAGACCTGGTTCTCCGTAGAACCTTCCAAAACACCAAGGGGCTCAGCTCAGGGACCCTAGGGCCGAACTGGGAAGGACCCTATAAAGTGACGAAGACAACTCAACCTTGGACTTATCAGCTTGAAGATATGGGAGGACGATCTCTGCCACATCTATGGAACGCCGAACACCGAAGATCTACTACCCGTGAGGCCCGATCAGGCCTCATGTTGAAATAAATGTCTGCAGCTCGAAATCTACAAATAGTCAACCTACGGGGTCAGTCTACATGTCTACTGTTCAAACTTTTCAATAAAATTTCTAGTTGAATTTTTTTGCATTTTACTCATTATTTATAATGGTTTGGTCTACATAACCCACTGAGGACTTCCTTTAAAAAACAAGGAGAAATTATCCTCCCACCAACCGTCCAACCCTTAAAGAAGAGGTTGGACTACTACCCGATTCCCCTACACGGCTTACTAAGGACTTTCTTAGTGTAAGAGAGGAACAATCCTAACCAGTTGTCTGACCCCTTAAAAAAAGAGGTTAAACCGCTAATTAATGACACTACTCGAGGAGTCACGCAACCTACAAACGAGCAGCCCCCCCCCCCCCCCCCCCCTCTTTAAGGAAAGTGGACCCCTTAAAGCGAATTGCTTGACCCCTTATAAGGAGATCATCACAACTGGGCCTACCTGCTAACTAACGATAAACCGACCTGACAAGCCTACTTAGAAAATTCAAGCACAATGATCATTGCAACAAAAGGTTCTTTTCATTAATAAAAAGGGATGGGGTACATATAAAAATGAATAATACATAGAGAGGGAAGACGAAGGTTGGTCTTCAGGGAAGGTCTCCGGCCCTAGGCTCGACAGGAGTCAGGACCTTAACAGCAGGAGCAGGAGTCTTGCGACCTCCTCGGCTAAACCGTCTAGGTCGATACTTGGGTACTTTAGCTTGACCAGTTCCTCGCATAGAGCGTATCCCATGTCGAAGTACTCTTCAAGCTCCTCAGCCCGCTCCTCGAAGGCCCTAAAGGCTTCTACTACCGCTGACTGTATCCCAGGGATAGAGGCTTCGATCTCAGCCAGCCGAGTTAAGGCCTCTGCCGACCTAGAAGCTGCCTCCATGAGAGCGGTCTCTAACTTGAACTTCTCAGTCTCCAGGGAGGAGAAGCGCAGTCCCATGTCCTCTAGCGCAAACTGCCTCAAAGCGCTCTCATGGAGGGCCTCGTCCAACTGGGCCCTCAGGACCCTCCGGCTTCCCCCAGTACCCGTAGAGCCCCTTGCAGAACTTTCGACTAGGCCACGACCGCATCCCTATGTAACATCCTTATTTTCGCTGCCCAAGAATTCTGGATGTTAATAATGTAAAAATTGGATGCTTCAAAATCGCACTTTGTTTTTTTTTTTTTTGATAAATCGCATCCAGTTACATTTAGGAAGGTAACTGTTCATAAGAATAAAATCAACTGTATTTATTATTCAATTAGAGTAAAAATCATATAAATAACTCTTTAATTGCCTCTCAATGGGAGCTTATTACATTATCAAAGTTTGCAGCGGAAAATAAATAAAATAATTCGTGGTGTTATCCTTCTTCTTTATTCGAAAGAATCTTCCATAGAATGATTATCATTCGTATCATTAACCTGTAATTCACATGCAATATCTGTATAGTTGGAGAGGGTCAATGTCCTACTCATAGTAGTGGTTATCCTCTATAGTTTACAATGATTTAAGTGATTCATAAGAATAATAGGAGGGTCCCGATACATCTCATACTCCACAAATATAAGTGGTATCGGTATGTGTAAACATTGTACATGAAATGCATGCCTAGCAAAGTATGTGTGGTCCATCACACTCAACGATTCATCACAATGTGAAAAATAATTCAAGAATACCTAGCTCGTCCCGCATCCCATACTACGGAGATTCATCAGCATGTCCAACGTTAACATGGATTTATACGAACATCTCAAGGCAAAACAACAACGTGATTGGAAGATTTACATGACACGATTTGTTTATTGAGCGACTATTTGCGACATCCAATCCTGAGAAGTGATTTAACATGCATAACGGTTTACTTACATCGATTGTGTACCACTACCCAACCCACGAGATTACATTCCGACTAAGAGGGCCGCTACCCGAAACGCATTACATCCACGATATTATACTAATCGCTAGAAGTGGGATTCCAACATTATACTTGCACGACAAGGTAATAATGTGATAATTTAAATTATGCAACAGTCATTCATAAGGTGATGATTCATAATAATAAAACTCAAAGCATGTAAGAATAAGATAATCAAATCAAATTATCACAATATTTAAAGGAAAAACCCTCACCTTTGGTTGTTTGATCACCGATTATCAAGGTTAAATGTCCAGAGACACACATTATGGTCAAGCTTTACCCTAAGTAACTCGACTAGTTGTTGGACAAGTTTCGGCTTCTCTCTCTCTCTCTCTCTCTCTCTCTCTCTCTCTCTCTCTCTCTCCCAGTGCTGGAAGGCGATAGCTGTATGGTTTTTCTTCCTCTGCATGTCAGGCTTTTATAGGCCTTTAGACGTCATCTAGTGAGAGGGAGAGTCCCTACCTAATGCAAACAGTGCCTTGCGCTGATTTGATTTCACATGAGAGCTCCACCGCTTGGTACTAGATGTTGATTTAGATTAGGTCTTAATTTTTATCCTACTTAGTGTGTCGGAGGAGATATGGGATTGGTGGTTGGGCCGTCTTTATGTTTTTATGGTTTAAATGGAGAAGATGTTCGATGTTTCAATGGTAGGATTCGTTCCTTCCCTTCATTCTTCGATCCTCTTCTTCTGGATGCTCTAGATTGGCCTATTGGTGCTTGTTAGGCAATAGGATCGAATGTCCAGGTCGTTTCTCTATGGTGGGTTCGTTGAATCTTTGGGAAGCACCTTTTCTGCACGTCGGTGTAGTTCAAGTTCCACAAAACTCGGCTAATCCGTGTCGACTGATTTTCCTAACTTCCCTAGGGATTCCAAGTTGAAGTTAGAACTCTCTTTGATGGAGAATGAATGGCCTAAATCTGGTGGATCTGTTGTGGCTGAAATTCCTGGACGGAGGGAGCTTCCGTGCGCGACTTTCCTTTAAATGTTGTAACAATGTCTATCTCTGCGTATTTTAAGAATGGGTGGGACCCACTTGTTTCACTGTTGTGGTGTGATCCATCCCGGCCACTAGTTTGGTCTCGTCTAGTTAGGGCATGGGCTCAAGCTTGGGGTGGATTTGTTAATCTGGTGGCCCACACATAGGGCAGGGAGATGGGGTAAAACCCATCGTTGCACCCAGTTTTTGCCACCCGCTGTTACAGCATGCAGAAGGATGTTGTTTCAGATGGTTTGTTCAAAATAGGTGGGGTCCACTTGTGATGACCTTCCGGGAAATTCGCCCCCTTCACCAACTTAAGCTCGCTGTGTGGGCATATGGCCCGAAGTTTGAAGTAGATCTGATCTCTAGGTGGGCCACACAACCTGCTGAAGTAAAACAATTCTTTCGTATGTTGTCATGCACTTGACACTTGTTATTTATGGATTTGCCATATGTTTTTCAACGGACTTTCGATGTCTGTTACATTGGAGTGTATCGTCCAAATGTCCTGAAATTTGGCAGTTATTCGTTATTTTTCATCCTCTTTCTATTGGTCTAGTTTGGGCCCCGATCTCCCAAGGATGACCAGGATGTGTTCCCAATAGTCCACATTGTTTAGAGGCCTAAGATGTCATTTTTATGCATTTAAAGGAGAAGTTAACTGGTAGTGTTGGTGTGTTCCTTACGATATTCGTACTGGGTAGTTCGTTCTATTCCTTGGATGGTCCGTTTGGCGGATCCAACTCTGATGGACAATCAAATGACATGTTAAAAATAGAAAAACTTAATGATTAGTACTATAACCATGTATCTAGGTGGGCGTACGACCAGTTTCGTAAACGGAAGAACACAAAGTAAGTTTCCAAAGTGATTAGGGGGTAGAACATGTGTACCGTTAGATTTGAGTGACTTGTTCGCATATGTAAGTTCCTCATATTGTTGTTTTCATGATCGGTTAAGCATACTCATAGGTGTTGAGCCAGATGAACGGATCAGAATCTCAATTCGATATATGTATGAGCGGATGTAGAGATCAAGTAGGTAGTTTGTTATGATTGGGTAATCCAAACTCAAAGTGGACGATAAGATATCTTTATCTAATGACGAATAGTTGACTAAATGATTGACTATAATGGCAGATGAGAATACTTGGTTATTTGATGGTCTACTCTTAAAAATCAATGGTCAGATGACTTGATCTACGGATGAAGATTACTCCCAAAACGGTCAAATTCATATTGGAGAATAGATGTAAGGTTAGGATAGCTAAATTGGTATCGTACACATGTACATGCTAAGTTAAATTTCATGGTAATACTCAAAAAATTTCAATACTAGAGTATTGAAAAGTTCGGGGTGTTACACCCTATCATTGGCAACGACCTCGAGCTTAGAGGTCTTCGCTCGAAGGTTGGCCTCTAGCTTCTCATAATCTTAGCCAACATCCTAAAAGGTCAGACGAGTAGTCAAGAGAGTAGGGGCCTACTAAAAATAAATACGAAATCAAGAAACTATTGAAAAAAGAGAGAAAAAGTCGAGGAACAATTCAGAAACCCACCTTCAGAAGGGAGACAGACACCTCCCGTAACACATCCATCGGATGAAGGGTCGATAATATTGTAATGTTGCCCTCATCCATATGGCGAGATGCCCATTCAACAAGCTTCACCAAAGGGCCCAGTTTGGAGGTCGACCCACTGCCCTCGGCCTCATGAGCAGTAGAAGCTACCCCCTCAGCTTCATGCGTGAGAGCCACCCGCTCGACCCCATGGGCAGAAGGCCCCCCTTCATGAACATGCTCTGGCTCGAGGGCAACAACAATAACAACAGTAGCAGAGGTCGCCTCGCTTATGGTAACCCTAAGATGCTCAACAAGGGCCGGGATCCCAAGCGGAGGATTAACCGCGACCCCACTAGGCACCCTACCCCGACAAGGACCCCCCTCTTTCACTACACTCCTGAGCCGCTCCACCTCAGTTGAGGAAAGCAGCTTCATCTTCTTCAAAGGGCCGGGGTTACTAGACATGGCTACAAGAATCGAGCAAAAGTTTTTTATTTTTTATTTTTTTAGAGGAGGAAGAACTCGAGAAATGAAAGGGAAATCTGACCAAGTATATCATACTTGATGGCCTGGGAGCGACTTTGGAGATACCATCCTGGAAGAGAGACTGAGGAGTAATCATCTTCTTCCAACTCCTCTGGCCGGGCTTTAATAACCTCGCCCGAGCAACACACTGAAGCTGCAATGGGGAGAGCTTAGGTTGTACACGAGGAAAGCTTGCTACACAAAAAAAAAAAATGGAAGATTAGCATGGGCACAAATTATGGCCGACCTAGTTCAATTCAATAATTCTTGACCTGGAGTCATAAATTCAGCGGGGCCACCGATCGCCGAGTCTGCCCACTCCCCCGACACGAAGAACCACTTATCTTTCCACCCTTTATTGGAAGTTACTGGTGATGAGAGCCTGGCCTTGATTAGCCCAAGCAAAGAAGTAATACCATCCCAGGTTCGCAGAATTAACTTTCACCTTGTACAAGTACAAGAACTCATCTACAAACAACTCAGGGTGACCGAGCTATTGCCAGAGAACACAAATCCCAATCAGTGACCTCCAGGCATTCAGGATCATTTGACCTAGGGCTAGCCTTAGAGCGGTGATGACCCTCTGAACTATAAGATGTAAGGGTAAATGGAGACCGCATTGTAAAGATACAACATAAACAGCCAACTCGCCCTTGCAAGGCTGGCCTGACACCTCCCCTACTTCAGGTACCCGAAATACCATCGACTCGGGGATTTGATAATCCCTCCTTACTCGGGCCAGGTCGGCACTCGCCATGATAGACCCGAAGGCACTTACCTCCTGAGACTTAGCCGTTGAGCCTTTTGGTCCTGGCAATACTCTCTCCTCACTGATCCCTTAAAACTCCATCTCTTCACCTCCCAGCTCCGGGGAGGAAGGAATGGGCCTGTTCATCCAGATATCCTCAAGGGAATGGTAGGAGTCATTGTGGAAAGCTCCCGACACCAACCACTAGCCATACATGCCCGACATCCCAAACAAACTAAAAATAAAATAAAATGCAATACAAGCCGGAAAAAGGGAAATACGAGCCGGAGAAGGGAATATAGCCGAAAAAAGGGAAAATAAAGGGATTTTCGACTTACCGAAAATCGCCTAATCCGGTGGAGAGCGAAACAACAAAGTAAAGTAAAGGGTTGGGCATTCCTTTCCCTGTCTATACTCATGCCGAACCCGACGCATTCATGACCATCAATCAATGGTCCAATATGAGAAGTTGCAGTGTCACACGCAAGCGCCCCTTGCGAACCATGTGGCAAGCCCCTGATTCATGAACAAGCTCGAGCATTGATCCACGAACAGTTGTCACCCAACCACACATCCGAGAACCAAATGACACTGTCACTCGTGTCACCTCTGAGATACACGATCATCATTGAGGAATTTGCTTCGGTCCCATGCTCACCGCCCTCCCATCATTTATCATAACGAAAAAATGGTCTGACCTCTCAATTTCCCGATCTACTCGACGCTAGGCATAAGTCAGTCCACGATAACTTGCTTCCTGAGCACCTAAAGAACGCTCAGAAGCAAGGGGGGTTGCTGTTATGGGTGAAAATGAACTAACTAGGCTAACTCAGGATGGGAGCACGAATTCTATCAAAAGGCTTGTTAAATCGTGACTCCCTCAACCTCAAAGTCGACCTGAATTTAACCAGCCTCAAGTATAGCCTCAGCTCAAATAGGTCCCGACCTCGACCTCGGTCTGTTCGACCTCGACCTCGGTTTGTCTGATCTCGAGCTCGACCTCAACTTCGCCCCGTCTAAGTTCAAGGTCAAGCTGCCTTACGCCCTAGCTTAGTTGATCGTCCACCGCCTGGGAGTCTACTAGAAGATTCTCTGGATTTTCTCTAAGAATCTCGAAGGAATAACTGCACATCCTCAAAATTAGAATCCTAGTATGAGACGGTATCGGATGGCTGATTCATTGTCATACCCAACACCGCCTCCAAGGGACCTATATATATGCCCCTCCTGCAAAGAAAGGTACGCAAAATCCTACACCTTAAAAACCTTATGTTCTACTAGACTTAGCTTGTCTGCCTGACTTTGGCATCGAAGGGTCCCCTGCAATAGTCAGGGTCTCCATCTTTGTCTCATCTTGTATATCCCAAGCAATCTAAGGAGGACAACCAAAATCTGCATCAACAACTCATATGAAGCAGGGAGAGAATTCAATAGCATACATGCCTGGTCCTCATCTTTCATCGTCTCTTCTACATCTAACAATTTGCAAATCAACTTATCGAAGTTACTAATATAGGCCTCAATGTCAGCCCCCTTCGCCATTTTCATATTGAATAACTATATCTTCAAGTACAAGTGATTCTCAAGAGATTTCTTTGCATAAATATTCTCTAATTTCGCCCATGTACATGCTATAACTTTCTCTCTCATAACATTATAGAGGACCTTATTCGTTAAACACAATTGGATATAGGTTCTAGCTTTCTTATCCATCTTATTCCACTCTTATTCTATCATAGATTCCAGTCACTTTTCAAGGAGAGCTTCGTCTGATCCTTGCTGAACTAGGATATCGTTCATTTTAACTTTCCATAGTTCAAAATAGTTTTTATCAGAATATTTTTCTACATCGAACTTCAGGTTAGATGCCATTTGATACCTTGCTTTCAGATTTGATCTGCTTCCTAACATTAGTTCTGATACCACTTGTTGAAATCGCAGAAAAACTTAGAGACGAATCGAGCAAAATACGTGTAATCACACAACAAAGTCCAAATAAGAACAATACGAATTTTATATGGAAAATTACGGTAAAAAACCATGGCACAAAGCGACAAGTAATGCACTATGAAAGCGGAAGTTATAAGAGATAGTAGCTTACTGATTTGAACAAGCCTCGAATCTCTTTCCACAAGCCCTAGCTATGCCCTTGAACCCTCAAGAACTATTTAGAAAGCCCTAATATGCGTTTCTCACTCCCAAATCTCGATAACACTTGTTATATATAGTGTTACAACCGGAATACGAAACAACTTACCCACTTACGCAATTCTGCGCACGTCTTTGATGGGACTTTCAATGACATCCCATCTAGTAGCAACACTAAAACATCCCAGTAACCAACATAGATTTTTTGAATTTTCTCGATGGGATCGAGCATTTGTCAATGGCATTGACATCTGCTCGATGGCATAGATAGACCCTGTTACTGACATATTTAAGACATCAACAACAATCCTCCCTTAGTCCCTCCCTCGTTCTTCTTCTTTCTCACCCCTTCCCTATCTTTCTCTCTTTCTTTTCTCTCCTCTCTACCTCGTAACTGCATAAAAGCAGTTATTTGATTCTCCAATTGTATGGATGCTTGATATGCCAACATTAAAAAATAGTACACATGGCATGCATTAAGTTAAATTAAGCCAACTAAACTGTGTAACTCACTGTCACTAATTTATTGTTCTAAAATAGATTGGTTCATCAGTCTTGATGTCTGGTTCATGGACACTTGTTTGTTGAAATAAGACCATTAATATTTTATTTCTTTACAAATGTCTAATAAATGTCAACAGCCAAATAAGTATGATTTTGGTTCATGAAATATCTAAATTGGACCCTTAATTTGGACAATTTGATTTAAATTTCTTATATTATACTACCACACTTTCTAAGTAATCTCAAAGTGCATATGCATCATCCACCACAACTGTTAGATTATTAAAGTTTTTTCTCATTGTAGTTCATGCTGTAACTGCATAAATTGTCCATTGAGTTCGTTTGTCCTCACATTCTGAGATGATATATTGATTGGAGTTGTTTGTATTCTTTTAACTACCATGAGTAATATATTTTTCATTATAATGCTTTAATGATGATATTCACTTTTGACTTTTAGAGTTTATCATTCTTATAGTTTTCAATTTATCTAATAATAACATTCATCCGTTACATAAAGTTTTGTGTGACGGCCCAAATAGTAAAATTCCAATCATTAAAAGGAACATAAGGTTGATTTTGTGTTGCCACAAACATAGAAGAAGCTTTCTCATACCAGAGTTATTAGAGGCTAAGGAGTTATTTGATACTTGCAATGCTTGATATATAAGATTATATTAGGTGGGCTGCACATGATCACCAGTTTAGATATGATTGTTTGATTATTCAAATTGAGCGATTCAATGACCTCCACTACAGTTGTGATCATTGCAAATAGGTTTGGGGTGAGATGTTTGAACAATGGTCCCTCTTCACGGTTATTAAGTCAGATATAGAAACCTGGTGTGTGAAGACTCTATAGGGAAGAAGTGTGATGGGTAAGCTTCTCTGACCATCTTTCCTATATATATATATATATATATATATATATATATATATATATATATATATATATATATATATATATATATATATATATATCTATCTTGGTGAGGGATATATATATATATCTTGGTCCCCTCACCCACAAATAAGAAAGAAAACCTTTTTTTTTTTTTTTTTTAGCTTGTTAGTACATCCACTGTCCGATCATACTTCACTGTTGGCCACCCCCATTAGGGAATCGTTGCCAAGACCTCAGAGTTGAAACGAGGTATCTTTCACTCAGTCTACCACTATAAGAAAAAACCCTAACTCTCATTGAAGATTCTCCTAAGTATGTAAGGTGCGGAAGACCAAGATTCCTTCTCGACAAATTGTAGCATGGTTAATGTCTTTTCAATCGGGCACACTTTTAAGATTTGAATATGAAATCTCTATTCTTAATGCATATTCAATCCATCAATTTCGCAATATATAGATTAACCAATTCCGTAATATATAGATTAACATGATATACATCACTTAGAAATTATTCATGGGCATACATAGTTCACATAGTATTGACTAAATTATCTAGTCCAATGAATTAGATTGTTCAAAAAATCCTAACCTCTAATTTAGGTAGACTTATCTGCTTACACAGAACTGTAGGTTATTTCATTTTCATATATACTTCTATTAGCATAGTATAGGTGAGCACCGGTCAATAAAAGAAAAAAAGAAAAGAGAAGAAGTAGACGTTGAGACATTGATCCTCCTGGTAGGGCTGTCAAAAGGCCGTATTCAAAACTGGGGAAGTCAAAATTTTGAATGAGCCTTGTCATTGGACTCGATTCACCAGTGACCCTTCCAATACTCTGTGAGCCCCACAATGATGTGTGTGTTTTATCCACACATTCCATTCATTTTTCTATCTCATTGAACGGCTTTAGTCAAAAATGAGGCAGATCCTAAGCTCATGTGGATCACACCACGTAAAGCAGTAGGTATAATGATGGCTACTGTTGAAACTTTCCTAAGGTTCATTGTGATGTTTGCTTTCCATTCAATTTATTTATAAAGTCACGTAAGCCTGGCTGAAGGGAAAACACAAAACTTCTGTGACCAGTGATAAGTTTTCAACGGTGGGAGTTTAATCCCCACTATTTCTTTTGGTGTGCCATACTCGTCCTTTTGATCCAACTCATTTTTAAGTTCATAGCCTAAAATGATCCGAATAAACTGGATGGACAATGAGGATAAAACTCATACATCATGGTGGGGCCACATTGGGCCCACAGAGCTTTGACCAGTAGAGAGCTGGGTAATGGCGGGTCAATTCCCCGGCCTACGGTCCTGTCATTGGGAGGACGCGGATTGCATACTACCCACAGTCGCTGGCTCCGAACGGGAAGGTTTGTGGGCGGGCCTACCACGATGTATCTGTACATCCGAAATGTCTCTCTCTTATCTCATTTTATTGTAAGGCATCAAAACAAAAATGAGACAGATTCAACGATCAAATGGACTACACAACAGATGACTTTTGCATTTAATGCAACTAACATTTAATGATTTGTGCATTTTAATGCAACTAAGCTTATTATGTAGTGGGGTCGACTTGAGCATTGGATATGCCTCATTGTTGTGTTGATGCCTTAAAATAATATAAGAAATAGGATAGGTGGTTTAGATGTACAAATATATCAAAGTGGGCCCGCCCACAGACATACCTATTCCAGTTTGGAGCTTGGGACGGGCAGGGTAGTACGCAATCCGCATCCTCGTTGGGAAGTGGACATGATGGTGTACCTAACACCGGCTATATAGCTGCTCTAGTGTCAACAAGTTATGTGGTTCCATTAGGAAGTATGTGATATATCCAAACTGTCCATTTATTGGTTGGTGAGCTGTTCTTAAGGCTTGAGATAAAAAAATAAGAATTATAGAACTATCCAGTGAACCACAATGCAAAAAGCAACATGGGATTGAACGTCTACCATTGAAACCTTTTTTGGGTCACAGAAGTTTTGGATCAATATGATTTTTTTTTTTTTTTCCTCTTCATACATGTTTTTGTGACCTTATAAACAGATTGGATGGAAAATAAACATTATGGTGGGGCCTATAAATTGTTTAACGGAGAAAATTGTTATCTCCACTGCTATTTATAGAATGGTGCAGTTGGATATGATTCATTTTTTGTATAATGCTCTAAAATGATATTTAAAAATAGATAAACAGTGTAGTGCTGGGCCATGTAACTTTAATCTCCTTTGAATGTTCATATAACTCAGAGATCTAGGAAAGTCAGTGCACTCCTTCACACGACACGTGCCTACAACAGCTATATAGCTGGTGTGTGGTACACCAGCCAATCCGCTTCCTGTCATTGGCACAAGCAGTTCAAAATCGACAGGAGGCCAACGCCAGGCTCAGGTCATTGACAGCCCCAGCCACTAGCCTGAACGGTCAACCTGAGCTTGCTTCAGCCTAACATTTTCCAGCCGAGCTCGACCCGACCTTACCCCAAAGTAACCCAGACAAAATATCAGGATCGGCAGTTGGGTTACATTGGGCCCCATCCAAGTTGCACACCTAATGCTCTGCCGCACTTGACAGGTCGGCGGATTTACTCAACTTAGCATTCTCCGTTCGGTTGTGGAACCGTGACCTTATGCACGCAGACAGATTTGCTGACATGGCACAAACGTACAATATCTTAACTTTACATCTGGTGGGACAGTAATTAGATATTCTTCTGCCTCATAACTCTGGCTCTTTCTGTTGTGCTACAGACTATAACATGAACTGACCGTTAAAAAACATTTTTCCTAGTCGTCCATCTATTTTGCATCTCGTGGCCTACTCCACTAGTGAAATTGCTGTATTTTAGGACCGAAGATTGAAATAGCTTAGCATACCTAATGCATAGTTCTGATTATCCGTACATTTGCCAAATTAGCATGTATGCGTGCGTGCGTGTGTGTTAGCAGGGCTCGCACACGCGTATGGTGTGGCAAGCCTCCGTGTATTATGGACCCCAATTGCTTGTGCCGCCGCCATCAGAAACTATGTAGGGCCCCTGTTATAAATCACTCCGTACGTCATTTTATCAAGATCCAAAGATCAGGTAGATAAAATTCTCGGGTGGGCCACACCGTACGTAACAAAGAGGATTGAATACCCACCATCAGAATTTTTATATCAGGATAATATTTGCGCCTACAGTTTATCTGAACGGTAATAACCCTACGAACGGTTTGGATGAAATATAAAAATCATGGTATGCTCCAGGAAGGTTCCAACGGTAGAAGATTCCATTATCACTGTTTCGTGTGGTGTGGTCCACCAGAATTTTGTATCTATCTGTCGTCTGGAGTCGTGTCCTATTGGGGAATTCAAAAACTGATGGACTGAGTGGATTTATAACAGGCATCTCCGTGGGCCCCACATACCTTCCGATCACAGGAACTTCCGGTGGCCAGGGGGCACAGGCAATTCTCCTCCGCATTTCTCGTCTGTTTTTCTCCGACTTTCAGCAACTCATTCTCGTCCTGGAATCAGGCCGCCGCAAGCCTCTCTGGCTCTCTCCCTCTCACACAACTGTACAGGGGAAGGGTGAAAAAACAGGTACTCGTCGGGACCACCGAAGTCTCGGTACTCTCATCTTCTTCCTTTCTCTACAATGTCGCAAGGCTACGCGGTCGAGCTCTACTTCGATCCCGCCCTTGAAAACCAGGTCTTGAAAGCATGGAACGTCCTGGCCCGTCGCCAGATCAGCACGCAGCTCATCGAGATGGAATCCAGACCGCACATCACTCTCCTATCGAGCCCCCTCCTAGATCCTCCTAAACTCCAATCCCTCATCAAGAACTTCGCTTCCAAGCAGGATCCACTGCTCCTAACCCTCTCCTCAGTCGGCGCCTTCCCGTCCGACGACAACGTCCTCTTCCTCTCTCCGACTCCGTCCGTCGCCCTCCTCCAGCTCCACTCCCAGCTCTGCGACGTGCTTCGGAGGGAGGGCGTGGAGATCGGGGAGGACTACCGGCCTGACACGTGGGTCCCGCACTGCTTGGTCGCGCAGGAGGTCCCGCGGAACCGGATGGCGGAGGCGTTCTGCATTCTCCGCGACCTGAAGCTGCCCGTCAGCGGGTATGCGATGGATGTGGGTTTGGTGGAGTTCTCGCCTGTTCGTGAGCTTTTCTCGTTTCCGCTAGGGAATGCATCCGAAGCATGAGGTAGATGCCGTGCCCGCCCTCCTTCTTTTTCGCTTTTATGAATGTGCTGTATCTGTCCATTCAAGTATGCTTGGTTCTATTTTTATAATTGTAATTGAATGGTGTTTAGTCTTCTGTTTGGTTGATTTTCATGTTCGGAATTCGATATACAAGATGCAATTCTGGAAGTAGTTGCCCAACTGGAACTTTCAAATGGGTGTGATTGACATATCCATGTTGGTAAATTAATACTGAAAGGACTATTGGTTGTTTGGATGCCTGTAAAATGGGCTAGTGGGAAATGAAATACAAGTAAATGGATTGCAGGGAGTGTTTGGATGCTGAAAAATGCCTGTAAATGATTTCTAGGCTGTAAAGCATTTGCAGCTAATGAAAACCTGGTGGAAGGGAGTGATTTCATTTAACCTGTAAATGAAATTCAGCCTAACAGCTAGATTTTTTGAAATTGGCTATAAAGGGAGCATTGTAGCTCTCTTCTTCAGCATTTGCAGGTTATCCAAAGACAGACAACTATTTACCTGTAAACATATTACAGCTTAAGGCCAAAGAAGACAGGCTGTAGACAGTTTACATCTGTAATTCAATTATCTGCAATTCATTTTCCACTTGTAAATTTTACAGGCATCCAAATGACCTCACTTCTATTTAGATACGGCTTCCACTGGATGTTTTGGAAAAATTGGGTGGGTGGTATGGTTTTCTGGTGGTCTAATTCGGTATCCAGAATCTTCCACTTGTGATTTGAAATGTTTCACATATTTGTATAGGGTGGAAAATGTGGAGAAAATGGGATCCTGCGTAGTGTTGTTCCTGAAACCCTTGCAACCCCAAGTTCACAGCAGAACGGATAACCATCCTGTCTATTTGCTTATATACACATCCAAATGCAACCTAATATTCGAATGAACATGGCTTTATGCTTTTCGGTCTGAAGATGAACATTTGATGAAGAATATTGATGCCAAACATCATTGTCATCATCATCATCCGAACATTTCTCCCAGCAATTTGGGGTTCGAATCATATATAGGCGGAAGTTTTATGGTTGGCTGCCCGCCTCACATCAACCTTCCTCTTTTACCCTGTCCATGGAATTGGCGGCAGAGGCTGACATTAACAACAGGGTGCCACCCAGTTTTAACCCACTGCCCAACTATTAACTTACCACCCCAATGGCAAGCAAGTAGAGTTCATGGACATAACATCGAGGAAGGGCACACACAAATTGTTTATTCTATAATTAAGAAGAATAAAATAGAATAGGAAACGGAAGTTACAAGAATGCCAATCTATTGCAAAGACAGCAAGCATATTCAAGCAAGCTGAGTTCATGGACATAACATAGCGCAAGGGCAAACACAAATTGTTTATTCTATAATTAAGAAGAATAAATAGAATAAGAAACGGAAAGTTACAAGAATGCCAATCTATTGCGAAGACGAGAAGAATATTCAAGCAAGCTGTTGGCTTCTCTCTGGGTGACAGTTCACTTATTTGATCCTGGGAGGACACTTGTGTGGGAAGAGACCATCATGCGCTGTATTTTCTAGGTTGGCTAGGCTTGTTCCAGGGCCGAACATTTCTGTATCCTGATGCTACTCTATTTTGGGTAGCCAACCACTGTGGTCTCCCCTAGCCACAAGAATCTCACGGAGGACTTGGAATATGTGATTAGGCTACTCTCGCTTCTTTGCAGTCATTGGCCTTAATGTTTAGATAGAGACTCCTAGGTTTGGAAATGGGAAAAATCCAGTAGATTCCGGGTTCGCTCTTTCCATGGAGTGATTTGTTTTATGGAGCCTTGATTGCGAAAAACTCCTACCAAATCCATTTCGTCATATAGGGGTTTTCAAAGGTTATAGCATTTACTTGGTTGGTGAGCAAGAGAGGGGTCCTAATGTTGGATAATCTCCAAAAAAGACTCATGGTTATTCCAAATGTTTGTGTATTGTGCATGTGGAATGGGGAGATGGTTTACCATGTTTTTAGCATTGTGCTTTAGCTAGAGCGGCCTGGGAGTGCTTTTTTGGTCTACTCCATTGTTGTTGGGTGATGCTTGACTCGATTGAGGCATTCTTTTATGCTTGGCATGGGTGAGGTGATGGTCACGTAGGGAGAATACTGTGGAGGCTCTCTCTGTTAGCAGGTTATGGGCTATTTGGAGGGAATGGAATATAGTATTTCGGAACCGAAACAATGAGCCGGAGGAGGTCTTTAGAAGGGTGATGTTGAATGTTTGGAGTGGACCTCCTCTATCCAGGGCCTCTTGTCTTGAGCTTTTGCTACTGTCTTGTTTTGGTTTTTGTCTTGAATGCTCGGTGTATTTATCTCATCTATGCTTTTCTAATAAAATTCAGTCATCTTAAAAATAAAAAAGAAAGCAAAAAGAAGGCCATCAGGAAATTAACTAGGATTCTGCAGTCATAAAACATATAAAAAAGAGGGTTTTCTTCAGTGGTGTATGTCAGTAGCTGTATACCCAAGACTTTCAAATGATAATGGGTTTGTAAACAAGTTTCAGATTCACAATTAGGGATAATTTGTTAAAGTCTATAGGAGTATTTGTGTGAAAAGGACGAATTATGGCTTTCTTGCTACTTCACAGGCCAATAATGACGTTTTCTTTAGCCATTCCAGGATTTACATCTGACAGCCAATTGACTGCTAAAGAAATGGCCTCATCGACCCAATAAATGGCAAGATTACGTGAAGGGCCCTTTTCTCTAAAAATGGAGATACCCTTATAGATGTGCCTAGAAATAAGCAGATTGGAACTTTGTTTGGGGCCATTTTCATTCTCGGTGCATAACACTGTTAACATACATGGTTAAAGTTAAGAAACCCATCTGTTTATTAAATACAATGAGAGAAAGCTAGCATGTGAATACAAGGAATGTTTCTCCATTGCATCAAACTAACTATAGAGAATGTTAGTGTATAGTGTATGTGGTTAGTGGTACATTTGCACACTTTCCTCTTCTCCTGCGGTGTACTATATGCTCTATTATAATAAAATATTGCGTGTTAGGGCTGGCAAGCCTAACACAATATCTTTCCTAAACTCTCCTCCTCTCTTAATCTTCTCATCTTTTCTTCACATTATAATCATCGAACCATTCTCTACTTGGTATCAGAGCATGGATCCAGGCATTCTGCATCCAACAGATTGAGAGGCGACATATCACATTGTTGACGTCGGCGTTGGGTTTGATAGATCTTGATTTTAGAAGATTTGTCATGATTTTTTTTTTTCAGAATTTTTTAGACCTCCTTTCATGGTATTTTGGGTGAAATAGAGAAATTCGAAAATCGGGCCCATCTTCCGTTTTTCTTCGATCTACCTCAAATCGGTAAGCTTTTCTTTAGTGTCTTTGCTCAAGATGGACCGAAATCTTCCTCCCAAGCTACCCATGGAGGATTTTTTATTTTATTTTTATTTTTTTATTTTAAACCTAAGATCCATGTTTGAGAGGGTTTTAACCTCAAATGGACTTGTGGTTGGGTCGTTTTTGACTGAGTTTCCTGTTATTTTGGATGATTGCTATTTGTTTGAGGTTTATCTCTTATTACCTTTAAGGATCGAGTGAGATAGAGTTGTTTGAATCGATCATTCTTGGTATAGAGTCTCTCTTGGCATAGGTTTATCTCTCTTGGACTCTCCTATGCCTGACAAATGACCCTCATTTCTTGGCATAAGGTCTCTTGAATCCAACCCCTTGTAGATTACCTTCACTAAGTCGAATGGTGATAACTATCTTCAATGGGCACAATCTGTAAAAGTGTTCTTAGGAGCTCTTGAGAAGTTGTCGTATATTTTGGATGATCCTCCAAGCTCTACAGATGTTACCTACAAGTCTTGGACAAAGGAGAATTATCAAGTTATTGCATGGTTGTTGAATAGTATGGATTCCTCAATTAGCCACTCTATGATGTTTTTATCATTGGCTAAAGGCATTTGGGATACGCTTCATGATATGTTCTAGGAATCTCATAATTCTTCATAGGTATTTCAGCTTATTTAAGAAATTGGTCGGTTCCAACAAAATTCAAGATTATTCAAAGATTACTATTCGACGCTTCGGGGTATGTGGGATGAGTTGGACCTGTATCAGCCTCTTTCTTCCAAATGTAAAGAGAATCATGAACATGCCCATAAGTAGTGGGATGATATTCGTATCATGCAATTCCTAACTGGGTTGAATTCCGATTATCTTCATGTTCGAGATCAGGTTGTTATGCAGGATCCTCTTCTCCCATTGAAGACAGTATATGTCATGTGTCAGCGCGCTACTGTCTTTATTCTTCCTTCTCATTCATTTATGCCACTAGAGCGTTCGACACATCTTGCTGGCGATCAATTTTCTCTTGGCTTTCGGGTACCATCCTTGAGTTTAGGGCGCATTTTTGGTTTTGGTGGTTGTGGTAGGCGAGGGCGATCGCAGTCATGGCGGTCGTAGTCTTCGTGGTCGTGGTGGACGTGATAGTTCTCGTCTTTGTTCACATTGCGGTGGAACTAATCACACCATTGATTATTGCTGACAGCTCCATGGTCGTCCTATGTATGCCGCTGCTTTTATTGCATCCACAGTTGCTCTTGAGACACAGTCTTCCACCCCGACAACTGAACGGTCTACTTCAGGGGAGTCTCTCATCATTTCTCGGGCTGCATATGATGTCATTATGCGGCTTTACGTTCGTGATATTCCTGAGCCATCTCACGCAGCTTCGGCCTAGTCAAGTATTGCTCTTCTTGCGTCATCCTCTCCTACCTCCTGGGTCATAGACTCTGGAGCTTCTTCCATATGACTGGTAAGTCTCAATTCTTTTCCTCTTATTTTCCTTCTCTTCACACTCGGTATGTCACAGTCACAGATGAAACTCAAACTCCCATCTCTAGGATTGGTTCCATCCCCCTTTCTTTTTCCTTGTTTTTGTCCTCAGTTTTGCATGTGCTTCGTTTTCCATTAAACTTATTGTCTGTTAGCTCTTTTTTTAAATCATTAAATTGTTCCATTACCTTCTTCCCTTCTTATTGTTTGTTTTAAGACCTATAGACGAAGAGGGTGATTGGTGGGGGCATGAGCGAGGAGGCGTTTATCTTCTCGATGATATACCAGTTGCCATTTCTAATGCCCTTTCTCTGGATCGAGAGTCCATGACTTGGTGGCATTGCCGCTTACGCCACCATCAATAGCTAGATTGAGAATTTTGTTTCCCTCCTTATTTGTCACTAACTGTTATGCTATGATATTTGTGAATTGTCTACATCGTGCTACGTTTCCTCCTAGCTCTTCTGGGAGGAAATCTCAACCTTTTGTTCTGGTTCACTTAGATGTCTGGGTACCAGCTCCGGTTACCTCCACTTTTGAATCTAGATATTTTGTTACTTTTATTGATGATTATTCACGCATGACTTGGATTTATCTTTTGAAATCTAAAAGTGAAGTGTTTGATGCGTTTAAAGTGTTTTATCATGAAGTGTGCACTCATGATAATTAAGGGGGGGATACATGTCTACTGCCTTTCTGTCTTTCTTGTAGGAACATGATATTTTGTCTAGGACTCGCACACCTCAAGAAAATGGTATTGCAGAATGGAAGAATCGTTATCTTCTTGAAGTTGCTTGCACCCTTCTCTTGTATGCACCTACCTAAGCATTTTTGGGTGATGCTCTTCTAATTGCTACTTTTCTTATTAATCGTATACCCTCCTGTATCCTGTCTCACAAATCTTCATTTACTATATTATATCCTCATGATAATCCATTTCTTTACCACCTAAAGTTTTTGATTGCACATGCTTTGTTCAAATTTTAGATGGAAGTAATGATAAATTTAGCTCCAGGGCAATTAAATGTGTCTTTCTAGGGTATACTCGGCGTCAGAAAGGGTATAAATGTTTTGACCCATTGACTAATAAGAAATATGTTTCTGCTGATGTAACCTTCTTTGAGGATATTTCTTTTTCCTCAACTTTAGGCCGATCCCTCTGTGATCCTCTTACGAGTCAAGGGGAGTATGACTCTTATCCTCTTCCTCTTTCACTAGTGATCATGGGGAAACTCCTCTCCGCTCCGTTCAGCATCTTGTTAGTGATTTGGGTGACCCTAAGCCTCTGCGGGTGTATTATTGTCGAGATAAATCTTCACACGCTCAGCCATCCACCCTTCCGCTCACTTTAGATGTTGGCTCAGGTGACTCTCCTACTTAGAGTTTAGATCTCCTTATTGCCTTGTGCAAAGGGTCACGATCTTGTACTCAACACCCCATTAATAATTTCGTTTTATATGATCATCTTTTATTGTCTTTTCAGTCGTTCATAGCTTCTCTTTCATCATAGATTATTCCTCGGTCTCTCTCACATGCTCTTCAGATTCCTGACTGGACGATGACGATGATAGAAGAAATGTTTGCTCTTGAGAAGAATCATACTTGGGACCTTGTGCCATTTCCTTTAGGGCATAAACCTGTTGGATGTCGATGAGTTTATATGATCAAGTTTCTTCCAGATGGCTCTATTGATCTCTATAAAGCCCGTCTTGTTGCTAAGGGTTACGCATAGACTCATGGTGTGGATTATTTCGAGGCATTTTCTCCAGTGGCTAAGCTTAATTCAATTCGCATTATGATCTCCTTGGCCGTTAATTTATCATGGCCCTTGTTTTAACTTGATGTTAAGAATGCATTTCTCCATGGGAATCTTACAGAGGAAGTCTACATGCATCAACTTCCTAGCTTTGTTGCTTCTCACAACCCTGCACTTGTATGTCGGTTGAAGAAGACTCTTTACGGACTCAAACAATTCCCACGTGCATGGTTCGAAAAATTCAGTCAGGCTCTCTTGGAGTTTGGCTTTGTTCGTAGTCATGCCGATCATTCTCTCTTTATATGTCGTCGATCGACAGACATCATGGTTCTCATTATCTATGTGGATGATATTGTTCTGTCCGGTAGTGATTTTGTTGGAATGAGGGAGGTCAAAGTATTTTTGAAGACTTGGTCCTCTTCACTACTTCCTCGGAATTGAAGCTGGTCGCTCATCATCCGGATTGGTCTTGTCACAACGAAAATATGCTCTCGATCTTCTCATGGATACCGGCATGTTAGGGTGCAAGCCTATTACCACTCCCATGGATATGTTCACGCCCCAAGTATAGGGTTGTGATGTAGTAATAAACTCGGTAAGACCGAGGTCGAATCCATAGGGACTGAAACCTGTACGTAATCTGAAAATAACCAGAACTAGAACTAGGATAAGATGAAAGCTAAATCAAGTGAAATATGAGGGAATAATGGTGAAATATTAATCTAAAACTTGTAAATTCAAAGATACGATACTAGGGATTCAGAGGATCCACTTGTAGAGATCAGGGAGATCCACGCTTGAATTCATGAACTCGACTGGACTTTGAGTCCCATTTTCATCACTAAAGCTCAATCTTCATCCAGTTGGAAGATACATCACTAAAGCTCAATCTGAGCTTCCTTTGATCTAGTTTTCAAAGAGGTGAAATGTATAAGAATTGAAGACGATTCCATCACAAAACCATGCCCATGAGACAAAGCAAACAACAGAATTAAACCAATCCACAACCAATCAGAAGATGTATGAATGTTAGGAAGGATTCCATCATCCAACCATGTCCAAGGGGCAATGGTGAATAATAGGGCTTCCTAATTTCACAATCAAAATATGGGAAATGAGATACTCAAAGCTATCGCAGATCTGTTGTAATTTCAGTCACAACAAACCATTAAAAACTGAAAACATTCCTATTAATCAAACTGAAATAAAAGAGAGTTCAATAAACATGAATCAAATCTGTAGAAAAACCCCATCCTGCTACAAGCTTCACCTCTTAGCCCTAGCTAAGAGGTTTAGCCCAACATTGATTGGGCTCGATCTCTTAAACAGAAATAGGAAAAAATAAAATAAAAAATAAACAAAAAAACTCTCTCTCTCTCTCTTGTGCAGACGTCCTTCCCTCCGACTGGATTCCATCCCCCCTCTCTCTATTCTCGTTCTTTTATAGGCAAGAGAGGACTGTCGGTGGAGAATTTTCGCACAAATAGACGTGCATAGACAATTGGAGTTGGCTGTGAAAGCATGCGCAACTCTCCTTATGCAGCCAAGAACGGATCCTCCCAACTCTCCTCTTCCTTTGATTTTGTCCAAAAGAATAACATCCCTTGGGGCGTTTTGGACAGGCCTACATGATGGACGGTCCAGATCGGTCGTTCGATCATCACGATGGGCGTACAACAACCCCAAAATGGGTCGGTTTCGGACGCAGAAACAGGGCCTGCGTAACAGAGCTTACGCTGTGACGTTGGTGGGGCCCATGATCCCCGTCTGTTGGGAAATCCACACCGTCCATTGTCTTCTACTTGAAATTTCGGTTGGGAAAGGGTATTTTTGGCCATCCTTTGATGCGGCCCATGGAATCCGTCCGTCTTCCGTTTGAACGGCTGGAATCTGTGTACGTTTGCAAGAGACAAAATAGACACCTAGGCGAAGGTCTTGCCCCTCCTCTGAACGCAATGGACGGTCCAGATTACTGATATGGGTGATGAGTGGGGCCCACTATCAAAACCCATCCGACCAGCGTCCGTCCGTTGGACACTGGTGCGGGGAGATGGCGGGTCAAATACGTTTGACCGGACCAGTTGGGCCGGTGTGGCGCGGGCGCGTGTACCACATGTACACGCACTACACATGTGGGGTCCATTGTGATGTACATGTGGAATCCGTTCTGTCCATCCGCTTTGTCACCTCATTTAAGGGGTTGAGACAAAATTTGAAGCACATCCAGATATCAGGCGGGCCCCAAATCGAGAATTTGTGGGCTGATCTGTCTGTTGGGCCACTTCCACAATGATTCAATGACTGAAATTTGACGTGTACGGTTAATTTATGGTCCTCAGGTCATATATAAAGTTTCGAACCGAACAGATGGTGGGAACCCTGTGATCTTGAATTCTGGACGACTTTCAGGCCACTTGAACTTCAGTTTCTCGATTTTCTCGAATCTCTGGCATGTAACTTCCTCGATCTTGGTCCCCTGGGGTCTGTCCCTTGCCTTGGTGACTTCGGAGTGTTAATTTCATGCTTTTAGTACCCTTTTTCAGTCCAGGCTCCTAAATTCATCTTGTAGTACAAACACGATTAAAATATGTCATTAAACAATATCGTGTTCGTAAAATCAGGTAATAAATAGGGTCTAATATGCAATATTTAACCCTCAATAGGATACTTCGCAGAAGCTTCGACCAGATGATGATGCTCTCCTTACTGATCCCGGGATGTATCGATGACTTGTAGACCGACTTATTTACTTGACTATTACTTGCCCAGATCTCTCATTTGTGGTGGGAGTTGTTAGCCAATTCATGCAAGTTCTCCATACTTCTCATCTCACGGCTGTTTACCGCATACTTCGGTATCTAAAATCAGCCTTGGGTCTTGGCCTCCGCTTTCAGTTGCATGGTCATTTCATCTTTCTGGCTATTCCGATGCTGATTGTGCAGGTAGTACTTATGATCGCCGATCTACATCCGGCTTCTATATCTTCCTAGGTGGCATTCTTATAACATGGAAGAACAAAAAACAACCAGTTGTTTCTCGGTCCTCGGCTGAAGCAGAATATCGCGCTATAGCTCATGCGACGTGTGAGCTCGTGTGGCTTCGCAACCTTCTTGAAGAACTTGGCTATCCTCCTTTGGATCCTTTTCCTCTTCACCGTGACAACTAAGCGGCCATCTGTATTGCTTGTAACTCGGTTTTCCACGAGCGAACCAAGCATATTGAGGTCGACTGTCACTTTATTCGGGAGAAAGTAGCTTCTAAGGAAATCGTCACCCCTTTTGTTCGATCTGGGGATCAACTTGCTGATGTTCTTATAAAGTCCTTGAGTCGAGATGTTTTTCATCGTGTTCGTGACAAGTTGGGCATGATCAACATCTATGCTCCAACTTGAGGGGGAGTATAGAGAATGTTAGTGTATAGTGTATGTGGTTAGTGGTGCATTTGCACATTTTCCTCTTCTTCTGCGGTATACTATATGCTCTATTATAATAAAATATTGTGTGTTAGGGCAAGCAAGCCTAACACAACATCTTTCCCAAACTCTCATTCTTTTCTCCCAATCTTCTCCTCTTTTCTTCACATTATAATCATCAAACCATTCTCTACTCTAGCCACATGCTAGCCTCCTCTTTAATGAGAGGAAGCCCATTGCATTAAGCTAGTAAAAGATTTCCTTATATCAAGCTACGAGGAAAGCTTCTCCAATAAGATATTCCACAAAACAAGCCAAATGAGTTCTACGAATATTTAATGTTTCTAAGCAACCTACCTATTTTATTTTACCTTTAGAAGTTAAAGTTTCACATACTAATATTGATGGCATCCCTGTTTTCAAGAATATATTTAGGAATTCTAGAAGAACGATAATTACATAAATTATGCATGCTAATTGCAACGTTGAGATGGATGAGTGGCAAGATGAGGAAGGATATAATTAGTTCATTTGAGGGAACTTAGGAGTAGCACCAATAGGCAATTAGATGAGGGAAAGTTGACTTAGATGGGGACGAAGAATAGCGCTGGTTAGACGGAGTGAGTTGGTACAGGTTGAAGGCTCTTAAAGGGCAAGGGGAAGGCCCAAAAGGACATGGGTGGAGTTAGTAACAAAAGACTTGATGACCTATGGTCTAATTGAAGTTATGGCCCTTGATACAATGGAATGGTAGAACAAGATTCATGTAGCTGACCCCAATTAATTGGGATAAGACTTAGATGATGATGATGATGAACTCTGAATATGTTAAATATGGTAACCATCCTCCAAGTTTTAGTTTTTGAAGGGTAATGTATAAATTTTATTCAATAGAAGCTAGAAAACATACAAGCCACGCTAAAGAACCAGAATGGATTAGTTACAACCGAGAATAGAGCCTGCAACTGGAACATCTACATTGCAGCAATTAGATGCCCATTCCATAATATCCCTTCTCACTTTCCAAAAGGATTCCTCCTTGTTGCGGAAACATCTTGAATTCCTCTCCCCCCATATGATCCAAAGAAATGCTAGCAAAGATAAATGCCGCAAAATCCTAGAGGTCTTAGGAAAGTGAACCTTGTGCCACATCCTGAATAGTATTTCAACTGAGGAAGGCATTACCCAGTCTAAGCCGAAAGACTTGAGCAGTTGAGACTATAAATGCCGAACAAAACTACAATGAATGAATAAATGATCAACTGACTCGGCATCTAACACAGACAAAAGACACGTTCGGGAGATTCATAGCCCTCTTCTGAAGGTTGTTGACTGTGAGGATATGCTTTTGGCTACCTAACCATGCAAAGGATGCAACCTTGGGAGGTGTACCGTGAAACCAAAAAACATGGAAATTCTCATCTCTGCCTGATGACGATGGAGGCTGAATCTTCTGATAGAAGGACTTAACAGAGAACGAGCCCGAGGAAGAGGCACTCCAATATAGACAATCTAGGAAATTCGAAGGAGACACATTATGAAGACGCTCCAATAACCTTGTGAACTCCTCCACCTCTTCATCTTCCAAGTTTTTGCATTTACTTGGTGTGGAATTATTGGAATATGCAACAATGTTAAGGATATGATAGAGGCCAGATCACTTATGCAATATACTTGGGGAAAAGTAACTCTCCACTCAAACTATAGCCTTAGTAATTCAGAGGATTGTGACATGGCCAGTGTTTGCTAGCCCCCTCCACGCATTGCATACTTCGTTTGACTTGCTTCCAAACATTTTCATTCTCCTTGTGGAATTGGATTCTCGTGGTAGGAGCTCTGGCATAAGCATTATTGTTATAGGCTACCGTCTTCGTGCAAGTGGAGGGAATCTTCCTAGGGATCCAATATGGAAGCCACAACTCATTGATTGTAATAAACCCATGTAATAGACTATTAGATATCACTTGATGGTAATTGACATAATAGTCTGTTACATTGCATCTGCGGGAGCTTTGTTCTCTCATTGTTGGTCCCCAGCCCGGATAAAGGAGGGGGGTTGCGTCAGGTTGGTGGCTGGTGTCAAATTTATGTCATAGCAATCATCATGATGATGATCTAGTATGGATGCGGCAACACCTCATACCTCACAAAATCAGATTTGATCTCAAATGAAGTGGTTAAAGGCTGTTTGCTCTTCTTTTGTTTTATTTTCTGATTAGTAGGGATGGAACTTGTTTACTTTATTATTTTTTTTAAAAAAATCAAAATTACGAATTTAGGTACGAAAACTGCTAGTTGAATCTACTGTTAAAGACACCCATAAAGGCTAATTCCCAGATTAGCTAAAGCCTGGTCAACTGCTGGATTTGTGATAAGTATGGAACACTTTGACTTGGGAATTCCCTCCAAGAATATCAGAAATGAAGTTAAACACCTCCCCTCCTCGCCTAGGCAGTCTATGCATAGGATTAACCACTGAATTACATTAAGGGAGTTACCTTCAGTCAAACATACAATTTAGCGGATGAGCTCTGGAAAGATCCAAGGCTTTGCCCAATCACTTATGCTGCAGCAACAAATCAGATGTTGCAGCAACAAATAAGATGTTTGTAGCACACTAGTAAGGCTGGTATCATCTTCCGTGGAATTATCTGCGTGTTAGCAATTATCAGGGAAAAGAATGTCAAACTGCCTTGTATTTTTCTTTTAGCACAAACAAACAGTCATGGTCAAGAAAATCCCTAGTTGTAATTTTGACGATATAACTAAATCGTATGTATCTCTAAGCTGCAATTCAATGTTGAGAATGGGTTACTGGTGGTTGCCTTTTGAGATGTGGTGTGTGTTTACATTTGAGTTTATAACGGGTCAAAGGGGTCTTTGAATTGCTGGTGACAGAGAGGGATGCCACTCGGCATGTAGGCCATTTATCACCAGATTTGTGTGAACTGTATAAGGATTATTTTTTCCTTCTTTTTTCTTTATTATTTTTCCCTTGTTGAACACCCTCATAAGTTACCAGAGGCTAAGGCACCAACACCCAGATTTTCCAATGACCACTCTAGGTAAAGAGGCTTGCCACCATGGAAATAGGTGATTAAGTTTCAAATGACAATATATTCAATATAAAACCTAGCCATAAGAGGATTTATGGAATGGGAAAAACCCCAAAAGAGGCTGTATTGGATTTGTGTCCAGTCACACACACAACACACCAACAGTTTGTGCAAACCCATTATTGATTACAGCAATTCCATCTTTGTTTAAGAAAATACTTTTAAGTTTTGAATCTCTGCACTGTGATGTAGAGTCAGCTTAATCAGGAAAAATGCCTCATTAGCAACCTTGTATTTAAGTATTCGTTTGAATTTGTGGATAGGGGTTGGGAAGGGGATGTCTCTGTCCATGGATCTTTAAATCCCGGTCATGGACTTCAATGGATGTTACGTGTTTGGATGCATGAATAGGGGGTCCACGGATGTTGAGATTTTGTGTTTGAATGACACCTCCTACAAGTCCTTTTCTTGAAGAGTGTACCACAGGAATGTATATTGAAGAGGTGAGCTATGGCACATGTGCCAACATGACACACATGTGCGAGATCTCCATGAAATAATTGGGTCCTAAAATGTGAACATGCTTTCTCGCAAACTCCGTCTCCGAGCCATGTACCATTATTTTGCATTTGCTGGAGTATTGTTGTGACATAAATGTGGAGTAGACTGCAATTTTTGTGAAATCTTTTGTCCATGAACGACTGCATTTCGGCCTACCACATGCTCACAACAATATTCAATTTTTTGTTGGGCTGGGGCCCTGCAAAATCAATATTTTGAATAGGCCCAGCCCAACCAGTTTAAAATCTGGGTCAGAGGCCCGTCCATTGCCAGGCATTTTTTCATGTGGAAACACTTGTCGAACTCTGTAATCAGTGGCAGTAGCATGCAACCCTAGACATGGGCATCTTTGTATCAAGTGCAGCATTCCATGCATCTGAACTATGGCTCTGAATATTGGTATTGCGGCTTGTATTGGTCCGAGCCGAAAACAATTCAATACGGGTGTGTGCGTGCGTGCGTGTGACCGTACTTTAATTGTCTGTTACAGGGCCTAGTTGAACATAAATCAACCATGATTTGGTGAATTAGGGCACATTATATTGAAATACAAAAAAAAAAAAAAAAAAAAAAAAAAAAAAAAAAAAAAAAACCGAGATGAGAACCTGAAAAAATAGAGTGAAGGTTTACCCTTCTTTCCAATGTTTCTCATAATGGGCCCATTACTCGTCAATTTGTCGAATCCCACTAAAATATTTTGTTTTGATCCCCAAAATAGGCCTAGATCTAGTTTAAAATGACTTTCTAAGCTTCCTATATGGTTTAAATGAAAAAATAAGAGAAAAAATGACTGAAAAATTGAAAAACAATTCAAAAGGTCCTTTATGGTGTATCGGCCCGTATATGTCCGTTACAGCCGTATCGGACCTGTACGGTGCTGCTACGCCCCATGTCGGCTGATTTGGGTAGATATCACGCATCTTTATTAGGGATGGCCCACTTTGACTTGGCCCTATATTGCCTATCCTATTAGGCCGATATGGCCAATCAGCCGATACGATACCCATATTCAAAACTGTGATCCTAACAACCCTTACAAGTATTTTCTTCCCTATAGATGTTAATGCACCTATTGTCTTCAATAGAAGCCTGGTTTAGGAGCCATTTCCTTGCTCCCTGATAGTGCTAAAAATCAGATATGGCTGATCCGCACCATAGCAAGAAATCCTAGGTTTGAGGACCAAAGTGCTGAACTTGTGAAACAGGGCTCTCGGAGATTGTTTGAACTCACAGGTTTTTGAAGGCGACAAACGAGGCATTTCTCCCCCTTATGAGTATATAACTCAGGAAGAGGAATCATATAGATCTCTTCAAGGTTTATCACTATGAAGAAATGTGTTCTTGATGTTATGCAGGCAAATTCAAATTTCTAGCAAGAGGAATGGGACTCTGATAGAACTGAGCTTAGTGACTGGACTAAATGTTTCCAGATGGCTGATTCCATAAGTCTGAGGGTATCCTTTTGCAATCAGTCTTGCTTTATAATGAGCTCTACTTACATTAGGATGCTTTTTGAAAGCAAACAACCATTTGCACCCCACTGGATTCTTCCCTTCATGTAACTTGGTCATCTCCCAAGTTTTATTTATTTATTTTTGTCTTAATGCTGCTTTCATCTTCTACAATTAGTCTCCACAATGGACTTTTAAGAGCAATGTCTACCCTTGTGGGAAAATGATCGGAGGAAAGAGATGCAAGAAAGTATTTGTGAGATGAAGACAACATTTGAAAGGAAACAAATTGAGCAATAGGATGAGTCATGCAACTTGTGGTCACTTTTCTTCGAATAATAGGGAATCTCTTCAAAGATGAAAGCATCCATAATCACATTTCTTTTCCCAGTCATGGGATTCAAGCACTTGTAGCCTTTTTGAGAGTAGGCGTATCCAACAAATATGCATTTCTTGGAGATAGGAGGGAATTTGTTCCTTTTGTTGTCAAAGTTATGACAAAATAGACGCATCAAAATATTTTCAGAGGAATGTTAGTATTAGGAACATGATGTTTGGAATGGTATGTATCAACAAGACTCTTTCCATCCAAATCTCTAGTAGGCAATCAATTGATTAAGTAACATGGGGTAAGAGCTCATTTTGAGCTTTTTTTTTTTTTTTGGAATATTCATCTCTACAAGAAGTGCTCGTGAAACCTCAAGAAGATGATGATTTCTTTCATTCTGCTACCATATTTTGTTGGGGAGTATGAGAACATGTTTTCTACAACTTAATTGCATGTTTTTGTAGATAAGAGTGGAATTTGGTAGACATATATGTTCAATGTTATGGGATCAATTTGGATCGCGAAACCCATACGTACGCAATAACATCAATTGTAAAACCACATATCAGCATTGAGAATCGAAACTTTTCTTGGGCCATGACTAATCAAAGATGCAAGGTGCTTTCTTTCTCCCACCAACTTGAAGATGGATGGCTCCGATTGCCACTCCAACGTCCCACGACATGGACACTCTTGGCTTACCTTCCCACCCATCCTCTCCCAAATGTGCGTGCTTAGAGATGAGTAGCTCACACGTTGTATGAGCTTGGATGAGGAGGGCCAAGAGTCCCCAATTTACAAGGTTATGTTTCCCTATCCCGTCATAGGAACTAAGTGCCACCAGACTCTCATTCTTTATCACATGCTAGCCCTTATCTTTATCTTACGTAATTAGACTTAGCCTTTTAAAGTTAAAAGAGCCCCAATTTTGTAGAACTTTTGAAAGGGGAGATGCACATGTGTGCCGTCCACCTCAAATTTGAGATACACTAACATTTTCTTTGAGAATTCGATTGATAAACTAGAGTGCGCTATTAATGCCTCTAGAGAGCTACAATGTGTCATCACAATTCCTCCTTTGGGTCAAAATTGTGACACTAATTGTCCACTTGTTGGCGAGTATCACCACATAGGGCTGTCTTGATAGTACACCTCGAGAGCTAGCGGATTGTGAACCTTTAGCCCACAAGCTGGTCTAAATTGAGGTGCATACCAAAACATCCTCTACCAATCACCTTATTTGAAACACAATGATTGCACATTGGGGCTGATCCGTGCTTTCTATGGTAGGTGGCTGGAAGTGTTTTGACAACATCACTGCTCAACATATGAGGTGTTAGGAACAAATAGATCCACAAAACCGTTGATTTGTCATTGGTTGACTCCCTTTGGTGACTACTGCACCAATGCCAAAACTTAGATCCTGGATCACAGTTGATGGCATTAAAACCAATTATGTTCTCACTTTTTTGTCCACTTCGACTCCTAAGAATTTCTCTTAAAAAAACTGTATGGCTAGGAGATTATTCTATTAATCATGTGATTGAATTGGTGGCCCAAGAGTCCCATAGGAGAACATATAGACCCTTGAGGACTCATCCATTCAATGTTTTAAATGAGATTCACGTCCTATCATCCATACGTTCTGATATATCTGAACCCTACACTTGTAGATTTTGCATATCTCAATTATGGGTCATATATGATGCGTTCGGTGTACACCAAAAAAGAGAGTAGATACTTCCATGCGATTTGGAAGGAAGATTGGTGCGAGGTTAATCTTCATCAACGGAGGTGCGAGGTCTCCATCTATCCCCACACCGTCTTCTCTTTTCTTCCCCATCCAGGTATTTCCTTCAGATTCTTAATTCTCACATCCCAAATCTTCGTCTTCTCCCCAAACCCAACTGTCCCATACCCATCCGCAATCCAAACCCTAACCCTAAACCTAAAATTCCCAATTTTCCTACTTTCCCAAATTACCCAAACCCTAATTTTCACCCTAGGTTGTATTAGGTTTCCTATTTTGAAATAGACTATATCCTATGCTAATTGGATGTCCCTACATCCATTAGATCCTAGTTTCTTCTTATTTAATGATCTTTAGTTATGATGTTGGTAGCTTAGGCTAGGATTATGCATGGTTTTCTTTTGATTTTCATGATATTTGTGATGATTATAGCGATGTTTGTGTTTTTTTGTTAAATATCTTAATTCGGCTATTTGATCTCACATGTTACTTAGTTCATGCATCGGTCCTGCATCAAAATTCCAATAGAACTTGGTTCCTATGATGGGAGGGGAACTTAGCTTTATAAATTATGGACTCTTAGTGCTTTCCAACCAAGCTCAAATAACATATGAGGGTACCCATATCTAAGCACACACACATTTGAGAGAGAATTGGTGAGATGGTGAGCCAAGAGTGTCCATGTTGTGGCACGTGTGGGGCGACGATTAGAGTCATCCATCTTGGGACAAGGAAAGCGGTATGTATTGTTGATTAGTCATGGCCCATTGTATGTTTCCAATCTCCTTATCTATTTATAGTTTTCTAATTGATGTTATTGCCTATATATGTGTTTCATGATCTTGATTAAGGAATTCTAACTATTGATTTGATTCCATGAAAGTTAATATGATATGATGCACTAGGCTTTGGAGATTATCCAACCATCCACCACCTTCAATTTTGATTCATGTAGTGCTACAGTGTTGACCTTCTCCTTATAAGGTCCTTGACCAACCAACCTCTTATCTGGGTCCCCTAGCCCTCTCACATTCCAAGAAACAATCTTCACCTTTTACTTAAAAACCCCTAGCCCCAAGGCAAGACCCCATTTGCATTCTTGCCTTGTCTGATGACCCAACGAAATTAGATTTTTTGTTGTACTTCATTGGTAGATTTTTTGTTGTACTTTTGAACCCCTGGCCCTATTTCCTTTATTGTCTTGTCTGATGACCCAACCAAATTAGATTTTTTGTTGTACTTCATTGATAGGGCCGTATTTCTGAGTTCCCTCTTTCCTTTCACCTTGATGCTGTCCTCAAACCTGATTTCTTGTCTTCACTTTGTTCCAATTATTCAAACATCTCTCTCAACTTCTCATAAGTCCCTTTGCAAGCTTTCTGCTAATTTGCTCCATTTCCCGTTCTAGTCTGGTCATTATCATCTCTCTCTCTCTCTCTCTCTCTCTCTCTCTCTCTCTCTCTCTCTCTCTCATTATAAACAGTTATCAAATAGGATATTAGATTAGGGAGTTTCCATTAAATAGGATCAACGATAGATATTATTAAATAGGTTGGATTTCCTATTAAATATGATCTGCAATAGATCCTATTAAAGGTTTTGTGGTTTCCAAAGGAATTTGCATGATCATAAAATCAGGGTACTTTTTTCTTGACAATACACAATGTGGGAAGACTATGAGAAATAAAGAAATTCATATACAATGTGGGAAGACTGAGAAATAAAGGAATTTTAAATATATGAGGAAGGTATTAACATGGATATGGTGCTTTGACTGGATTGTCAGAGAACAAGATGTATGGACCCGTGTATTGGCAGTCAGGGAAAGCACAGGATCGACCGTTATAAAAACCAGAATGAAACACGGGAAGAAGATTTTTCTGGACTGTCAGAGAAAGGATGGATTGCTGGAGATTACATAACACAAACTATAGGAAGAAGTTTTACAACAAGAAAAGGATGACTTTTAGAGAAAACACAGGTGAATATAGGTAGATCAATATATGTCTTGCCAGATTGGGAATGCAAGTGTAAGATGTCGATAGGTAGTGGTTGAAGGTTTATTTGATTGGATGGTCTTTTGTTTGGTAGGAGCTTTGGATATGTTTGTTGAAGACTTTTTATTATGTAAGATGCTTGTTGGTTTTTTATGGAGTTAGGTTAGTGATGCAGGACAATCAACCACTTGCTCTAAAAGCTCGAACTGTTAGAGTATGGCGAATTAATCCCTTTATCTCATAGCCCAGGCCCCACATCTCATGGGTTAGGACCTTGGCCGAACCCCCTTCGTGGGCCCCAAATCACATGGGCTGCCCACCCCGAGTGTGTCCCTGCATCCCACGAGCTACCCCACTCGAGCCCGGTGTGAAATGCGCATTAATCACCCCTGGTAAGGAGTCTCGAACATGAGACCTCCCCCGTATGCCCCAAATCGCATGGGTCACCCACCCCGAGTGTGCCCCTGCATCCAACAGGCGACCCCACTCGAGCCCAGTGTGAAAATGCTCCTGCATTAATCACCCCCGGTGAGGAGTCTCGAACACAAGACCTCCCGCTCTGATACTAATTTGATGCAGGACAATCAACCACTTGCTCTAAAAGTTGGAACTGTTAGAGTATGACGAATTAATCCCTTTATCTCATAGCCCAGGCCCCACATCTCATGGGTTAGGACCTCGGCCGAACCTCCTTCGTGGGCCCCAAATCACATGGGCCGCCCACCCCGAGTGTGTCCCCGTATCCCACGAGCTACCCCACTTGAGCTCGATGTGAAATGCGCATTAATCACCCCTGGTAAAGAGTCTCGAACACGAGACCTCCCCGTGGGCCCCAAATTGCATGGGTCACCCCACCTCGAGTGTGCCCCTGCATCCAACAGGCGACCCCACTCGAGCCCAGTGTGAAAATGCCCCTATTAGTTAGTGGGAATCCATTTACTGGACCCATTAGTTGAGGATGGGTTTGTGGAACCAATAACATTATTGTATTTTTCTCTTCATGTTGGATTCTAGATATTATTATAACCTTTCTGTTTCTTGTGCTTTCTGATTTATGGTAAATGATTGGTTGGCCATGAGGTGCTGACATGTAGCATATTATTCATATTTGTTTGTTTTTGCTGTTCTTGTGTTGAACATTTGGAGAGTGTCAACTGAACGTTTTCAACAAGGATCAAAGGAAGCCGGTTGGATTTTGATAGCTGCGCCCCATTGGATTGTCTACTGGAGAATGTTCTGATTCCTAGTTTTTCAAGGTGATTCTCCTAGTGGTGCAGGCGCTATTAATGCTGAATCTTGCTACTTTCTGACAATCTTGTGAAAATCCTGTTTTTCAAAAAATAATAAATAAATAAATATAAAATAACTTGTTTAGAAGTACCTTTCAGGGAAGTTACCAGCTACTACAAACAATAGGGTGAAAGACGGATGGACTAGAGAGATTGACGACGAAGAAAGGTTAAAGAATCTAGCAGTGTAAAGAAAGTAAAGAAATATTAGAAATAATAGGCTAATCATTTTATGAAAATTAGAACACAAAGTGATAAGAGAAATAATGGTTCAATGTTGAGTCAAAATAACTCAAAATACGAGGTCTGGGGTTCAAGTACCCATAGGTGGTGAAATCCCACTACGGCGTGAGTACGGGGGTGTGTGTGCATGGGTGGGTGTGGGGTGCACGTGTAAAAAAAAAAAAAAAAAGCTCGAGCGAAGGGTGGGAGGGAGGAAAAAACTGTGGGATCACTTCAGTCCATCACAACAGCTTGATGGAAATTGGTTGCACAGAGTCCAAATTGGGAAATAAACCCTTTTCAAATGGGACTATATACAGTGACATTGAGTCCCTCACAACAGCTTGATGGAAATTGGTTGCATAGAGTCCAAATTGGGAAATAAACCCTTTTCAAATGGGACTATATACAGTGACAACATTTCCTAGAATGAAATGTGCACTTATTGTGCTTAACATTAAGTTTGAACGTCCATCGGATCTGTACATGTTCGATGATCCAAATCGATGAACTGACAAGATACACTGGTGATGGTGGTTGCTGTGGGATCGGAATATCCTAAGCCTTTCACAAATGACCCAAAAAAACACTCATATAAATGGTTTGGATCATCCAAACATGACCACAGATCTGACTGCTACAATCCCATGTATTGTATCTCCCATATATTAATGTAGGTTTTGCTAAGCCCGCACACTTGCACAAGGTGTGCAATCTACATGCTACCACATGTGCTAGTATGGCTGATGGTTGCAATATCCAACTTGTCCATCAAGTGGGTCCGATTGTGGAGATATTCTAGCCCAAAAATAGTACTTCTCAACTCAACAGCAAGCCATGCTGTTATAAACAGATGGATGGATTGGAAAAGTTAGCCCAAGTTTTTGTCAGCCATAAGTTTGTTTTGTAGACTGTGGTCCACCTGATTATCAGACCATATTCATTCTTGGGCCAGAGCATCAACACAGTGGTACCACTCTAATTGATGGATTGCATCTTGTTTCTACGTAGCTTTCTTTTTCTCTCCTTATTAATTTTCTTCTTCTTCCTTCCCCACAGCTATGGTGGAAAGCATGCTGTTTGGAGCTATTGATTGCAGTTGATAATTTTTGTGACATACATGTACTGCCCGGGCACATGTGGTACTAGTGCTTGGCATTGAAGATATCTTGTTCGAAGAGGATTTATTTCCCATTCTGGACTCTACTCACAACTGATTCCCATTGGTCTGTTTCCAAGTTTTTGGAGTCGGTCAATGAGAATAAGTTCCATGAGGTGGACAAATAGGATAGCATGGACCCTATGATTGGTGTAGGCATGTGCAGGCTTAGCAAACCACTAGTGTATTTTATCTATTCTTCTCTTTTCCTCCGAAAACTTTGAAGCATTTGGTGCTCCTTAACTGTGCTTGCTGTCGTGTTTCATATTTTTTTGCATATTAAAGTCGGCCTGTTTCAAAATTCTTCTAGTTTCAGGGATCAGAATAGCAGTATTTGCTCCAGCAATACATGATCTGATACACTTGTTTTAAGTTTCTCTGCCTTATCCAATGCATTTATGATGATGCTACATTGAGTTGCAGTCTACCCTTGTGTACTTGCCTTGTAGCACTTGAACATACGCATTAATGTAGATATGATATTATCTGATATAGTGTGGCAATGAAAATTTGTTGCACTAAAAGTTGATACTAGTTTGGCTGAGGGCTTCCAAACACATCGTAAGCAAAAACTGTGCTAGCTAATTACCATGATTCTTAAGGGTCAGTTTGGCATGAAAACTGGTTTCCTTTGGTCACTAAAACATGTGAGCCAGCCAATCGACTATCTAGCAATTGACTTGTCATCTAATGGTGCCCCTCTTGGAAAGCTTTCATGAAACAGGAATGATGGAACCTCAATTTAAGAAATTTCTGCATGTTTGGTTCATTCCTATTTTAGAAGGGTGGTTCTCTATAGAGGGAACAAATGCCGAGTTGGAAGCTTGCAAAAAGGGTGTAGCTTAAAATTAGGAGAACCAAGATGGAGTATTTGGAATTCAAATTTAAGAGTGGCTATATATAGGCAATGCTTTAGTTAAAACCGATGGTATAAAGATTCCTTGTAGCGATTTGTTTTATTGCCTTGGTTTTATTGTTGAAAAAGATGGGGAGATTGAGGAGGATGTTTTTTTTTTTTTTTTATTTTTATTTTTAATTTTTTTAATATTATTTTTTATAATACAATTATCTATAAAAATGTTTCAATACAATTAGAGTTTTGTGGATGAAGTGGTGATGCGCCTATACTGCATCGTGTGATTGCTGCCTATGAAATTTAAGGGAAAATTTTATAAGATAGTTTTTGAAAACATGTTATACACACTAGAGTCTTGGACATTTAGAAAGCTGCATGAGCCATAGATTCAGTTGTGCAGGGATGAGGATGCTGAGATGATGTGTGGGAAGACTTGGAAGGGTAGAGATAATAATAAAGTCATCCATAGTAGCACAAAGGAGTAAGTCCTGGAAAGAGAAAATGATGGATATCAAAATGAGATGGTTTGGTCACGTGTAACGAAGACTGAAGATTGCTTTTGGTAAAGAGAATGAGAACACCTAAAAGGATTTGAATTGAGGTGGGATGAACAAATATGAAGGCTTATTCACTTATTCTGGATAGGGCCTTAGAATTGATTTGTGAAACAAGATTTGCAAAGGCGATGCCAAAGAATCAGGATGAGGTGATAATCAATGTTCAAAGTATTAGTATAGCATGCTTGCGATACTAAAATACAATAGAAAACATGTATTGTTTAATGTGTTGCAGTTTGAGGGAAACATTGGGGAAAGTTCTTATGAAAATGGTGGAATTTGCTTTGAATACTTTAGGAGATTATTACACAACTCTAAACATCACACACACACACACACACACACACACACACACACACACACACACACTGTTGGTCTTAAGTGATGAAATTTCTCCAATTTGAGTTCATATCATTCAAATGTCATACGATACAAGTGACAAAACACAAACACTGACATCAATTTAGCACAAAGAGTGTTTTGTCCCGAGTATTAGTGCTACAACGGTATGCTACAAGGTATTGGCAGTAGGATCGTATGTAGCAGACAGCTCAAAAATAAAGGGGTAAGAATGTGGTACATCAGATGGTCAATCGTGAGAAACAATAGAAAACAATGAAGGAAAGGTGAAGACTAAAATGAGACTTGAGTATTAAGAGAGTTATTAGTAGGTAATTAAAAGGCAGTAGGATCTTATGTAGCAGACAACTCAAAAATAAAGGGGTAAGAATGTGGTACATCAGATGGTCAATCGTGAGAAACAATAGAAAGCAATGAAGGAAAGGTGAAGACTAAAATGAGACTTGAGTATTAAGAGAGTTATTAGTAGGTAATTAAAAGAACAAAATCTCGAAGGAAGATGGGATGGCAAGGGAGTTACTGTATAAGTGATTAAACTCACATCCGTGATTGGAAGAGGAAGATGCAGAGAAGATGAGATGTGAAGTAGAGAAGATTAATCAAGAGAAAGCAATTTCATTAAGTTCTCCGAGTGGAAGATTCAAGAGGAAAATATAGATATCACAGGAAATGTTGTAGGCACTGTGGGAAATATTAGGAAATATCGCAGTTATCATGATAATATCGGAAAATGTTGATGATAATATTATTGATATCTTGTAAAACATGTTTTCCAAGAAAAATCAGATGATAATATCATTGATTTCTTGCAAAAACATGCTTTCCAAGAAAAATCATCACACCAATTGATATGGAAATATCGGCTGATATTGTCGATTCTTAGAGCACCGGTGATAATGATGATGATGAATATGCTGATATGATGATGATTGCAACAATGATGACGATGCCAATAATGATCGAGGGATTAACTGTTCAACACGCATCTGGTGTAGTGAAGATGACATTCCCTAATTAAGGGCTGGTTAGAATGATTCCCTATATGATCATGCATTTTGGAAGAAAACAGTTGACCGCCTGGTGACTAAAGTTTCTTATTGATTCAGTTTTTGTGAGTGGGTTTGGTCCTTCGTTTGGTTGGTGAATAGGGTTTTAACTGTTGATAATCTCTGCAAGAGGGGCTTGATGCTACTGAATGTACGTATTATGTGCTTGAGAGAACCGAGTTGATGGACCATCTGTTCTTGCATTGCCCTTTTGCGAAGAAATTTTGGGTTAGCTTTCTTGCCACCCTCAATGTCATTTGGGTGATGCCGTATTCATTCCCTCTTTGGCATTGTAGCACGGTGGCAGTATTGGTAAAGATGGTAAGGTGATTTGGAGATTGGTGGGGATGGCTGCTTTGTGGGCCATTTGGGAAGAGAGAAACATGCGCTGTTTCGAGAAGAGATTGGAATTAGAAGATCAGATTTTTTGCAAGGCGGTGCGTTGGGTGGTTGAGTGGGCTTCCGGGTTTAAGGACTTGTACGCTTGCATCATCATAACCCTATTGGGTTGTGACTCTCTCTCTCTCTCTCTCTCTCTCTCTCTCTCTCTCTCTCTCTCTCTCTCTCTTTTCTTCTTTTGTATTCTTTTCCACCGTTTGTGCGGCTTTTTAATAAAATCAATTACCTTTCAAAAAAGGGGAGAAGAAGAGTGGTTTTGATCCAAATTGGTCCAACTTCCAATCCAATAGGGATTTAAATTGGTAGTTTTGTGTTTACATGCTTCAAGAATAAAAAAAAAACGAGAACTTGTGAGTTTGTCACCCCAATGGCCCCTAAAGTTTTAGTCAAATGGATGCTCTGTAGATGCCACTTTTTAACATCAAAGAGAGAGTACCAGGGAAAGGAAAAGTCAGTGTTAAGAGTTTATGGAGGAAACTGAATTTGAGTGTTATAAATCGAGAATTGTCCTTGGGTCAGTACTAAAATTATGGTTGTGTGAGAGTGTGTATTACTGAACTGAATTGCAATGGATGGTTCAATAAAATGAACAAATCGGGTTACTTTTTTCTGTTTTCATGTTGAGGGAGTAGACTCAAAATTGCTAACCATCATTACGAGTATTTGAATGCGAATTATTCCTTTATTAAAATTGAAGAAAAATGTACAAAGTTCATGGGAGAAGCAAAGAAAAGCCAATTGAGCGTTTGCTACCTTGTTCGTGTCTCTAAGAACATGAGAAAAACATATTTTAAGAACTGCAGCAAGACTGCAACAACAAAAAGGGGAAATCCGAAAATTCAAAATATGTCTGCTGGATCTACAGTCTCGATCACCATACATGTGCGCCACATGAGCAATGAGGATGGAACTGCATAGAACTTTCTTCTTGTGAGATGTCTTCAATTTGTATATGGAACAGGGGTTCAATTGATCAACCACCTTGGTTGATCAATCTAGTGAACATTGAATTATACGAATTGGTCTCTGAACAGTTTTGGATAGTCTCAATCGATCGAATTGTTAGATCGATCGACAAAATACGAAAATACTTGAAAACTCTTTGGACACTTTTGAACATGTTTGAGCGATTGAACATGTGGGGCTTAATCGATCGAAGGTTGCTCGATCGATGTCGATTGATCGATGCTTAGATCAACGACGTGCGCAATTTTGTGTAATTGCACGATTTATTTTCTATTTTGATTGTAACACTATATATCAAGATTATGGTATTCTAAGGCATTATTTAGGGTTTTGAGAGAAAAACACGATGGTTTTGGAGAGCTTTAAAGGGATTCTCATCAATGTAAGTGCATTAATTTCTTGTAATTCGTTTTTCATAGTGATTGTTGTCGCTCTGTGTTATGTTTTTTTCCGACTAGGCATTTCCACGTAAAATTTGTGTGTTCTTTGTGTGCTTTGTTTCCATTTGATTTCCTCATTTTTTATTCGAATTCGGGTTTGCTTTCATGCTATTCCCAATAAATGGTATTGGAGCTAACGTTGGGTTTCAAGTTTGAATATGAAACATGTCGTTGAATGTATCAAACATGAAGTATGAAACGAAGAAGTTCATCGGTAGAAATAACTTTGAATTATGGAAGATGAAGATGAGAGGCTTTTTAGTTCAACAAGGATTACAACACATTTTCCTTGGTAAGACGAAGTGTCTTGCGTCTATAAGCAATGAAGAGTGGGATGAACTTGATGAGAGAGCTACTATCTCGATCCAATTATGTCTAGCAGATAATGTTTCTTTATAATGTCCTGTATCAAAAGACCGCCTCATGGGTATGGACAAAACTTGATAGTTTGTATATGAAAAAATCCCTAGGCAATCATTTGTATTTTAAGAAACAGTTCTATAATCTTAAGATGACAGAATGATTTGATATCAATGAACACATTAGAACATTCAGTGATTTGTTTTACAAATTGACGAATGCATAGGTGAAGATTGAAGAGGAAGACCAAGCCCTAATTTTGTTGAATTTTCTTCCATCATCTTACAAGAATCTCGTAGACACTACGTGCCACGACGGAGAGACCGTAGACATCGAAACCGTCATCTCAGCCCTTCATGTGAAGCAGTTGAGAAAGAATGACAATGTCATGACAATGAGTTTTCTACCGATGCATTGGTTGCCAAGGGAAGGAATTCTGAATGGGAGATAGGTAATTCTCGATCAAGATCCAAGTCGAAAGAGAAAGACAAGATAAAGTGTTGGAATTGTGGGATGATAGGATACATGAAGAAGGATTGTCGGAATCCTAAAGTTCAAAAGGGAGAGAAATCTGATGATACGTCGAAGGAAGCCAACACAGTGAAATTTGTTGAGAAGATGGATAGTGGTGACGTTTTGACAACATCCAAATCTGGTTACATCAGTAACGACTGGATTTTGGATTCGGGAGCATCCTACCACATGACTAATCACATGGATTTATTCACCAGTTACAATGAGTATGATGGTGGACATGTGTTTATGGGTAATGACATTGCTATAACATAATTGAAATCGGTTCGGTGTGCATCAGAATGTTTAATGGGGTGGAGCGTATACCGATAAAGGTGAGATACGTTCCTAACCTCAAGACGAATCTGATTTCACTTAGGGCATTAGAGACGCTTGAGTGCAAGTTCACCTGTTTGATCGTGTCCTTAAAGTTTCAAAGGAGGCACTAATAGTGATGAAAGTGTATTGGAACGGGTAACCTTTACAAGTTGATCGAGAATATCATATCAGGTGGAGTTATAACATATGTAGCGGAGTCCATGTCAGCACGTTTGTGGCATGCATGTCTAGGTTACATGAGCGAGCGTGGCATGAAGGTACTTTATAATCATTCATTGATTCTTGTTTTTAAACGTGCTGATTTTAATGTATGTGAGCATTGCTTATATGGTAAACAATCATGGTTAACTTTCAAGACTATAAAGATGTATATTAGGGTATACTGGAGTATGCGCATTTAGATGTATAGGCTCCGTATCCCGTTGTTTTGCCTACGGGTCCATCCTTTTTTGTCTCATTCATAAGATGGTTGTTGCAAGAAATTGTGGGTTTATTTTTTGAAAAATAAATCCGATGTATTCGCCACATTCAAGGTGTCGAAGGCAATGGTCGAGAAGCAAACGACGAAAACAGAAAGTCTTAAGGACAAACAATGGTAGTAAATTCGCTTCAAAGGAATTCAACCAGTTTTGCAAAGATGAGGGGATTGTAAGGCACAATACAATGAGGCACAGACCTGAGCAGAATGGTATGACAAAACGGATGAATCAGACTCTCTTGGAGAGAGCCTGAAGCTTGTTGAGTAATGCTGCTTTGGGCAAATAATTATGGATTGAAGCCGTTAAAATAACTTGTTATCTTGTGAATCGGTCCCCGTCTATTGTGATAGATGTAAGATTTCAGAAGAAGTGTGGAATGGTCATGACGTAGACTACTCACCGTTGTGCGTATTTGGTTGTGGTGCTTACTCTCATGTACTGTTAATTGAGAGAAATAAGCTAGATCAAAGGACAAAGAAGTGTACTTTTGTAGGCTATGGTGATAGAGTGAAGGGATATAAGTTGTATGATTGGGTCATACGAATGATCATAATTAGCCGATATGTCAGGTTAGATGAGGATTCCTTGTTCCACAAGGACGAACACAAGGAACTGGAGAAATCAACAATTATTGATGCTGAGATTGAAAAAGTTGATATACAGGTAAAGCCTAAGATGCAGATAGAGGTACATGAGTTGGTGAAGCAACTACCTCTTAGAAGAAATCCACTGAGATCGTAAATTACCGGCTAGAGACAAATATGAGTTGAATGTTGCATTTGCTCTCATTATGGATAAGGGGAGATTTGTCTACCTTCTAGAAAGCATTGAAGGACTTGGATGCTAAGAAGTGGATGCGATCATGCACAACGAAATGTATTCTTTGTACAAGAAAGACATGTGAGCTGGTGGAGCTTCTAGTTGGGCATAAAATGATCGGTTTTAAGTGGATTTACATGAAGAAACGAGATAGATACAAGATGAAATTGGTTGTTAAGGGATATACTCAGATAGAAGGTATCAACTTCAGTAAGATATTCTCATCGGTTATCAAGTAGGTGTCTATTAGGTTTGTGTTGGCGCTGGTTGCCAAATATAACCTTGAATTGGAGTAAATTGATGTCAAGACTGCTCTCCTACATGGAAAATTAGAAGAACAAATTTACATGAAGCAAACAGATGAGTTCGAGATATAGGGATCAGAGAATAAAGTTTGTAGGTTGATGAGGTTATTGTACGACTTAAAACAGTCGCCTAGGAAGTGGTATAAGAAGTTTGATACTTTCATGGTGAGTCAACGATTTACTAGGAGTGAATATGATCATTGTGTCTACTTCAAGACACTTAGTGATGAGAAATTCGTTCTACTAGTATTGTATGTTGATGATATTCTTATCGCCAATCAAAGCATATTTGAAATCAACATATTGAAGACTCAATTGTGAGGGACATTCCAAATAAAAGATTTGGGGGTTGCAAAGAACATTCTCGGCATTAATATACATAGAAATAGGGAGAGGAGCATGTTACGAGTATCTCAGACAGAGTACCTTGAGAAGGTATTGGTGAAGTTTGGGATGAACAAGACTAATCTAGTTAGCATATCCCATACTACTCACTTTAATATTTCTTCAGAGCAATGTCTTATTACAGATGAAGAAAAACAGGTTATGTCTCGTGTGCACTATTCGAGCGCTGTTGGCAGTTTGATGTATGCCATGACCTCTACGAGACCGGATATTTCACATGCAGTTAGTGTTGTGAGTAGATACATGTCAAGCCCCGGTAAACAATATTGGGAGGCAGTGAAATGACTACTTTAATATACGCGAGGTACAACGGACTACGTCTTGACATTTTCGAAATTATAGGGAAAGTTAGTAGGCTATATGAATTTAGATTACACAGGAAATGTGAGCAACAGAAAATCGACTTCCAGCTACTTGTTTATGCTTGTGAGTGGAGTGATTAGCTGAATGTCGAAGCTTCAGTATGTGGTTGCTCTTTCCACAACAGACGTTGATGGTGATAGATGCATTCAAAGAATATGTTTGGTTGCCAGGGATGATGAACGAATTTGGACTTTAGCTGGATGTCGTGCCGGTTAGTTGTGATAGCGAAATCGCGATTAACTTGGCAAAGAATTTGGTTTATCATTTTAGAATTAAACATATTGATGCTCGTCATCATTTTATCCGATAAGTGCTTGAGGAAGGCGGTGCCACTCTCAAGAAGATCTACACGAGTGTGAATTTGGCAGACATGATCGATCGAGTGATATAATTCTGAAATACTTGAAAACTCTATGGACACTTTTGAGCATGTTTATGTGATCGAACATGTGGGGCTCGATCTATCGATGCTTAGACGATGCGCATAGTTTTACAAAATTGCGTGATTTATTTCCTATTTCGATTGTAACACTATAAATATTGGGTGTAATTGAGATTAGGGTATTTTAAGGCATTATTATGGGTTCTAGAGAAAATGCTAGGGTTTTGGATAGATTCAAATGAGTTCTCGTCTGTATAAGTGCATCCATCTCTTGTAATTTATTTTTCATCGTGGTTATTGTCGCTTTGTGCCGTAATTCTTTTTTCGTAAGAGTTTTTTTTTTTTTTTTTTTTTTTTTTTCACGTAAAATTTGTATTTTTTGTTTGCATTTGATTTTCTCATGTTTGATTCAAATTTGGGTTTGCTTACGCTCTCTCCAACCTTTCTCGCATAATTGCATGTACCTTTTGGTTTTGCTTCATTTGCTGTTGACGGACCCTGCCATTTTTAACCTGAAGTCGGTGACAAGGTATAAGAAACAACTTCATGACCCCGTAACACTCATAACGGTTGTAGTGAAAAAGGAATAAATTAGAAAATTAGAAAACAAAAAAAAGTGGAAAACATTCACCTTATGGGAAAAGAATGGCCTTTTTTACGGATAAAAAAGCGATAGAATGTTAGAATGTCTCTAGACCACCTGCTCTCGCACATGCATTCATGTGCATACGGTCACTTTTCCATTTGGTTTTGTAAACCTTAAGCTCTAAGTTTCAAAGTCTAATCATTAAAAAAACATTAAAAAAAAAAAAAAAAACAGCTTTAAATTAAAGAAAGCTAACATGTGCAAAGAGAGTTGACTTACTTTTTATGATGGGTAAGAGAATCTAGCCTTTAAGTAAGATACACGTAGTCGGTTCAATCCAAGTTCAAAACATATGGGGCCACTCAAGGTAAGCCAAGGGAGCAACGATCAAAGCCGTTCATCATCCAAGTCCAACCGTCTAGAAGAGTGTCGAGCATCGTTGGTCCATCGTGGCTCAAGCTATGTGGTCAATCTCTTTTCTAATTTATAGATGTCTAGTTGATATCATTATGTTTGAGTTTCAGGTCCTAACTATGGAATTCTAACTGGGGATTCAATTCTAGAAAAATGAACATATAATTCATAGCATAATGCAATCAGAGTTCTGAAAAACGGCTTGTGTGTAACGATTGTGTTATTCCATTGTATAGTGATAGTTAATTGATGAAATAACAGTTTTCGTTTGGAGAAAGAACAACAGAAAAGAAAAGAAGCAGCAGTGATTGACACTGTTTCAAAAGCTTTTGTAATGGGTGCTATAACATATCAAAAAAAGTGCGTTGGGATGAAAATGAGGAGATGAGGCAAATAAAGGTTGCAATGGCCAGTAGACAGCTCCATTCGACGAACTTGGCTAGGATTTGGGCTGGGCTTGGCCTACTACCTTGCCCACATGGGCTGAGCTTGGGCTACGCATGTTGGCCTGATCAATTTTCCGGCCGGGCTTAGGCTCAAGTCATTTTAGCCTTACCCAATCCCACCATATGTGCATGTTATATCCTACAAATATACCATTCCAATCCAAATGTAAACCTCTGCTTTTTCATTCGTTTGAAATGTCCATTTCTTGGTGCATGCATGGCCGTTTGATCAATGGGTAGATTAGGAACATTCAAGTGGGGAATAGGGATTATCAGTCTTTCTTGTGAGCCGGTTAGCTGATGTAGAGCGGGTTGCTGACACTTTCATGTCCCAGATGGACCAGATAAGGCCCGATCAGAGGCGGAAGTCACCAAGATTGTCAGAACCTTAAAACAGGCATATCTCACAAACCGGAATGAGTTACTCGACATTCCATATATGATTTTGGGCTAGGACGACCTACGTTAGCCAAATAACCCGGTTAGGCCGGGTTGCCCATGCCGAATTTGCAAGATTCCATCAAATCCATGGTCGAATTCCCTGTTTATTTCTGTTTTTACTATTTTTAGTAAGTTTCGGTTTGATTGGGTCCTTAATCTTGCTCGGGTGGTAGACTCTCAAGAGTTTCAACTCCCCGTCAAGGGTTCGAGTACCCATAGGTGGTGAAATTCCACTAGGGTGAGTGTGTGGGGTGTGTGTGCATGTGTTAAAAATAATTTTTTTTTAAAAAAAAACAAACAAAAAAAAAGTTTCAGTTTTATTATAACTCTTCATCCGTTGGGCTTTAGGATTTGTGTCCAACATGAAAAGTGCTTAGAAAAAATTAGGAAAATAACGTGGTTAAGCCACATAGGACCCTTACTATAAATAATAATTTTACTATTTATAGTAAGTTATGAATTTTAGGGAGTTTGAGTTAGAGTCAAATGTTGAAACTTCTTCTAAGGTTTGGTATCACTATATAAAGGGCTGTAAATTCATTTTCATTAGATATCAATCAAATTACGAATTTTATAGAATTTATTTTATATTTTCCTCGCTTTTTTTTTTTTTTTTTTCCGTGGATTTGAGAAGTCTTTGTGAGGAGTATAGAGAAGCTCCATGGATTCGTAGTAGTTATCCTTGAGGAAGATGGTGATTGACCTCATCATGTTTATCCCTGCATTAGTAGCGTGAGGCCGAGTCCAATCAATTTTTAGGTTCAGGCTGAGATCTGCTCTTCTTAGCCTTTTTTAGGCCTAGACCTTTGGTCTTAAGTGTTGGGTGGGATTGGGCGTAGCCCAGCCCTGCCTATTGCCGCCCCCAGCGGCAAGTCAAAGTGTGCAAGTAGAATGGGATTTTTGGTCAAAGTAACCTCCAACCATCCTGAAATAGCCTTAAAAACCCCTTCTCAAAATAAGTCTTTGTGGCCTCTTGACAGCTGACTTTCTTTTTGGACCATTTTGCCCTTCACCCTATTCAATCGTTGAGTTCTTCTATGCGTAAAGGCCATCCTTTCTAAAAGTGGCAGTGGGTCCCTCAACGTTGAAAGAGCCCACTCTATGAAAGATCTGCTTCATGATTCATTGATTGTAATCGGACAGCCGTGAAACATTAGGAAAGTGGTCTCTTTGTAACCGGTTAACCTCTCCGTGGCCCACAAGACCCTTAGAAGCTCACGTTCATTCAGAGACCATTTCTTCCGGTGTGGTCCACTTGTGATGCATTTTCCCCTCAAACTTACTTTGGCCCCACAAAATTAAAATCCCTTCCATATGTACCGTATGGATCCCCCTCATGCCAAGCTGGTGAGCCCCAAACAATGCACCTCAAATCTCCTTGTGGGGCCAATTAGCAATAAATAAGTCATTGACCCTTTTTTATAGGTCATTTAATTTTATTTTCTTATGCACGGATGGACCACTTTCAACAACGGTTGTAGGTAATTATACGAAGAGCACCATACTCTCCGAAGACGCATTGGTTGATGTATTTTTTGACACAAGGGAAGGTTGTTCATATTTTCATCTTACTTTTTTATCGTTCTATGAAGTCGGTGTTGTACATCTCACAACGCCAACCGCTTCAAGGAAGATATGGCTCGGAAGTGGTCAACGTGAGTCACACTTGGGCTACAGTACTCACAACTGGGGAGATGTCACCCGACTGCAAGCCATCCAGTTGTGAGCCATATGGCCCAGGTGCGAGACCTGTAGCCCATGTGAGAGCCACATGGCCCCAAGTGCAGGCCATGTCTGAGCACTGTTCTCTATGTGTGAGCCATGTGGCCCAAGTGGGAGCCTCATAGCCCCATGTGTGAGCCACATTGCCCAGGTGCGAGGCAGTGTGGGTGTCCTAATGAAAATTTAGGACAATTTTTTTTAAAGAGTTTCCTGTTGTATTTCATAAACTAATAGCCTCAATTTTTTCATCACATGTACGAAAAAAGTTGATGATTATGTCTTTTTTGGCAAATATTATGCTGTTATGATGGGAAGCTAGTATGCATAAATGATAAATGGGACTATAATGGCGATAAGGCTAAAATGGCTGTTGTGAGCAAAAACATAACATAACATGAACTCATAAATAAGATGCACAAGATTACAAATATGATGCGAGAGGAGTGTGAGGTTAGAATGAAGGTTGTGTAACCAACAGTGAGTCCAATGCCAATACTTGCACATACTATTGGAGATGATGAAGATATCTTGGTGTACCTGATGAGCTGTAGTCAATGCCCTAAGCTTCAAATACCTGTGTATATAGAGAAGATAATAAAATTTACAACTGTGGTTCAAGAAGTAGTTCCTGAAGATCTGAATGAGCACCCAAGGACAATGGATGTTGATTTGGAGTTGAGATTTCCAAATGCCCATCGAACGGTAGATGCAACCATCCTTGACTCTTCATCCAATGTAACGAATCATGATCAGTGGCTCGACAGGTGGGATGGGCCAACTTTCCATCTATTTGAAAACTTTGACATCCCAGGCCCTTCAACCAATGTACCGAATCAGGAACCATGACCCGAGAGTTTTGAGGGGCCATCTTTCAAGTTGTTGGATAATGATTCCTGGCCAGACATTCCTGGACCATCAATCGATGCATCGATACATCATCCTAGGCCCGAGAGTTTTAAGGGGCCATCTTTCAGGTTGTTGGATAGTGGTTCCTACCCAGACATTCTCGGACCATCAATCAATGCACCGATACATAATCCTAGGCCCAAGAGTTTTGAGAGGCCATCTTTTAGGTCGTTAATAATGATTCCTTCCCAGACATTCCCAGACCATCGACCTGCTCCATCAAGAAATTCACCGATACTTCTTCCAAGGGTCGACAATTATTCAGAGCCAACTTTTTGAAGAGTCGATAGTGAATACGATCCAAATATCCTACTCCCATCATTCAACATATGTGAGAATGATGCGATATTCATTAACGTGGAGTTTTTGAAGCTTCCGAACTTTATCAACAATCCTAGTCTACTCACCATTGGTCAGATGTACAGGAACAAGAATCATATTAACAATGCACTTAGTAAATTTTTCATGTGATTCAACTTTCAATATAAGGTGGTGAAATCAAACAAGAAGAGATACACAATTAAATGCATTATAGATAGTTGTGTTTGGAGGGTGCATGCATCGAGAGTGGACATGTTTAGCATTTTCAAAATAAAGACATACAGATCCGAACACACATATATGCAGGTTGCTGATGCGATAGCTTATCGACACAACTTCAATGACGATATCAGGTGGTGATGCAACTTGTGATGGATCTAGTTGTTATAAACAAAAAGTGTTTATAGGCACATGGAAACATCAGCACCAGGCTACCGTGAAGATAAGCAACGAGTTTGCTCCTAGTCACATGAGGTCGGGTCTACCAGTCAGGCCACGTGACATAGCATTGAATGTATGAAGAATAAGGAGTTGAGATCAGTTATACGAAGGTGATCAAGAGCAAGGCAATTGCAATGAATGATGTGATAGGATCCTATGAGATATCTTACTCTGTGCTTTTGGCTTACCTTCACGAATTGACAAAGGCAAACCTCGAAACTTCAAATCTACAAATAAACAATGAAATGAATTGTTTCGAGAGACGCATCATTTCACTCGAACAATGTATTATACGTTTTTTGCAGTATTTTCAGAGGGTTGTGTGTGTGGATGTGGCTCATTTGAAAGGAAAATATAGAGGGGTATTGTTTATAGGTACAACATTAGATGAAAATAATCACATATTCCTAGTTGCTTATGGGATCGGAGAGTCGGAGAATAACAATGGTTGGAATTACTTCCTCAACAATTTGCAAAAAGCGATTGAATAGGTCGACAAACTCGTTATTATTTTTGATAGTCATAAAGGCTTAATGAGTGAAGTGAAGGTCATATTCCCGTCAACTACCTATGGTTATTGTGCACGCCATATTTTCACCAATTAGACGCATTCGTTTAAGGACAACACGTTAAATAAGTATTATTGGCCGACTGCTAAGACATGCATGAAAGTTAGATTTGATGATCTAATGCTCTCGATAGGCCTAGCCAACGCCTTTGCATATAAATGACTTGTTAACATCGGAAAGGGCAAGGAAAGATGAGCGTCTTCTTGGTTTGATGACAAAAGATACAACATCATAACCACAAACAAATCTGAAAGCGTAAATGCACTTTTCAAGGAAGTATGGAAATATCCTATAACCACACTCTTCGAAATAGTGAGAAGCAAGATACAACAGTTTTACCAAATTCGTAGAGAAGATGGCATGCCATTCCCGGGATATCTAACTCCCTAGGTAGAGAATTAGATTGAAAGAATTCTATCCCTCTTTTCAGCGGACAGTATGCACGGCAATTTCAATAAATGAGTTCGAAGTAAATGCAGAGGGTTTGAATGACATAGTAAGCTATCTTCTGCAACATATATATGTGGTGAGTTTCAAACCATGGTATTACCTTGCCTTCATGTAATTGCATCCTACGGTAAGTACGAAATCGATCGATATAAGATCTATTCTGGGTTTTACATGGCAGGACTTTACTATAAAACATACCAAGAATCGATCTATCCTCTCACCGATACTAGCCAATGGGACACTCCGTTAGATATTAAAGTGATATGCGATCGGATATGTCCCCCAATACAGAAAAAAAAAAAAAAAAACTAAGTGTAAACAAAAGACTATCAGGATTACTAGCCTAGGAGAAGACAAGCCTACTGTTAAAGTGTGGAAACTGCGGGCGAACGGGTCATAATCGGTTGATATGCGAATTCCTTCCCATTGCTAGAGAAAATTAATTTTGTATATTTGAATAGGATCCTTGAAGCCCACGTTGTCCATATTTTTTTGCAATATATAATATGACTTGTAAATTTTTATATTGGAATCTATATGATGGAGTGATGGACATGTATTCGAACAGGAACTTTGTATGCGAATATAAATGTTGGAGTGATGGACATGTCTAAGGATGTTGATGGAAACATGAGTGGAACATGTCATGTAGCTTGAACCCTCCCACCTGAATTCAATGTGGCTCGCACCTAAAATACAAGGCTTGTACATAAGTCTCTATGGCTCGCACATGTAACACATGGATCTCCGAAGAGACACATGGCTCGCCAATGTGACCTGTAAATCAAACCCTCCCACCTAAGTTCAACGTGTCTTGCAGATGGAACACAATGCTCGCACTTGAGTCTACGTGGCTTGCATCTTAAACACATGGCTCACCGATGTGACATGTGGCTCGAACCCCGCTTAAGTTCAACGTGGCTCGCAGAAGAAATGTGCACTTCGGCAAGCCACAAACGCTCCTATGTGCGAACCATGTGTCCAGGTGCAAGTATCAGTGAACTTCTACTTTAAACAATTTTCCTTCCTTTTTTTGCCTAACTCGAAATTCAAAAAAAATGGTACAAATGAGAAATTAAAATGGATGGGGTATACTGATTTCGACAAATGTTGATGTACATCATTTTTTCAAAAGGAATGAATTAAAGATTCAAAAAAAAAAAAAAAAAAAAAAAAAAAACTACACATCATTTTTTGTTTTCTTTCTCGATATCTATTGCTTTGGGCCGGTTGTCTTTCTCTTTAATACCATTTTATCATCTGGCATTCTCTTTACAACTTTGTATGCTTCTCCTCTCTTCTCAGCCTCTACCTTTTCTCTAACTTTCCCCTCGTTCTTCTCAACTCCCGCCTTATCTTCATTTTCTCCTCTGCTTCAGCCTTATTATTATCTTTATCCATGGGTTTCGATATTCTTCGGTGTTGATGAAGATAGTCAAATGTAATAATTTTTTTTTTTTTGAAATTTGGGATATTGTCCTACATTTTATGAAGTTATTATAATTTAACAATAGAGAAAAATAAATAAAAAAGCATTCTTCCAATTGATACAAACTTGAGTAAAATTGATTTCTTCATTACTACATAGGAAGTCAATATATTTGAGGATGACTATCCCACAATCATAGTAAATTTTTTGTTTTGGGATTTCCGTTGGTATAGAAAATATGGAATAACCATGTTAGACCCACGATGAATATGGAATAACCATCTTAAACCCACAATGAATGCTCTAACCTGTTCATTGTATACCCCACTTTAAGAGTTGTAGAAACTATCGAGCAATTTTACTTGTCCCCTCTTGGGGTTATACTACCATCAAGAACCAAAATTGTCCATAGGCATTGCATGGGAAGTACACTTACAAAAAAATTTCAAAATCTATCAATAGGCAAATATATATTAAAGTAGCATGAATATCAAGTCTGGTAGAAGTTAAAATAGTAGCTTACATAGTCACATTTGTATAATGATTTTGGTTGGCTAACTCCTTGAACCATAGCCATGTATTGTTTGTTCATTAACTCATCACGTATATCTCTTTTATTCTTACGGTCACCCTGACCATAAGCATATATTTCATCAAGGTCATACTTAAAAAATGTTGTCAAATAACAATCAATTTATTGTTAGTCAAGTAGTAATGATAGACTTCTATTGCAAAATACTTTAAACAGTCAATGTTATAGACATTACATAAAACCATGTACTAACGAACGTGCAGTATTGAGTATACTTATTTGGGAACTCATCCTTATGCCTTCTCAAGAATCCATATACATGCTTATACTCTGTACAATAAGTAATTGTCAGTAAACACGTATAAAACAATACATAATAATTAATTAGGTAATTGACTCCAACTTACCTAATCGTCAATCCATGACATCAGGTCCCATAAATAATTCATCCAAGAAATATCACTGGCATCGTAAGCAGCACGAACATCCACGTACTCTTTTGGGTTGGGCTCCCTTTCAGGGTCCATGTATCCCGTTTCATCGGGATGAAGTTCACCTTGTTTACTCCTAGGGTCTATGTAAGGACTAACAAGATACTTAAATAGATGAATTTCACGCCCGGGTCTCACCTCATCAGCTTGAGGAAGTTGGGTGGTATGGCCTCGATTGTTGTAGGGGCGATTTGTGCCCCTGAATGATTATGCAACGCGGCTTGGCCACCTGACTCATCAAGTTGTGTGGCCTGGGCCCTTGACTCCTCAAGCTGCATGGCTTGGGCCCCCGACTCCTCAGGTTGTGCGGTCTGGGCCCCGGACTAATCAAGCCTCTCAGAATGGGCCCTTGACTGCACTAGTCTGCGCCCCCTTCTTGGCCATAGAAGTCGTAGTGCACAAACCTTAATTGTGTATGACATAAAGTTGGTTAGTAAAACATTATCAATTGTAAGATATTAAATATGCGAGTTTAGATGGAATGAACTTAGAATTACCTTCAGTTCTTCCAACTAAGCCATGTGATAATTCATCCCTTCTTGAAGCCGTTTATTGTCATCTCTAAGGTTGGATATCTCAGCCTATATCTTCTCATCTCCATTGATACACATGCTTAAATTAAAAGTTAATTGCATAACTTAATCATATAATGCTTTCATTTCATCATCATTTATTTTCTTCTTCCTCACTTGTACCATAGAATCCACCCTCTGTGGCTCATCCTCATGTTTCCCTCTTTATTCTCTTCTTCTTTTCCCTCCTCTCTCTTCTCTCTCTCCCCCCCCCCCCCCCCCCCCCCCCCCCCCCCCAATTAACATCTTGCTCTACTTCTCAGGCCCCAACTCCTCTCCCAACACATACGTGCGAACATATCTAATACCTGTAGTTCTTTCCTCCGCTCCAGTGGGGGGATGAGATCTCCACTTACCTTAAGCTACAATAACGTGTAAATCCTATCAGTTACATTTAGCACGGGTGTTATGTAATGAACAATCCGAAAAGTGATATTGTAGTTTACTTGCTTGTTTGAAAAAAAAATTTAAATACGGCGGTAAATTTTGTTAGTCTAATTTAAAAACAGAGGAATATGGATATGACCCTTCTGGTTGGAAAAAAGCTTTCGAACCAGACAATGTTGGTATAACCTCATATGCCCAAACCTGTCTAATGAAAGAAACAAGAAGAAATAATATAAGTTATAATATACTTGAACAAAAAACTAAAAGATATTATAATATCGAAAGGTATTTTGAAAAGAAGTTACATATAAGGTAAATGGGCATCTACTATGGTTATAATGGTCCAGATAGTCTTTATTACAATATTTGCTTCTTGTTTCAAAATTATTGTACCTAGAGCTGTAGATGAATAGAGTTAACTTGGTTAGCTTGCTCGACTCGACTCGAAAAAACTCGATTTGACTCAGTTCGAAACAGAGTTCGAGCCGAGTCAAGCTAATTTTTTGGGCTTAAAAGAATTTTGAGCCGAGTTCGAGCTTGCTCGAGCTCGACTCGGTATTGAGCTCGAACCCGACTTGGTTTGGCTTGGTTTGACTCGATTCGAAAATATGATAGGGTATATATATACTTGGTCGCCGAAATGGGTTAAGTTAGAAAATCCCTAAACCCTCCAGTGCCCGACTCCTCTTTCCCTTTCTAAACCCTCCGCTTCCAGTGCCTGACTCGTCTTTCCCTCTATCTCCGTTCTCCAGCCCGATCGAGCAGCCAGCAGCGACTGCCACACCTCTTCCTCTCCTCCCTCCATTCTTCAGCGTCCGATCGAGCGGTTGACAGCCACTATCTCCTCCCTCCATTCTCTAGCGTCCAATCGAGCGGCAGGTAGCAACTTAAAGGTAGACTCTCCTCTCCTCTCCCTCTCTTATCACTCACATTCCCTCTAGTCAGGCTATGGTGACTGGCAAGCAGCGTCTGTCTGATTAACGAACCCCACCCGACCACTGGGCCCATTGTTTCTGGCCCAATCGGACGGTCAGACCCCACTCGACCATTGGCCATGTGGCCCTGGTCCACTCGGATGGTTGGACGCCTCTTGACCAGTAGCCCGGTGGCTATGGTCCACTCGGACAATCAGACTGGCCATGGGAAAAGTGGATTTGTTGCCACAAAATGATCCTATCCATCAATCGATAGATAAATAAATTTAAAAGTGGTCAATGGTATACATCTAAGTTTAATTTTTCTTAATAGTGCTCATTTTCGTTTTCCATGCCCAAATTAAATACATCATTTTAAAATTTTTGAGAAAAACGAAAGATAATTATCCTTTATATAAAGTGCCCCTCTTATGTCAATGTAACATATGCTCAACATGTGTAGCCATCCATCTTAAAAGTGACATACACATTTCATTTAACATATGTTATCATTTATCTTTTAGTGACACATATTTTAATGTGCCACACAATCCAATGTGCTATATATGCATAATATGTACCACCCTTATCCTCTAATACCTTTGTATGCTATTTATGATATTAAGCTACATTTACAAATATGTCATTTGCTATTGTGTTACGTGTTTCCATCTATCTTTAAGCGCTTTACATATTCCATATATGTATCTCAACATGCCACACATAGAGTGTATAATTATCCATCTTCAAGCATTTTACAATCCAACATGCTATTTGGATTTGTTAAGTTGTTTTTGAGTTAATTTGTTTTTAATTTGTTTAATTGTGAGATTATTTTTTTGTTAAATGTAAGTGTTAATTTGTTAAGTTGTTTTTAAGTTAAATTATGTTGCCAAACATAGACACAGCGAGTTCTTGAAGACGGAAATTCTCAAATTGTTCCATTTTTGGATAGTTCAGGGTTAGATAGATTATAATGTCTTATTTATTCCAATTTGAATGCATATGCTTATTCCGGTTTCGTTTCTAATTTTTCTCTCTAGATATATTTTCTGCATTTATTTCTGTCACCAAATGTTCGCACTTTGTGTTGATGCTAGATATGATAATCAAATATAGGATGAATATATTTTAGAGAGATAAGGGGAGATACTACCGAAATTTTGGTGTGACATTTAAATTGGAAAATGAAGGCATTACAATCTATCCAACCTTGAATGAGTGACTGATTTAAACAGTTTGGCAAGTATGCCCGTGTAGGTATAAGTAAGCATTACATTATGCAATTCTATAGAGCAGTGTAGTGAAGATTATAACATATCAAGAATTTTGTTTTAAAGATGACTAGTGAAGAGGAAACCCCAAATACCCCTGGTGTGGGTGCATCAATCATATCTCCACCTCTCGTAGAGGGATACACGTTTTCAACTATAGGCAAAGGAAAGAAGAGATCAACGGTGTTAAATGACTTTGAAGAAGTCACGATTAATGGTGTGTTGAAGATCAAGTGTATTCATTACAAGTCACTATACAGTAAGAATCTAGGGAGATCAACAACACATTTAAACAGACATAAGCAAAATTGTTTTAAGAGATCAAGACTCTCACCTCTAGGCTAACACTTGTTGTCATTTACCACGTCAGAAGGGGATGACTCACAAGGCGTAGTATCCACTCATAAGTTTGATAAAGAAAAGCTGAAAGAGTAGTATGATAGATTAGTGATTCTCGAAGAAAAACTTTTCAGAATGATAGAAAGTAAGAGTTTAGGTCTTTCTATCAATTCCTTAACCCTCGAGCTGAGAATGTCTCCCGTGTCATTGTGTAGAGAGAGTCCATGAAGATGTACACAAACGAGAAGATGAAATTGAAAGAAGTTTTGGCTTCAGTATCTAGAATAAGTTTGACGTCTAATTTATGGACAATGTCCAATCAAAGAAAATGATACATTTCATTAACCGCACACTACGTAGATAAAGATTGAAAACTCTGCAAGAGAATTTTGAACTTCCGTCATCTTCCTTCTCCTTATATTGGTTTACTTATTTCAGATTGCATCTACAGTTGTTTACAAGACTGGGGCATTGAGAAAAAAATTTCAGCAATAACTTTAGACAATGCTTCAGCAAATGACAGTGTAATTTCATGTTTACGTAACCAGTTCAGGGTAACCAGAAATTTATTTTTTAATGAAAAATAATCCAAGTCAGATGTTGTGCCCAGATTCTAAACTTGATTGTACAAGAAAGGCTGAAAACAATTAATTACACTGTAGAAACATAAGAGAAAGTATGAAATATATAAGGGGGTCGTCGTTGAGACTTGGTGTATGGAATGACATCATCTAACGTTTGAATGTGCCATTTTAAAAAATGTTGAAGTTAGATGTGTGTACACATTGGAACTCGAGTTATGAAATGTTAGATACGACAATGGAATTACATATTGCATTTTTTGAATATGCGGTGCGTGACAACATATTCTTGGTTGTCGAGCGCAGATGATTAGATCAAAGCAAAACAAGTTCATAACTTTCTCAAAGTTTTTTATTATTGCACGAAGGTTTTTTTCTTGAAATAAGTATCTAACTATGAATCTATTTCTTTCATCTCTTTGGAAGATAAATGATGCTCTACAAAAAATGTCAATGCGGGTCCAAATTTTATATGACAGGTGACAATTGGTATGTAGATGAAGTTTGAAAAATACCAGGAAAAATGTTATTTGTTGATGTCCTTAGCAATTGCTCTTGATCCTCGTTGTAATATGGGCCTAGTCAAGTTTATTTTTATGAAGACTTATTCTGCTGAAAGAGCGGTAACGAAGACTTTCAAGGTTCGTTAAGCACTTGAAGATTTGTATGGTTTGTATGCTACTACTTTACCTACAGTAGGTGTTAAAGAAGGTGGAGATACGGATGTTTCTATAACTAATGATGACAATTTGCTAAACGAATACATGTCTTACTTAGCACAAGAACGAATAGGAGTTTAGACTAAGGAATCAGAACTAGAATTGCACCTAAATGAGTCAATCGTAAAGCGATCCGACTTTGATGTTTTGGAATGGTTGGAGATAAGTGTCAGTGATTCAAAATACCCTACATTATCTGTGATGACATGAGACATATTATCAATACTAATTTCACTAGTGCCATCAGAATCCGCATTTAGCACGGGGAGTAAGGTTGTGAGTAAGTATCGAATCTTACTTTCATAAAAAACAGTTGAAGCATTAATTTGTACAGAAGATTGGTTGCATTTGATATGGGGAGGAGATGATATTAATGATGAGGAAGATGAAGAGATCAACATTCATGACGAGACTCTACCTGCAACAACAACTACATGAAGGTGTTTATCAATTTTTTTCGTTTTTGTTGAACTTGAATGTTACGTAATATTACTTAACTTGAAACGTGAAAGTGGTGCGACGTGAGTCTATGAGACTGTGATATTTATTTACTCATTATTGTTTATTTGATTTTATTTTATATATATTCATATTGGTTTTATTTTGTTCTTATATCAAGTTCAAATTATTTATCAACATTATGATTTTTTTTATATAAAAAATTGAGTGTAGATATGTCGTCATCTGACCTATCGACCAATACTGGGGACTAAGCTTCCCTAGTCTAATCGCCACCAAGGTCTGGAAGAACAAAGATTGTGTGTGGTTTGTGTGGTGCAAAGTTTGTGAACAATACTAATCGGTTTCGATTACACTTGTCATGTCGAGGTAATGATGTAAAACCGTGCTCCAATGCCCCAAGGGATGTCCAAATTTTTTTTCGGGCCATTTTAGATTTGAATAGGAAACCTTCCACTACATCCAAACCTTCTAAATTCGGTACACGGATAACTTCCATGGAAGAGGCAGATGAGGAAGCCATATTAAAAACTTTGGAGGAAGAACAACTCCAACTCGCCTTAAAACGTAGTATGGAAGAGGTTTCTAGACTTTAGCGATATCCTCCAAGATAACATGATGTTGAAGCAGAATTGAGCGCGAGCAACAAAAAGAAGAAAAGTAACAAATTCAAGTTCTTCACCCGTCTCAATAAATTTTATAAGGCGTTGGATACCACGTACAAATCTTCACATAAAGAAAGTTTGAAAATTTTAGTTTAAACTATAAAAAAGCATGAAGGAAATATCTCTTCACCTTCTGACTCAGAAGAGGTGAACCAGTATGTATATGAAAAATTATATAGTAGTTTGGATGACGATATAGGAACTTATAATTGTGTGCTAGGAATCGGAAGGCATTCCTCCTATGGAGGTTATCAGTTGTAATTTGTGAACAATGTAATTATCGAAGCTTTATAATCGTAATTTATGTATTTTATTGTTTTGTTCAACTTTAAATTCGAATTTGAAATCTATTTCAAATTTGAATCAAACTCAATATATAAGGCTCGAAACTCGAACTCAAACTTGAACTCGACTCGAACTGGACCGAGCTACCAATCCAGGCTCGATGACCGAGCTGAGCCGAGTTCGAGCTGAGGTATCTTGCTGGTCAAGTCAAGCCGAGCTGGGTAAAGCTCAACTCGAATCGACTCGTGTACACCTCTAATCGTATCCCACCCTCCCTCAGGGATAATTATTAAAACGATTTAAAATGTTCACTAATTCAATATATTTTTCAAAACATGAATTATAGCCCTGTGATCCAATGATTAGATTTTCAACGGACAATAGTAGGGATAGTTTCAATGTGTCCTTGTCATCAGAACTTTGATGGAAATGCATAAAGTAATCATCTTTTTTTACGGAAGAACAATTCTTTAAATGCCGCTCCCTAAAAGTAATGTAACTCTTTAAAGACCCCTTATCAGATTTCTTTGATTGAGCAAGTGGTGTCCACCTCAAACCCACAATTATAGCGAAATCCAACTCCCTATAGCTTATCACAATGCCTCAGATATTGAAACGAAGGTCACCAAGGTGCCTTTGCATAAGGAAATAGTGCACAGGTGCTTGATCTTTCCATTTTGCATCATCAAAGTCCAAAAGATATCTAAAACAACTATTACTGAGTAGTTTTTCTCTGACTTCACGCATCAAGAAATCTTCCTTCACAAACTTTAAAAACTCCTCGAAGCAGCTTGGGGACACCTTCATGTTAATGTAGTTCAAACAATGACCAAGTTCTCTAGATTTGTAGAATGAAACTGTAATACATGTAAAAAAAATTGTATTAGCAGGTTTTTGTATGAATAATTAAATATTTTAAATATTTAATGATGGACATATGGCTCGTTAATGTACACATGGCTCGCAGTTGGGTAGTTCGCAGTTGGGTGTACACATGGCTGGCAATTGGAACCCCTGTGGCTCGTTGATGTACACATGGCTGGGACCCCACTGTGGCTCATTGATGTACACATGGCCCACACCCGGAACCTTATATGGCTTGTTGATGTACACATGGCTCGCACTTGGGACCTTCACTAGCTCGTTGATGTCAACATAGCTCGCACTCAATACACATGGCTCACACATGGACACATGGCTCGCCATGTGTCCTGGATGTGAGCATGTGTTCTAGGTGTAAGCCATGTGTACATCGACAATCTAGAGAAGGTCCCAATTGTGCGGTGAGTTATGTGTCCCAAGTGAGAGCCATGTGTACATCAACGAGCTAGAGAAGGTGTGTGGGCCTTGTGTACATAAGTGACCCATACAAGGTCAATAGTGCGAGTCATATGTGCATCTCCACAAACTCCATTAAACAACCTCCGTTCCACAAACTGCATTCCACAAACTCTATTATCTCCATCAGGCATTATCTCTATTGTCTAGATAAACCAAGCAAAAAAGACAAGTAAACCCACCTTTCATTGTAATAACGTAGCCGGAAAGATGCCGGAGTTTAGCTAAAGTTTTGCTGGAGATTGCGGTTGTTTCATAGCATTGTAACCAATGGTCGAAGCTTCCAACAATGATGGTCTGCTCCTTGCAAGAGACAACAAACCCAAAAACAAAAATGAAAAACAGGGTTTCGAGCCCAGTTTAACCGGAGTTTATACGGGGATCTGAGGTGCGTTGTTCAGGGCCCATCGGCTTGACATGAGGGGGATCCATCCTGTTTGTATGGAAGGGGTTTTAATTTTGTGGGGTTGGACCAAGTTTGAGAGAAAAATGCATCATAGGTGGACCACACTGAAGGAAATAGTCACTAAATGAACGTGAACTTCTAAGGGTCTTGTGGGGCACAAAGAAGTTTATTGGTTACGAAGAGATCACTCTCCTGAAGTTTCATGGCTATCTTATTACAATCAACAGATCGAATCTTTCATGGAGTGGGCCCTTTCAACTTTGAAGGGATCCACTGACATTTCGTAGAAAGGAGGACCTTTACGCATCGAGAAACTCAATGGCCGTACAGGATGAATGACAAAAAATTTCAAAAAAAGTTAGAATGTTATTAGGGGGCCACAAAGATTTGTTTTGAGCAAGGGAGTTTTTTAGGCTATTTTAGGATAATTGGGAGCTACTTCGACCGAAAATCTAAGTAGAATATATTCTTTCTAGCAATGCACGAAAACACTCTGGATTGTTTGCTAACTAAAACAATATGAGAGGGAATGCTTGAATCAGAGTAGAAAAGTATGCTTTTCGATTGTTAAATTGACAGTGGGTTTAAGCAAAACTATAAATAGAGGAAATGTATCATATTATCCTATGCAACGTTTTTAAAGGAGATTTGAGGGCCATGATGTAGTTTATATATTGATTAGAAAAAAATCTCAACTAATAAGAATTTATCAAATAATGCCTCAAAAGAAACAAAGTTACATAAATGCTTTTAAGAGAAGAATTACATAAATGCCCTCTAATTTTTCTTTTAAAAATGAAGAACCGGGAAATGTGGGCCCTATGTTATATGCATCGGACATTCAAGCCATCAAACAATACACCACACCAAGATTATTAGACGAGTAGAAATTATTATAGGGTTGTGGATGCTGTGAGGAGGAGGGCATGATTCCCTGAGGGTACAAGAGATCTACTCTCTTCATTTCCACTGGTTGCCTCGCTCAATGGATTTTGTAGAAAGGGGTAAAAGATGTGATATTTGACTAGAGTCGTACTAACCAATTATTACGATTCTACAGTCAGTTAGAGCCCGTAGAATCGCTTAAGATTGAGAATCCGAGAGTCTTTAACCCTAAGATAACTCGTAAGTTTACGTTCCAGAGATTCCAAGGGATTGCAGTTACAGAGAGAGAAGGTATTAGGCACCCACTCTGCCCGTACGGATGTACGGTCTTTACTTCACAAGATCTAATTAATTTATGAAGAATATGGGTAGTTCTTGCATGCTGTAAATGTAATGCGATGCAGAAAATGTAAGGTAGTGCTATAGTAGAGGTGTTTGATCAATCCGAATTTCTGATGGACAGGGTCCCAGTATATTGGCAAGCCGCAGGGTGCGAAGGATGTTTAATGATATATGGATGCTTATGGTAAAACGACGGCCAACCGACTAAGGTTTTTGATGGAACTGCTACGATTATATCGGCAGGTCTCATAGCATACGCCCGCCAGTCAGATATGGTGAAAATGATGGGATGCAATGTATAGGCTAAACGATGGTTAACTAGCTAAGGTTTCTGATGGGCAAAATCCAATTATCTCGGCATGCCATAGAGCATACGCTTGGCAGTCAGATGAGTGAAAACGCTGAAAATACACTAGGATGCTAATGTCTATGAGGAGCAGGGGGGTTGAGAAGGGAATGAATGTTGCACGATGCTAATGCGCTGGTTTGATGAAACTGATATATGTTTGGATAGTAGGATGAACAATTGTATCGCAAGGCAAGATTGAGTGACTCAGATTTGAACCTGGGTAGCTCAAGAAGCTTAGACTTTGGCTAGACTAGGTTAGACCAGGGTTAGGATCTCTCTCTCTCTCTCTCCTTGGTGGAGGGAATTGCTATGGCTCTCTTTTTGAAATGAGAAGGGATGCTTGGTGAAGTTTGGTGTGTCTCAAATGAGAAAGGATGGGGGACTATTTATAGTCTCCCAACTCAGTTTTCTGATAATTCCTGGTGATCCTAGGGGTAAAATACAGTTGAATGGATGGTATTGGAGATTGCCACATGACATCATCTCATGGGTTGGTTGACTTGGTAAAATGGTAATTTTGAGTAAGTAGATAGGCATCAGATTAAATGCACCCCAACCACACATCTGACTCTGAGGTTAAAAAAAGGAGCAACCCACATGCTTGAGGGATGCTGCCTGAAAAAGAGGGAGTGCCATGTGGCCGGCGAAAACTTGGCTACTGCTAGTCCTCACTTGGACTCCCTATTTTGGTTGGTAGCATCCTCCAAGCGTGTGGAGGCTTTGCTTCGAGGGTTGGTGCTTTAAGGTTTTGACCATTTCTCTGATTGGGCTTAGAATTGGGCTTGGGTTCAAGCTTGGTTTTGGGATTGACTAGGTGAGTTTACTAGGTTATGGGCTTGGGTAGGCTGATAGGGAGAGTTGACTCAGTGAGTTGACCGGGTGAGTTAACTCAAGGCTCTAGGGTTTAGGGTTAGGTTGACCAGGTTGATTGGGTTGGATGGGCTGAGTTTAGGGTTTAAGACTGGGTTTCCTAGGGTTTAGGCTTCTAAGGTTACGGTTTAAGATTGGGATTCCTAGGGTTTAGGCTTCTAAGGTTAGGGTTTACGATTGGGGTTCCTAGGGTTTAGGCTTCTATGGTTTAGGATCGAGGTGTGGTTGTCCATCCATCCGTTCAAACTCTATCATCTTATCAGATTGAGGTGGGGTGTTTACAAGGGTTAATCATAAGGTAGGCCAAACCATAAAAGATCATATACACCACCCCGGAACACCCAAATTAAAGTGTGGATCATTTGATTATTCGATTAGCTTGATTTTTAGTTCCTGTGATCACTATAATGGGTTGCATGTGTCGGACAAGTTGGACACTATACATGTAACATGTGGGCACCACAATTCTCGACTTAGCTTAAAAAAGAAAATTGAGGATATTTTCATAACTCCTCTCTTCAAAAAATTCCATTTGTCTGGGCAAATTTCCAACTGTCCTGGTATTATTTGGAAAAATGCAAATCCTTAAAGAATTTTGTGGTAAAAATTTCAAAATTTTAACATCCATTAGTTTCATTGCATACTTGCACACTTGATGAGTGAATTGCCTGATACTTAGCCAACGATATTTAGCCAATGTGGCCCACCTAGTTTATGGCTTGGATATTCATGTTGACACATGTAGAGGCTTAGCCATACCTATTGAATTGGGCCCACAAGAAAATAATTGTAACGCCCATGAAAATTTGAATTTGAGAGAGATTTTGTATCTCATCTCTATCTCTTATCTTATCTTCTATCCTATCTCAATCTTATCCTAATTCATATATATATATATATATATATATATATATATATATATATATATATATATATATATATATATATATATATATATATATATATATATATCCCTAACTCTCCCATATCTCTCAATCTCTTAAATGAGCCTTTCTTTTTAAGGAGTGTGTTGTAAGAGGAGTTCCACTCTAAGTCATATATTAACCAAAAGACAGACACCCTGCGACAAATGAGAAAGGGAGAGAGAGGATTTTGGAGAGTTTAAATCCGGTAAGTTTATTGTCACTCTTTTATTATTATTTGTGCATTTAATGTAATTTGACTCGATCTACGCAATGAACGTTGTGGATCGTCCACATATTCATTGCATTGATCTGTGGGTATGTTTGATGTAACGATGATGGAAGTTTAAATTTTCATGCGAAGTTTCTTGTCACAGAGATCGATTGGTGTGCATCTGGTCGAAACAAATTAAATTTGTACGAATTATATGGTCCCTATGTCCAAAATATATAAGGGCTCAAACTTCCAAATCAATTTAATCGTTGGATGGGCCACACTAGTCAGATCTTGAAGTGTTTAATAAGAAAAACTCAGATTTTTGCGCAAGTGTTGGTATCATTTGACATAAAATTTCGAGATAGGCCATCGGTGTATGCATGGTAGATCTACACCATTCATCTAATGTGTAGAGGCAAAATATGCCAAGACCTTAAGAATCTGGATGATCCAATCATCTGGTGGGCCACCTCGATTAATCATTTGCCATTCAATTTTAGAATCTTAAAAGAAAAAAATATAAATTTTGATAATTAAATTTAATGAATATATATTTTCAATTATTTGGTCATTTAGGGTTTTGCCACCTAGGATGTTAATCAAAGGTGGGCCCCAACGTGTAATATAACCAGATGAATAACAATGTTGTGGATATAATTAATTGGATTTCTGAACTCAAATTAATCTGATTATCTTGTAAATTCTTCACTTATAGACCTTGGTGAGTAACCCAACATGTCTCATGATTCATTGGAATTAAAATAAATTCTTTGTGATGGTTTGATTGATTGATGTACTGATTGTAGTATTTTATTACGATGTTGCATGCTACGATAAATCACATGCTAATTTGTGCCAAATTGCATGAATTATGATAATTGTACGTTAAATTTAAATATAAATGTTCTGATCAAGATAAGTAACTATGGTAGTTATGAAAATGTCGCATTCATACATCATCCATCGTTTATTGCATTTGAATAATATACGGTCGATCCTAATGGAGCATTACAAGATGCAAGCTATGATCAAGCCTACCGAAAGGTGAAACCCTACCCAACGGGTGGATGCGGGTTGACGATTTCCAAACCCAAGCGGATGGACTATCATAATATCTGATGCATTCATACACCATTTTGCATCCATATCATTGTGCATACTTTGTTTCTAATATATTTTAATTTCAATAAGCATGAACCATGCTAGGTTTTCTCACTAAGCCTAGCTAGCTTATATTTTTATTGATGGAAAAATCATATAGATAAACAATTAGCTTATGAGTTGGCGCATGAACAAAACGTTGGGACTGAACTAGTACACGACACACGTGAGGCGTGGTTGTACCTATCAAAAGAGGAACTAGTCGCATGTGAATAATTTCTAATTATTTAATTAGAATTTTATTTGTTAGGATGATCTGATTTATATATAACGAATAAAAGTATTAGTCGTAAGATTTTAAGCATTTAATTGGTTTTATTTAATTAAATTGTTTTAAGTCTGTAACAAGTATTCATTGGTAAGGTATATCGATTGATGAATGATGCCTAATTGATACTGATTGGATGTTTATGGATGTTGAGAACGGATGAATGTTAGTGCTTAAATTATTTTGTGTGATGATTATGAATGAACCTAGCTGGAATGTAAAAATGAACATTACTTTTGCCTCTAAATAATTGTATAATGGAATGAAGTTAGTACACTTTGTGTATAAGCTACAACTCGAAACTTAGATGTGCACACTCAATACTCGAATTTCGGAGTGTGACAATAATCATCTTTCAACACATTGATGGTTGGTAACACAGTAAGCAGGCTCATAGAAACAATATCACTAGAGCCATCTAATACCACCCGTGACTAATTTCATTTTAACCATTCATATGTGGGCATGAATCAGAGCATAACAATCATCCATGAGACTCACTTTCAGGCAATGAATGCTCTATCCATGAAGAGACCATTGGTTGATTGGACGATCATTGTGCCAAGTGTACGGTAGTTGTTGACACGGAATCCAACATCAACATGTCAATGATTGTGGAATAAGGTAGCCGGATGTTTGTTAGGATTTAATTAATGTTCGAAGCTGTATTAAGCCGGGAAAAGAAGCTACGAGTCCATCAGGAATCTCTGCACATGGGAGTACATTGAAAAATTGCATATGGACGAATTTTCAAGTCGGATCAATGAAAGAGTGGTTCCCAAAGTCAACAGGTCACATCGGTTGCCATTTAAAGGCTCCTAATGTTAGCATAACCCATATATATATATATATATAGGAAAAGGTACAATGAGCTCAAGCTGACCGTGATGCGTTTCGAACATTAACACCGTGCATTTGATCCACCATTCCATCGTGGGCCTAGGTCTCAAAAATCAAGTCAACTCGTGACTTGTGTGGGCCACTCCACATATAGAAGTTGAGAGGTGCCGTGCACCATTAAAACATTCATAACCATTTTTTTGGGCCCATCGAGATGTGGTTTGCAAATCCAGCCCATCCATTATGTGTGTCCCACTTGTATGAGGGTTCAGACCAAGTTTCAGGAGCATGTAAATTTCAGGTGGGCCCCACCAAGTGCTTTTATATATTTTTAGCATGTTTTCACATGATTTTAGATGGTATGGCTCACCTGAGTTCCGTATGCGGCTGATTTTTGGGATATCCCATAATTTAAAGGGGACGCATCAAATGCACGGTGTTGATGTTCAAAACGCATCATGGTGGGGCCTATATATATATATATATATATATATATATATATATAGAGAGAGAGAGAGAGAGAGAAGAGAGAGAGAGAGAGAGAGAGAGAGAGAGAGAGAGAGTAGTTCTAGTAGAAAATGGTGAGAACTTTTTAAGAAATCATCTCTCCTGATTTGTGTGTAAAGTCTGAACCATTCATGTGATGCAGCACCCCATGAAACTCTTATCACCTAACTTTCACCTTGATCCAAAATTTTGGTGGGCCATGACAAAAGAAAACAGTTTCCTCCCTCCATTTGTCACCCTAGGGTTTCATGGAGTGCTACATCACATGAACGGTTCAGGAGATCTATGAGTTCTTAAAAAGTTCTTACAAGTTCTCCCAAGAATTGGTGTGCACAGGTCTCTCTATACTTATATATAAAGTTATAAGTTCACGTGAAAATTGGTGCACTAGGCTCTCTATCTATATATGGATAATAATGTTCTTCATTGCACCCGTTTTTGCAATAGTCCATGTAATGCAACAATTCATTAAGTCCCTAGGGTCCAACTTTTACTATGATCTAAAACTTTGATGGGCTATAGCAAAAGAGAGACAAATCAAGGGAGGAAATTATTTCCTTTTACTATGGCCCACCATATATATGAATGCTCACGTATGCACCTTCTTACTTGAGCACCCATGCACACCTTTGCACATGTATCATGGGTACAAAATCTAAATGGTCGACATGATGGGGCACCCCTTGAAACTCTATGGGTCCAAATTTCAACCTGATCCAAAACTCTGGTAGGTCATAGCAAAGAGAAATGCAAATCAAGGGAGAAAATTGTTTCCTTTTGCTATAGTCCACCAGAGTTTTGTATGGGGCTGAAAATTGGACTCATAATGTTTCAAGAGGTGTCGCATTACGTGGACGGTTCAGATTATGTGCCCACGACACGTGTGCAAAGGAGCTCACGTAAGAAGTAAGAAGGGACACTGGTGAGCATTCCTCTCTTATTAATGCTCAATGATCACACACGACTACTTAGACGTCCAACTAGCTGCCTAATTTCAAGGCTACCTGGTGCTAGTAAACGTTGCCTAGATAATAGATATTTCAACAGATAAAGGACTTTTCCACTTGAGTAGGCCTCGCTATGGTGTTAACCATCAAGCGTGGAACCACATTTTAGTCCTAGGGTCCAAAAATCAATCCAAAATTTTTATGTACATCACGGTGGGCTCAGGAGAAATCAATGGTTGATGTCTCTCTTCCATCAATTTTCCACTGGTATGGCCCACTTAAATAACGGATCAACCTGATTTTTTGCCACTGGGCCCAGCACAGGGTTCCACATCTAATGATCGGAGTGAATCTCACGTGCAACTTACCTTACGGTGGACCTCGTGAAAAATAAAGGTAGCCTTCCTTCTCACCGTTATGTGAGCCCACTATATTGTGCGTTATATCCACACCGTCTATCCACTTGTCCAAATCATTTTAGGATGTGTTATATCCACACCGTCTATCCACTTGTCCAAATCATTTTAGGATACAAGCCTAAAAACTAAGTAAATCCAGATCTCAAATGGACCACGCCACATAAAGCAATGGGGATTGAACACCTACCATTGGAAATGTTCTGGGCACAATAGAATTTTTGAATCAAGCTGATATTTGTGTTTTCCCTTCATTCCCGTCCGTGTGACCTTATAAACAGGTTGAATGGAAAATAAAGATCATGATGTATCCTAGGAAGGTTTAAACGGTGGGCGACGTCACTGTCTCCGATGCTTTATATGGTGTGGTCCACTTAATCTTTGGAGCTGCCCATTTTTTGGATAATGCCCCGGAACTCATATGGAAAAATAGATGAACGATGTGGATATAATATATAGGTCATGGTGGGCCCCACAGAGCTTTGCTAAGGTTTTATGCTACGCAATTAATCCACACAATCCGAGTCAGGCTTGGTGTAACCAGGGTAACACTCTAGTCGGTCTTTCCCCGACTGTGGGGCCATCTTGATGCATGTGGTTTTTATCCAAGCCGTCCATCAGTTTTTCTGGCTCAGTTTAAGTTATGGTACCATAAAAGACAGATCTAAATCTCACGTGGACCACAACACGGGAAGAAGTGGTAATTGACCATTAAATACTTCTTGGGGCCACAAAAGTTGGATCAAGCCGATATTTCTGTTTCCCGTTATCCAAGTGCGTGTGACCTTATCATCCAACCGGAAGTGAAAATTATTGTGGGCCTTATGAAGTTTTTAATGGTGGGCGTTCAATATCCATTGTTTGTTATGGTGTGGTCCACTTGTGATTTGGATCTGTTTCATTTTTAGGACCATATGGTAAAATAATGTGTAAAAACTGATGAACGGAGTGGATAGTCTGCACATACATTAACGTGGGCCTCACAGTGGGAGAAAGTTCCAATAAGGTGCTACTCGAGTAAATTAAACCTGATCCTCTCCAGTTTACGGAAACTAATATTCGGAATGCTGTGGGACGCTCTTCATTTTTTAAGTGGCCCACCGTGATGTATACGTGAGATCCACTGTAACCATTAGATGTGTAATTTTATGTTAGGCTCATAGCTAAAAATTCGTGCTGATATGTGGTTCAAGTGGGCCGTACTAATGAAAATGATTGGGAGAGATGTCCACCCTTGATTTTTTACATGGCCCACCATGATAATCATATAAAATCCACTCGAACCATTAAGTGCCACACTAAAATATTAGCCCGAGACCCAAAAAGCAGGCCCATACATTATTCAAATAAGCCACACCAAGAGGAACAATTTGGAGGGTAATCTTTTTATGCACACTATTTCCAATTGCATGGTACAATTAAACCATGGATAGGGCTGATTTTTAGGCAATGGGTCTATCATGAGATAACCCACCTTATGGTTGGGTGGATTTCACATTAATGCCATGGCAGGGCCCACCTATTCCTTTTTTGCCTTTAAATAACTTTCATTGAGGATATTTAGTGACATTAAGTTTTCCTTAAATGAGGTAACTAGTTGGTGGCAAGTAAAAAATTATGGGGGGCCCTAGAAAATTTTTAATACTAAGAGTTCAATATCCACTATTTCCTATGGTGTGGACCACTTGAGATTTACAACTACTTCATTTTTAGATTAATGTTTTAAAATGAGCTGAAAAAATCAATGAACGATGTGGATGTACAATACATACATCAAGGTGGGTAGCATGGTCAAAGACGAACTCTCCTGCATGAGGAAGGGGTGACATTTAATCCACACATACTAGGGCCGAAAGTCGGGAGGATTAGTGCTCAACCCTGGCTAACCCAAGGTTCCTATACCTCAACCCTAACCCAACCTAACCCAACCTCAGGTTGGAAATTCTCAACCCAAGCCCAACCCAAACGGGCTTGGCCGGGTTGATCGGGTGGATACATGCTAATATTTTCATTATTACATTAGTCTATTATATTTCAATACACGTCTTATTTTTTGTACTTATGATTTTATTAATTATATATGTAGTTATTTATCATAAATAACTTTATTTTTTTCTAAACAAACAAGCTAAAATATGGAACTACTTATTTAAAAGTCGCGTTGTGTAGCGCACTATCTATTTGGGCGAGAGAAATCCGGCATATCTTGGTTGCTTGAGTCATCGCAAATGATGTGAACCAATGACACTCGACGGCACTAGAATTTAATGTGCCTTCAACACAACAATCCACACTCAATTATTATATATATATATATATATATATATATATATATATATATATATATATATATATCAGGTTCAGGTTGGGCAACCCAAGTTTTATCGGGTTGGTGTTTATATAGCCCAACTTGAGACCAAATGCTATACATCCTACTCGAGCCCAACCCAATGTCAGGTTGGGCACGGGTTGGTCGGGTTGAACCCACCCAACTTTCAACCCTAACACGCACTCTCTTTTCTAATATGACCCTTGTTTCTTGTAAGGGAGCGGAAGGAGCTTAACGGTGCCTAACTTTATTTTTATGGGCCCATTGTCATGTTGTGATGTGCGTCATGTCATGATGTGCATGTGTGATCCACTACGACCATGAGATGTGTGATCTCATTCTACATCTCAAGACAAAATATCAAGCTAACTTTCGATTCAGGTTGGCCACACAAATAGAACAGTAGAGGGAGAGACGTTTAGGTTTGATTTTTACAAGACCCACAATCATGAGTAAGTGAAATCCACTCCAACTATTAGATGTCACACCAAATGTTAGGTATATAACTCAAAAAAGGCCTATGCTTAATTTAAGTGTGCCTCATCAAAGGAATTATCTTAAAAGGTAAGTATTTTTTTTTTTTTTTTTTTTTTTTTTTTTGCACACTATTCTAATTGTATGGTCCATTTGAACCATGGATGTAGTTGATTTTCGGTTCCTAAGTCTAACATAGGGTGACACGCGTTATGGTCAATGTAGATTTTACGTTAACACGCTCAATGGGGCCCACCCAAGTCAGAGATCATTTTCAAAAGACCTCTTGAAAAGCTAAACACTCCTCTCTCTCCAAACATTAATTAGCATTAATTAATCCGAACCTGGTGTATATATTATATTTAAGAGGAAAATTTTCTCATTAAATGCCTAACTAATTAGACCAAGCATTAATTAATCCTAGCTGGGTGTATATATTGTATTTAAGAGGAAAATTTTCTCATTAAATGCCTAACTAATTAGACCAAAATGTACTGATCAACTAGTTGTGTGTCAGGGTACACACACAGATAATGAACTTTCAAATAAACCATACGATGGAAAAATGGTGGGCCCACCGTTAAAAACTTCTTCGGGCCGTAGAAGTTTAGAATTTAGGGCATGAAACTGAAATTAAACTATATCCAATACCCAGGTAGACTACACCATTTTGGAATTGAAGGCACACCAAAGCACACCATTGAAAACTTCTTAGTAGTAAGGAAGTTTTGGATGTAGGCCATGAGACGAAAATTAAAGTGTATCCAACCCTCAACTAGACCACAATGGAAATTGAAGGCCCACCGTTGAGAACTTATCAGGCTACAGAAGTTTTGGATCAAACTGATATATGTATCAAATTAAAGTATATCCAATGCTTAAATAGACCACGCGATGGGAAATAGTAGGAATTAAAGGCCAACGGTTGAAAGCTAACTGGTGCTACATAAGTTTTGAATCAAGCTGATATTTGTGTTTGACAAATAAATATCACTTTGTGCCTAGGAAGGTTTCAACGGTGGATATCATTTAACCTACTGTTTTCTGTGGTGTGGTCCACAGAAATGTGGTGGAAAAATGGATGGATGGATGGAAAGGATAAAAGACATACATCACGGTGGGTCCCACAGAGTCTAACCACCACGCCACACCGCAATCTATACCAACTTGCCAAGAATGGCCGGCAGGTCCGTCGCCTCTCGTCAAAATCTCCATAATACCCTCTAAAAACAACTAAATACCATTCCTACCCTTCCCTGATATATAAAAGCTTTCTCATTTCACCTCTCTTTCAAACAAAACCGGCCTTTCCTCAGTCTCTCTGGGAACCGAAGAAATCGCTCTCAAATGTCTGCAAATCTCTCGCTCTCCTCCACCGTCCGATTTCCCAGATCTAACCGTCCAATCCCCTCCCCACCCCAAATGACAATTCTAGCCTTCGCCCCAACTACACACCCCAAAAGACCATCCAATCTCTACGACGTCCTACGTGTAAAAGAAACCGCTTCTCCGATCGAGATAAAAAACGCTTACCGGACGCTTGCAAAGCAGTTCCATCCTGATATAGGATCCGACGGACAAGATTTCATTGAAATTCGTGAAGCCTACACCACGCTATCGGATCCGGTCTCTAGGGCTGCCTACGACCGGTCTATGGGGCGGGGGATCCGGTTCGACGCTGGGAGCCGGTCTGGACCGGCGATGCAGACGAGAAGGTGGGAGACAGATCAATGCTGGTAGGGGTTATACGTGTTCTGATTATATTGGAGTGGATATAACAGCTGACGTGGCGGGAACGGCATTGCGACTCTGTTTGTTTGTTTAATAACCAGTAAGGGTCCGTTTGGATGCCCATAAAATTCTCAAATTGGGTCATTTGTATATCTGCCTTCGTAGGCTCCAAACATATTACAACTTTCGGCTGTAATCCCAAATCTTAAAAAAAAAAAATACATGTTTTAGATTGCATGTGAAGTTTTTATAGTTAAAAAGGCATTATATATAATAGAACACCATGGTTCATACATACTCATGATGTGTGGGGTCACTTCGTAAGTCCAATTTATCCATCATGTACTTCCTTTAATGCTCTCTTATTATCCCCTTAAAAAAAGCTTGATTGATCATTAGATGGACCACACAAGAGGGAAGGATGAGGCCTCCACCGTTAAAAACTTTCATATTGTATTTAGGCCCATTGTGATAGTTGGAGGACATCCATCCAATCTGTCCAATAAGTTCATGCTTTGATGATCTCCTAAGGTATACAAAAATCAGATATTTATTTATTTATTTATTATTATTATTTTTAATGTGCTTTGCATGTTTTGACTAAGTTTACTACCAAAGTTGGATGTACTGTAAATACTTTATGCATTATGAATACTTTAAATTAACTAAATATATAATTTATTTAAAACTCCTTTAAGAGATGTAAAGTATGCCTTGAGATTTGGATTCTCGACCTCAAACAACATGGTAGAATACGAGGCACTCCTTGCCGGGTTCAGGCTGGTGAAAGCCACGGGAGCCCAAGTTTTGAAGATCCACAGCGATTCGCAGCTCATCGTTAATTAGGTTGTCGACAAGTACCAAGCAAATGGAGAGAAGATGATCGCCTGCATTCAGAAGGCGAGAGATCTTATCGACAAATTCAGTAAATGCGAAGTCACTTTGGCCATCCGAGCAGAAAATTTCTGAGTAGATGTGTAACACCCCGAAAATCGACACACGAGTACAGAGACCCCGATCCCGAGTTCCCGAATGTTAACCGAATGAGAATGCACATGTGACCTCATTCAAATTCACATTCATTATACACACAGATAATCACAATAACATGATTTACTTAGCGGATCTAAAGTGATGTAGAGATAATGAAAGATTCATAAATATATGGTTAAAAAAAAATAAAATTCCAATAGTGGTGATTGCCCAAAATGAGGATTATACAAGCCACGGTATACATATTCAAAACGGTTAAAGTGTAAAGCTTTTAGTTTATGCCTAATTCTTTAAAACACAACGGTGGTGGCACAAGCTAATCTAAGCCTACCCGTTTGAGGTCTCACTAGTACTTGCATCAATGATATGCCTGGTTAGTGTTTTAAAACACCGTCCCAGGTGGGAGTGAGTAGCTAAGTCAGTGGTTCCATTAGTTTTAAGTTACATATGTTATCGACCCAATCAGTATAAGTAATGATAAAATAAGAAATTAAATATTTCATAAATACTTTTGTTAAATACACGAATGAGAATACGTAATGATGCATGCACCTTTTAATCCAACACTCTCTCACGAGCGACTTCAACGCATATTTCGCAAATGCCAACACTTCCTCACAAGTGATTCTAATGCCAAATCGTAAAATCATATCTAATACAATGTGGTGAATGCGTATGTTAGCCGAGCAATTATTAAGTTCTATTCATCCAGTATATTGGCGAAACTAGCATACCGACGTTATATCACGAGTCCTTGTCTGGATCACGTGGCTCATTACGACACGTAGCAGCTCCTCACCAGTGTCCCTTAATCCAAATTTAGGTATCACCCATTTATCTCACAAATTAAACATTATAAAGGTACGACATGATACCCAAAGATATAAGGATCAACTTGATGTGAGTTGTCACCCAAACACCCAGTATGATGACTCATTTTCGAGGTGCGGGGTTGTCATATAAAACCAAATTTTCACAAAGAAAAGGGCACCCCACCCAATTCCATTTACGGCTAGGTTGTTCGAATAATACTCTAGCATGGAATCATCAGCCCAATAATTTGACGGGGGTTGTTCGAACAATAATCTATCGCTTCCGTTGTGCTCACTGGTCACTACAGGGAGACTTGTCAACCAGCGTAGGCTAACAGCTCGGACATGGTGTCCCATACCACCATGTCCGACTCACGAGTCTTAATGGGATAGTATCACATTAATAGTTATGAATCGACTCATCCATTGGGAATGGAGTATCGTAGATTCAATTTGGTTGTGTCATACATTGTGAATATACATGATCGGTCAACAGTGGACTAATTTGATTAACCTTGGAGAATCCCAGTACAACCGCCATTAGGTGTAAGCATCCCGTGTAGTCCAGCTATTATCGGTCGTCTGTGTTTAGCCCATGTCGATCAAACAAGCTTAGAGTGGCCGGCTTAACTCGGACCACCCCTTAGTTTGGGCGATTTATTGACTGATCCAACATTATAAGCAACCTAAGCATCATTACAAACTTAACAATTTGTCATGCCATCGCCATATATTCAACGACACAAACATATCGACATTTTATTAAACATGAGAGCATACATAAAACGCTCATTTAATCACCTAGGCATTTTATTAAACATGTGAGACTCTACGGAATAACACATTAACTAGAGCATTTAATTAAACATGTAAGCATCAACAAATCAACACATCCATTCAAGCATTCAACCAAATATGTGAGCATCATTAAAATAATGCATTTAATCACTTAGGCATTTTATCAAACACGTAAACATCCATAAACCATTAATGACACATATTACAATTAAACTCAAAATATGGACATACTAGCTATTTACAAACCATTCACCATAAGACATCATTAACTGAGACCCCCAAGGGTCGATAAATGGAAACCTAGGCATAATGGTCTGCACCTTAAGAGAGGATTTTTAATCTTTGAGATCCTATGATTGAGAATTTGGAAAAAATCACCAATTCCTAATGTGAAACAAGGAAGTATTGTTAATCACAAGTAAAGTAGGTATAAGTTGTGAAATCAAAGGGTTGAAAGTAAGTCTTACCTCCAGTTGCAAGTGACGATAGATTCGGCGAAGGATTTGGTAAGATAAAGGGTTTGATTAATGATTTACTAACCCCCAAGCACCAAGGTCATTCCCTTTCTCTCTTCTTCTCTTTCTCTTTCTCTCATAAGGTATGAAATTCGTATGGGAGCAAAGGAAGGCCCTAAATGCCCTATTTATAACACCAGATTTGATGCAAATGACCCTAAGGACTGAGTTTTTACTATACTAGCCCTAGGGGAGTGTGTTTATACCCTTTGGGGGCCACTATGGGGTGTAGAGGTTGACACCCACCATATGATAGTTGGCTCTAGTGATGATCTATGCATAAATGCAATCGACCCACCATTTGGGCGCACCAATCGACAGGTCTGATAAGAAGTTAATTTGACGGTCATCGACTATCAATTGGGGCTGTGGCTATATGGATATGTGTAGGGAAATATCCTTAACTCGCACATCGAGTTTGGTTGAAATTCAACGGTCTGAAAGTCACAACTTCGTGAAAGAGTGTGGGTTTATTTCTCTTAAGTTTCAAATTTCAGCCTAAAGGATTCGCGCGTTTCAAGCACTTGTCTTCCTACCCAAGTTGAGCAATTCTGGGCACTTTCTTTGTTCGCCACCCACGATGGGCGTCAATTATTGAGGGTCAAATATTGCATATTATCTCCCATTTATTACTTGGTTTTATGAACATGATAAAACTTAATGTTCTATTTTAATCATGTTTGTGTTGCAAGGTGAATCTGAGAGCTTGGACTGAAAAGAATGATAAAAGCATGAATTTAATGCTCAAGAATCACCAAGGCAAAGGTGGGATCTTAGGAGACCAAGAATGAAAAATTTTCATGTCAAATATCTAAGAAAACTAAGTGCAAAGGATGTAGAAAAGATTGGCAAAAGCACAAGTTAAACAGAAGAAAAATAATCAATTTCGATGCCACCTAAGCCAATTTTGGTGCCACTGAAAGTGCAGAAAACAGTCCAGTAAGAAAACAACTTAATTTGGTGTCACCTAAGCTTAATTCAGTGCCACCGAAACCAATTTCGGTGCCACCTATTGCCATTTCGGTGCCACCTAAGTACTCTGCACATACAATTTCGGAAGTGATAAATTTCAGAAGCAACTTTTGTGCAATCGAAGCCAGCTTCGGTGCCATTGAAGCCAGCTTCGGTGCCACCAAAATCGAGCAAAGTTGTAATGCAGGGCTGACACAGATTGTGTAAATTAAGGCATTTCGTAAGTGTAACACATATATCATGTGGGTCCCACTAATCTGGACAGATGGGCGGAGTGGATATAGAATAAATACATTAAGGTGTGGCCCACCGTCCAGATCTGTTGGACGGTGGATGGCATGAATATAAAATATATATCAATGTGGGCCCCACCTCCACATGTGCAGCACGTGTGGAGTGGGTCCCACCAGCAGGAAAAATGGACAGACGGTCTTGATATAACCCATACCTCATGAGATGGGGCCACAGAACTTGCTGATGTGGTGCAGCTCTGCTGCTGGGACCCACCATCCTTGGACGGTCTAGATATAAGGTGGGTCCACATGTGTGGCCCACCCCAACTAGAATGAAGCTGATAGTTGTTTTCCCTTCAAATGGTCCAGCGACAACTGTTGCTGGACGTTCAGTACCTGGACGGTTAGGATCAGGTGGGCCCGTACTCTGGCCAAATTGGATGGACGGTGGGGACGTAGATCACATACATCTAGGTGGGCTCCCACTGTCCAGACCACTAGATGGTGCAGATAAAACTCATAAATCACGGTGGTCCCACGTCCAGTGGGCCACACGCCTGGGATCAAGCTGATATTTGTGTTCTCCCTTCATCCAGATTTCCCATCTGGACGGTCGGTCCAGCAGGGTGGGCAGCAAGGTTGTCCCACCTGCTGGATGGTCTGGATCGCCCATAGGTGGGCTAGCAAAACAGGAAAAAAGAGAGAGAGAGAGAGGGAGAGAGAGAGAGAGAGAGAGAGAGAGAGAGAGAGAGAGAGCAGATGGTGATGGAGGGACCCCACCACTATGGGCCCCTCTAGGCGATACAAACCATACATCAAATGGGTCCCATCACAAGTGGGCCCTCAAATCATCAAATTCAAGCAATAAATCACAAATCTAATCTAAAAAAAAAACACCCACCGATCGTCTTCTTGGACTTCTTCTTCCACCGATGCGACCTAGAGCTTCATGGAATGCATTTCAATGATCGATATGAAGCTTAGATGGTGGAAATGGGAGGTAGGAAGGTGGGCCACACTAGCTCTCCCTCATGGAGCTTGGACGGTTCTCTCATTTGGTGTTTGCTTGAAAATGAAGAAATGAGAGAGAGAGAGAGAGAGGATGGGATGTAAAGAGAGAGGGATGGGTGTTGGGTGTACTTTGAAAAGGGATGGGTTGTTTTGACTTTGGGGATGGTGGTTGTACTTGGGGATGGGATAGAGTACTTGACATGTGATGTGATGTGATTGATTTGACATGTTTCTCTTGGGTTTGTAAATGTGCGGCGTTTCCTCGAACTGAACATGGGCCCACATCTCCTGGCCTGGGTATCGCCTCGGCACATAATACGCGGCGTCGGAACCGCGACGACGGCGCGGTCGCTAGGGTATAAGTTTCAGGTCGAGCCGACTCTTGAATACAGGATATGACTCAGGGTTGCACGTAACTACTAATTACAGATCACGAGTCGCCTGAATTTGACTAGGAGGACCACGGAAGCCTACGGAACAGTACAAGCTAGGATATGGGCCTTACATAGACCCAATCACGGATTACCTCCAGAAGAATAAGTTACCCGATGATAAACTCGAGTCAAGTAGAATCCGGAGCAAAGCAGCTCGGTACACTCTGATAGGGGATATCCTATATAAAAGGAGATTCTCCTTACCGTACTTAAGATGTCTCCGACCCGATGAGGCTGAGTATGTCCTAAGGAAAATTCATAAAGGGATCTGGTAAGCACTCAGGCAGTTGAGCACTCACCCACAAAGTGATTTGATAGGGGATTTTTGGTCAACCATCCAAGAGGATGCCAAACAGTATGCAAGGAAGTGTGATAAATGCCAGTGATTCACCGCAATACCTCGATAGTCATCTAAGTAGCTGACTCCGATGACTGGCGCTTGGCCATTTGCCCAATGGGGATCGATATCATAAAACCACTGCCAATGGGCAAGGGTTAGACCAAATTCGCTCTCGTGGCAATCGACTACTTCACTAAGTGGGTCGAAGTCGAGCCATTGGCCAAAATTACATAGCAAAAAATTACCAACTTCATCTGGAAGAACATTATCTGCAGATATGGAATCCGCATACTATTGTCTTAGACAACGACAAGTAATTCGACAACGCACAATTCCAAGGTCTATATAACAGACTCAGAATTCACAATGCCTTCTCATTACCTCAGCATCCTCAGGCCAATGATAGGTAAAGGCGATCAACAAAATTATAAAAAATTACCTTAAGACTAAGCTCGAGAAGTCCAAAGGAGCCTAGGTCGAGGAACTGCCGCATGTCCTCTAGGCATACCGAACTATCACTCGGACATTAACTGGGGAAACTCCCTTCTCCTTAACTTTCGGCATAGAGGCCGTGGTACCAGTTGAAGTAGGGATCCTAACCGCATGCATTGACTTCTTCGATGAAAACCAAAATGTCGAGCAGATGGCCCTAAGGATGGATCTACTCGAGGAAGAAAGGGCACGAGCGCAACTGAAGATCGTCACCCATCAGCAATGTGTTGCTCAATACTATAATTCTTGGGTCAAGGTGTGAAGATTTTGAGTGGGAGACCTGGTCCTTCGCGAAACCTTTCAAAACATCAAGGAGCCTGGCTCCGAGACATTAGGACTGAGCTGGGAAGTACCTTACAAGATTACGGGCATGATATGGCTGGGAGCCTATCAACTTGAGGACATGGATAGACAACCCTTGCCTCACCCATGGAACGCCGAGCATATGAAGATATACTATTCCTGAGAACTCAAGAAGCCCTCCGACTAGGAGCGCATCGACTAACTGATTTACTCGACTTACGCGACCTCCGTTCTCAAAGGGAAAAAGGTGCTTGGGGCATTACTACTATTTTTCTCGATAAGATAAGCCTCCATTCTCAAAGGGAAAAAATGTGCTAAAAAAATTATTATTTTTCTATCTACTTTGCGAATTCTACAATAAAAGAACTTTTCCAGTTCAGGGGAAGAGAATTTCTTTTAATATTTTCAACCATCCGAACTACACAATCGACTATGGGGACTTCCCTTTATTCAAGGGAAGAAAGTCCTCCTACCGACTGCCCGATCCACAACTAAGTGATCAAGATATTAATTCTTCTCTACTATGAATTCTACATTGGAAGAACTTACCTAGGTCAGGGGAAGAGAATTTCTTTCAAAATTCGAATATCCGAGCTATACAATCAACCACAAGGACTTCCCTCAATTTAAGGGAAGAAAGTCCTTCATAGTGCTCAGCCTACTACTACGACTATTATTTTAAAGTTGACCTACTCGTTCTACTACACCTGAACTACTATAAATACTTGAGAACATCATGCACAATGGTCATGGCAAAAAAATTATACTTTTCATTGATGAAGTCATTACAACCAAAAAGCCAAAAATGTTTACAAGTATAAGAGGGGGTGGCGAGGCTCAGTCCACTTGAGAGGGGGATTGTTCATCTTCGACTTCGGAAGGGGCCGGGTCTTCAAGGGATTCCTTGCCCAAGCCATCCAGGTTGAGCTCAGGATACCTCTTCCTGACATCCTCGAGGCATTTTTCATACCCAAAGCTGAAAATCACCTCTTCCTCTTTAGCCCGCTCCTTTGAAGCCTTGTATTCCTCCACTGCCGCCACCTGAGCTGACAGGATGGATGCCTCGACTTCGGCTAGCTTGGCCATGACCTCTGCCGATCTGGTCGCCATCTCGGCCAACTCGGCCTCCAACCTTGCGGCCTTGGCTTCCACCTCAGCCCACTCCCTTTCAGAGTGGGAGAACGCAACCTCATCTCCTTCGACTCAGCCCATGATGCAACCTCTTTCCATTGGGCTTCATCTAGCTGGATCTTTAGAGCGTCTTGCTCCTCCCCAAACGTCTGCAGGGCCCCTTCGAGAGCCTCTACATGGGCCACAACTGCGTCCCTAACAATTGTGACGGCCTCGAGCTCAGTGACTTTGGCATGAAGGTCCGCCTCCACCTTCTCAAAATCTTCCCCCACCCTTCGGTATGACCAACGGGCAACGAGAAGGACGGTGATGGCCTGGAAAAAAAATAGAGAATGACCAGTTAGAAAATAGAAGAAAGCAACAATTCAAAAATGACACGCAAAAGGAAGGGGGCCTATCTTGTAGAAGGTGAGCACTAGGTCACTCAGGAAGGTCATCGGATGGACATCTAGCTGGGCGGCAATGTCCTCCTCCGGTACGTGCCAGGATGTCCTATAGAAGAGCAGACCCATGTGGAAGCCCATGGGTGCGTAAGGGGGCCAACCCACCATCCTTAGAAGCTTCTGAGTGCTCTGAAGCGCCAGCCTCCTCGACTTGCCTGACTAGGATTGTCAAGGGCCCTTTGACAGGAGGATCCTCCTCCCGAGCTGTAGAAGGCACCAGATCAACAGCCTCCAAAGCTGTTTGATGATGAGGAGGGATCTCGCTAAGGGAGGCTTCCCAATCTGCCCCACTTACAGCGGCCAGAGCCGACTGCTTAGCTACAAGCCCTTCAGCAACGGGCTTTGGCCTATCCTCCACGACATTGGAGGACCGTGCTTGGTGTGTTGAGGGAGGAGCAATGACCCTCCTCTTGACCATCTTCTTTAGTTGACCAATGTCGGTCCCAAAAGGGAGTCTAACCCTCTTCACAGGACGAGGAAGATCGGCCATATCTGCGCAATAAAACACTCAAGTTAGACATGAAAGAGTGAGACTAGGACATAGAAGCTTGAAAGAAAAGGAAATTCTACTACTTACTACTCACCTCTCGGGTCAACTAAAGACAAGCCAGGCTAGTAGAGAGACTGAGGAGTGATAAACTTCCTTCAATTTCTCTCAATAGTGTTCTTCAACTTCGCGCGATTAACTTAGTGAAGTTGTAGGTTGGAGAGTTGAGGCTAGCTCTAAGGAAGAGTTGCAAGGAATACAATTATGGTCAGTAAACTAAACTACAAGACAGTAAAGAAAAATACAAGTCTACAGCTCAGTTATCTTTGACTTGGGAGCGCAAGTTTGGTGGGGACGCAGGATTGTAAGCTAGCCACCTCAGCTACTGGGGCTTCCCATTCTCCAGATGCCCAAAACCACTTATCCTTCCAGTCCTTATTGGAGGATGGGTTGTCAGTGATGAGGGCCTGGCCCCTGTTCGCCCACACAGAAAAGTAATACCAACCCTAGTGATTAGGGCTGACCTTCACTCTATACAGGTACATGGACTCGTTGGTAGACAATTCAGTTTGCCCGAGCTGGTGCCACAAAATGTAAGTCCCCAGCAAGGTCCTCCAGGCATTAGGGATGATCTGGCTTGGGGCCAACCTCAGGCGGTATGTGACCTTTCATATAATGGGGTGAACGGGAAGTCGAAGGCCGCATTGCATGGCGACCACATATATGGCCACCTCACCCCCGCGAGGCTGGCCCAGAATTTCGCCAAGCTCGGGAGCTTGGAGTACCACCGATTCTGGGATCTGGTATTATGCCCTGATCCAAGCTAGGTCGACATTTTGCAGCTTCGACCCAAAAGGGCCGACATCTAGGGGCCGCTCAGCAGTAGGTTGAGCTTCCGCTCTTACTGCAAATGTGGGCACTAGTACTTCCATTGGGCCTTCGGGCACTGAGAGGACTGCTGGGAAGGGGCTCCCAATTGGGAGTCCATACTTCCCAGTGCGGACTCACCATGAAAAGCCCCCGAAATGGATACTCTATTAGACCAGTCCAACGACATTCCGACCAATGAGAAGAAAATAAATAAAAAGGAGAATTGAATGGAAGTAGAACCAGAGAAGAAGAACAAGTGCTTGCGATAACTAGGATTTCTGACTTATCGAAAATCACCTGGTCTAGTGGTTTGGAAGAGCAGCAAGAGTAGAAATTACAAATAAAGTGATTTCGGGCTACCCTCCCCCTTTTTTATAGACTACTTGGATGAGGGCAATGATTACCCACATTCAATGCCACAGCTTGAAGAGATGTAACAACTCACACCGTCCTCCACGTGGTAGCTGCTGGTTCGTGAGCCAACCTGACTACAGAGGAGTAGACACGTGTCCGCACATTATTAGCCGAGAACCGAAGAGGAGTTGTTTCAACGCCCATCTCCTCGAGCGACTTGTCGCAATCATTGCTGAATCCCCCTCGATCTTCGAGCTAATCGCCTTTCTCTCTTCCGCCATAATGACAGACGGGCTCGACCTCTAGACCTCCCGACCTCTCCCGCGCAAGGCACCATGCAAGCGTCAGTCCATATCAACTTACTTCTCAAGCTTCCGAAGAGCGCTCAGAAGTTGGGGGGCTACCATTATGGGTAAAAATGGATTGACGAAGACATCTAAAATAAGAGAGAACACAAAGCGCAAGTAAATGAGGTCGGATAAGAGCTCGATCTGACAACAAAGCATGATCTCCATGAACAGCTCGATCATCAACCAACATCAATGGGCTCGGTTTTGGTCGACGTCCTGTTATTGCGACTAACGAATGACTATAAATATCGACTCAACTTGCCTCGAAAATAGTCTCCGACCGCGATCGACAATTCAATTCGGTCTGTAGGACCTTGGCCAATCCTACTTGGAGATCGGCCTTAAAAATCTATCACGAACTCCTTGGAAGCCAACCGCCGAAAGATCTCCTTCTCCTTGGAAGCCAACCACCGGGAGATCTCCTTCAAATATGAAGAAGATCAATCCCCCAAGATCTTCACCGAGGATAACACTTTAGAGCGTGTTTGGCCGGACGCATTAGAGTGGAGTAGATGGGAATACGATTTAAGGTAATTGATGGACTATCAGTGGTTGTCCATTGATTCCGTCAGATTGCAAAATTCGGGGATGGGGAAGGAAGCATGTTTGGATGAGTCGTGGATTAGTTTATTGGTACTCCCATGCAAACGGCAACAACTCGCTTTGAAAGGAATCGACCCAGATAAAAGATGGAAAGATAAGTAGTCTGAAAATTGAAACCGAATAATGCTCTCATCTGATTGGAAAAAAACCCAACAAATCGCCAATCTAAAAAAAAATAAAAAATAAAAAAATAAAAAATAAAAAGAAAAAAAGAAGAAAAGAAAACCCATTTCTAGAATCCATCGGACGGCATCCAACCGAGCGCATTTGAGCCAGTTCTCGAGGAAAAAAGATCATAAGAAGATCCAGAACTTCCACTCCCAAAACTCCTTTATTTAGAAACCAAGATCGACTGGAATCCTTGGATAGGGGAAAACTGTCCAAACCGTGGGACCCACTTGGACAAGGAGCCATGTTGTATATGTAAAATCCACTCCGTCTATCAAGTTTTATCATGGATTTTAGGCTATATTGTCAAATATCAAATGAACCCACACTCAGATAAGCCACACAACATGTGACCTTAGTAGTTTTATATTGTTTTTATTTTTATGGCAAATATTTGCTCTTCTTTCAGCTTGTCTTCTGTATGAACGGTCAAAATAATGCTTCTCACCTGATGGACAGAGTGAATTTGACACATAGACATGGTGGAGCCCACATATCTTAGGCCTTTTAACCAATGACCTATCCCGTATCCCACGCTGTCTCGAGGGATGGGGATGTCTGCAGCTGGGATTCGCCGAATCCCTTCGGCAGCTGGTTGAGTTTACGAGGTCGACTACCGCTGAAGTACTATTGTCGTCCCAAACTCACTGCTGGATGGAATACGCCATCATAACCCACTTAATACTGTAGAATCCCATCCACAGCGTCGGGCCAAACACGCCCTTAGATTCTAAGGACGATCCTTTAAAAGATATGCAACTGCATGGTAGATTCATTGCCACGTAGGTAACTAGCTTCATTAGACTATAAATAAGAACCATGCCTTAGATTGCTTGAATTAACTTTGGCATCGGAGGGTCTCAACTGTAGCCAGGTTTCCATTATTGTTTGTTTTTGCCGGGACACAGTGGTCCAGTGAGGATGCGCGGATCACAACATCAACGGTTTTCATCAGGTGTTTGGGTAAAAAAATATAATCATAATAATTAGATGACTAGATAACTTGCATGAAAAAAAAAAGAAAAAAAAAGGATATGAACAAAAGACCGTTGTTAGAAATAGATTTAATCATGAATGTCGATGACCATCTTATTTTTAATGGTTGGGTGTAATGGACAGTCTAGATAGGCAACGTAGAGAATAATTACTCCATAGGCAATCATGTGCATATAGAGTCCTGAATCTTGCGTCTAACTCTTGCATTCGTAACAGACTCACGAGAGTTTCAACACGACGGGTTTTGAGTACCATTGACGCTGAGGTGTGGGTGCGTGAATACGTGGGGGAGTGAGTGCATCTGTAAGAAAAATAATAATCATATGCATGCGGAACTCTTTTACATTTATATAGCTGACCTACCCCCGCCCGGACGGTAATCCGTCCGGACAGGGCTATGTGGGGCTCACCGTGTGTAAGTGTTTTATCCAAGCCGTTAATCACTTTTCTCAGATTATTTTAAGATATGAGATAAAAACTGAGTAAGGTACATGACTTAAGTGGACCACAAAGTGAGGATTTAATATCCACCATTAAAAACTTCTTGGGAGTTGGAGAAGTTTCGCATCAAGCTAATATTTGTTTTTTCACTTCGTCCACGTCTACATGACCTTATTAATAGGTTGGATAATAGAAAAACATCACGGTGGCCATTAGAAAGGTTGCAACAGTGGGTGTCATTATCACTGCAGCCTCCTCCAGTGTGGTCCACTGGAGCTGTGGACCTGCTTCAATTTTACATGCATAAGAAAAGTGATTCACGGGTTGGATAAAACACTTACATCAAGGTGGGTCCCACAGAGCCCTACCCGGACGGATTACCGGGGAGGACGCAATCCACGCGTCCTTACATAGCCTACAGCGTGTGTATATCAGACGCGGAGACTGAAGTAACGTGAACCTCATCATAATGTTTGTTTTGTATCCACACCGTCCATCCATTTGAGGAGATAATTTTATAGGACAAAAGCTAAAGAATGAGTAAAATCCAAAGCTCCACGGACCCCACCATAGAAAACTGTGGGGAGAGTGACGTCCACCATTAAAAACTTCTAATGGCTACAAAAGTTTTCCATCAAGCTGATATTTGTATTTTGCCTTATTTCATATCTGTGTTAACTTGTAAACAGTTTAGATTTCAAATAAACAGGATCGTGGGACTTGACAGTTTAGATTTCAAATAAACAGGATGGTGAGCCTTAGGAAAGTTTCAACGGTGGGAATTACTCTCCCCCACTGTTTTCCATAGTGTAGTCAACTACATATTTGTATCTACACATGCATCATGGTGCAGAACTTAGTGATGCCACGTCAGTAGCCAGTCTCGCTACTCAACCTGTCACTGGCTAATCCACGTCCGTATATATCTATACGAAGAATCTCGATCTCGACGTTGGACTATGTTCCATCCAGCACGTAACTTCCAACCTATTAGTGCAAGACTGCAAGTGACAAGACACAATTATACTTTCAGTACGCAACCTTCAACTTATTCGATGTGACAGGACAGCAATCTCTATGTTCGATGTTCTTCTAATCCATTAAGTGCAGGTGACAAGTCAATTACACTTCACTCGATGACGTAATGATTGAATTTTGGACAACAGATTGGATGTCACAAACACATAAAGGGGCTGTTTTGTTTTTAATCTCATATCCGTGAGTAAATAATCATGACTCACTCCACTTATTTGAAATTAGTTGGCTATTAGGTTTCGAAAATCCATAGCTCAGGTGATAGACTGAGTGAAAGATACCTCGTTTCAATACTGAGGTCCCCTGGTGGGGGTGGCTAACAGTGTTGTGTGAAATGATAGTACGTGTGTTAACAAGATAACAAAAAAAAATAATTCAAAAACTGTCCATGAAAACTATGTTATTACTTTAAAAATGTGGCCATATTCACTAAAAAAAACTGGG
>JAJHSJ010000011.1:22600296-22661039 GCA_021015155.1 Magnolia officinalis
AAGCAGTACAATCAATAATCCTAAGTACCTTATTAATGCAAGTATGAAATGCAGTCATGATGCATGCCCTCACTGACCATACTCCCTCATGCGACACCATCTTACGTCCGCGGCATGCTTTCATCCCTCAGTGCTCCACATCTTCCAGGCATATGCAATGCGATATATGAACATGATTACCGAGTTGTTATTAGTCCTTTTCATACAGCAGGATTAGGAAACTAAGGTACCTTCCTTATATCATTCCTAAAGATGATCCATTCTAGGGTCGTCAAACCTAGATAATCTCATACGATAGTGTGGTTCTAGGGCACCGCAAAGGCTGTTTAGGGCTGTTACAAGCAATCGTTATACCACTCCCCTATCACCTTTTTAACGGTTTATCACTAAATTGATACAGGCCTAGTTTATACTCTATTCATCGCGGCAAAACTAGTCGCCTCACCGCAAATTCAGAGTATGCTCGAGGTCACTACAAAGGGCTGTCAGGGCTGTTACACGCAATCGTTGCACGACTCCCCCATCACCTTATCAATGTAGGCCGACAGCACGAATATAGTGTCCCATACCACCATAATCGGCTCACGAGTCAGGTTGCTTAATGGACACTACGGGGAGGCTCGGGCTGACGCACTCGCAACACCACGAAACCTCAGCGTAGGCCGAAAGCTCGACCACGGTGTCACATACCACCATGCCCGGCTCATGAGTCTTAGCGGATTGAGGTACCAAGGTTAACGGGGTTGCACTGGTAAGTTCGATACCTTAGGTTCAACAGTAGCATCTAAACATGGTGAACATACATTAGACAGATCGGGTTACTTGACGAGCTCGGCTAGCTCGAGCGCACGACAAGTTGGACGACATGAAGTGTATAAGCACTTCACGTGGCCAACCACTATCGCCAACCGAAGTACGACTCGGGTTCGTCGAACACATCTCACGTGGCAAATGAATCTCAGCCACGCATTCATTTTCGTTTCCGATTGCCTGGACTATAATCATAGCCCCAAACACAATCAATCCTTTATTCAGAAGCATGTAGAGTAAAGCAGAATAAACAAAGTAATTCAAGCATGTTATAAAGCACAATATAAACAGAAATACAAAACACTATATTCATAAGTAAGAGTTTAATTAAACAACAACATGGAGGAAATCATATAATCGCTAGGTAGCTGAGAATCCTATCTCAACACCACTATTAAATTTAGTTCGTCACACAATTTTTTCACACATGCATTTTATCAAACACTTAAACTACACCACTCCAACATACATGACGTATGTTGATTTCAACATAGAATAAGACAAATCTTCATATCAAGGAGTTGTCTCATACACATCAATCATGTTCTTACATTCAATACATATGGTAGGCATAAATCATAAATCCATATTTATTTAGACATTTCAACAAACACTTAGACTACACACATTAGCCTACATAAACAATGTTGGCCCAAAAGGTATTAGGGCGAATCCTTTCACCAAAACAGGTCATACATCCACAACTAGCATATTATATATATATATATATATATATATATAATATATATATATATATATATATATATATATATATATATATATATTATATATTACACGACAATTACTCATGGCAATCATATCAGTGAAATTTATATGGATACGGTATTTTCTACAAATACCTAGAATACACACAAATTCCATATTCTTCGTATTTAACCGAAATGGAAAACAGACGGCACTTTGTACATGTGCAATTGCATGCAGATCATGAATCTATCATTATCTGATATTGAAAGCGTTGAAAACCATAACCTATACATCTAAAGTCTGTACCTTTTGTCGTAGAATCATAACGGAGTCGATAGAATCTCAACGCTTTAGTATACGACAGTTTATCAACCTATAGCACGGGATACGTTAGCTATTTCGCTACTTGAATCAATTCAAACCCCAAAAAGGTTAGGGTTAGGGTTTTCTTACCTAAGAACGAAGCCAGAATCGCCGGAAAAAGCGATTAGATCGGAGTAGTTAAGTACGTATAGCGGCAGAAGGAAGACTCTCCCACATCTCCCATTTTACTTTCTCTCTCTTTCTTTCTTCTCTCTCCTAGGTTTTCTCAAATTCGCGAATGAGAGATGAGGGTTTTTTAAAGGTCCTTATAGGCTAGAAACTCATGGAAATAGACTCGGGAACAAGGTACACTTAGGTTATGTCCAAAGCGGCTCCGTTTCGATACAACGGAGCACTTCTGGCGGCCCATTTTCTGTGTGCGGTCGGACTTAAGCTCATAGACACTGGATCTAGGTTCAGCTGAGATTTCGTTCCAGTCAGGTTTCCAGATCGCACGTGGCGGACCAGTTTCAGTTCAACAGTCAATGAAACTCGATCAGAGATTTCAAGTACATGGTCACGTGTATGAAATTTCCCCTGATCCAAGGGTGTATTTGGGTCAGATTCTGACGGTCTGGTTGTTTATAAATTGTCCACAAGCGACACATGCCAGATTACTTAAATCATTTTGAATTTAATAAGAAAATCTCATTTTCTCACACTTTCACTCCGTGCTCAAGCGAATAGTACTGGGACACTATCTGGATTTGATTTCCGAGATGGTTGTCAAGCCCGGCAAGGTGGTCCTAACCTTTTAACTTCGCGTTAATCGGACTTCCGACGTGTGGTCCAGATCTGATACGGGGTTTCAATGTGCTCCTGAGAGTAACTGGGTAATGAGCTTGATCCTAGATTTTAAGGTAACCTAACGTCAATGATTCTACAAGTTTTGGGTCTTGCAGATCGTATTTAAAGCGATTGGTGCTAATTTCACAGGTACTCTAGTTTAACACTAGCTAATTCTCGCCTAATTTCTAAAGGATTTAGTCCTGTATGATTTCTGTCTGAGGTGGTACTTAGTCCTTTGTAGTAATGTTTAGTTTAAGTATTGTTCTTCATCACCTAAACTTTAAGATAGTGTCTAATGTGAAAGTACTTAGAAGGATTTAAAGAACGAGGTGGTGAAAGGTGAGATTTGTGAAGGAAAGGTGAGGTTTTTTCAGAAATGGTTTAAAGAAAGGATTTGAGACCTTTGAATTGAGTGTTTGAGAAGTTAATCAGGTGTTAGGATAGACCCATTGCCTAAGGACGTCTAATTCCAGGTCGGCAAAAATTCGGGATGTTACAACCATGATGTATGAGTTGTATACGAAGCGCCCATCCATCTTACTAGTAAGGCCGTGGGCCCCATCCATCTTACTAGTAAGCGCCCATCCATCTTACTTGTGTGTGTGTGTGTGTGTGTGTTATATACACTCTATTCATCCATTTTTTAAGGACCATGGGCTCCCGCAGGCCCACTGTGATGTGTATCCAGGACTGTCCATTCTTTGTGACATCCAGCAGGCCCACCCGTTGTGTATCTATGACCCCCATTGATGCAGCCCACTTGAAGTGTATGAGGCCCATGTGTAGGGCCCACCTGTGATGTATATTAGGCCCATGTGTGGGGCCCACCTATTGTGTATTTGAAGCTCATGGGTTGTGGCCCGTTGTGATGTATTTGAGGCCCATGGGCAAGGCTAGATGTGATGTGTTTGTGGCCCATATGATGAGGCCCATTGAGATGTATTTCCAGCCCATTCGCCTTAGCACCTTTAAATCGACCAATTTGTATCGGCCCATTTGACTTAGCTCATTTGATTCGGCCCATTGACTCAGCCCATTTGTATCGGCCCATTTGACTTAGCCCATTTGATTCGGCCCATTTACTCGGCCCATTTGTATCGGCCCATTTGACTTGGCCCATTTGATTCGGTCCATTTACTCAGCCCATTTGTATCGGCCCATTTGACTTGGACCATTTGATTCGGCCCATTTGATCCGCCCAATTGATTTAGCCCATTTGTACCGACCCATTTAATTCGACTCGTTGATACGGCCCGATGTTATATACATTGGCCCATGAGCGAGGCCCAATGTGATGCGTATATACCCCATAAGCGAGGCCCATGATGATGTGTATTAGACCCTTGTATGAGACCGTTGACCCATTTTACGATTGACCTTATGAGCGTCATTCCTTGGGAGCGATGTTGGTGAAAGGTCCACATTGATGGGCAATGATGGCTAGACGTCTACATTGTGACCTTCCCTTATGTCGATTATCGAGGCCGATTTCGATTGTCAAGGCCGATTATTGAGGCAGATTCCGATTATCGAGGCCGATTCCGATTGTTAAGGCCGATTATTGAGGTGGATTCCGATTATCGTGGCCAATTTGCCGATTCTGATTATCGAGGGCGATTATCGATCGATTCCGATTATCGTGGCCGATTACCGATTAGCGATCGAGGCCGATTATCATGGCCAATTTGCCGATTCCGATTATCAAGGGCAATTATTGATCGATTCCAATTGTCGTGACCGATTGCCGATTAGCGATCGAGGCCGATTATCATGACCAATTACCAATTCTGATTATCGAGGCCGATTATCGATCTAGGTTGATTGCCGATTTCGATTGTCATGGCCGATTGCTGATTCCGATTGTCAAGACCCAATATGATGTATATGCGACCCGTAGTTGAGGTCCATCGTGATGTGTATTAAGCTCTTGAGTGAGGCCCATGGTGTTGTATATTAGGCTCTTGTGTGAGGCCATGGGTTCACTATATGTTAGGCTCTATCTGGGCCATTACTTGGGGGCAATGTTGATTAAATGTCCACATTGTCGATGCCGATTGTTGACGCCAGTTATTGATACCGATTACGAGTATGTGACAGCATAACATCATGATACATACCCATATGCATCATTTGCATGTTTGTTATGAGATGTGGTTGACCATTGCATATGTCATTGGGCAGATTGTTATGAGACTCCCTGATAGGAGGAGATTGTCTCACTTGAGCGCACGATATGCGTAGGATTGATGCATGATGACTGGGTTGTATGACTCATGCATCTTGCATTATGTGTTATGATTACTGTGCGCCCTAGCGACATCAGGGCTGTAGCCCCCACAAGCATATCGTAGATGGCCAGATGGGACACCAAAAATATGTTATTAGCATCGGGCTACCATAGATGGCCCTGGGTGAAAATTTCTAAACCCTCTTGGTACCAGAGGACGCCCCAACGTCGAGATCAAGTGGATATATATGAGCACATGAGGGCCGTATACTAGTAGGCAGCGTCTCCCACTGTGTCGTGGTTGGTTGGGAGGGGGTGTGGCCTTACCCGCCTGAGGGAGTAGGCATAACTAGGCTGAGTTTAACTAGCTCGTGAATGGGTCCGCTATTAACGTGCCGAGTAGATATTGGTCGACTACTGGCCAGGTGGATAGTGAAGTCTTTTCCACTTACCCGTTGTGCGCTTGATGGGGCGACAAGGTGATGTAGAGTATACTAGACCCCGGTGATGATCCCAAAGATGAACAATACTAATATGTGGACTTATTGGGTAGGAGTTGCATACTCATTTATTCATTCATTCACTATCCACTCAGGTTGGTGGTGCGCAACTATTTGTTAAGTGTACCTTCATAATGGCCAGGATTTCGGTTGGGGCGCGCGACTAACCTGAGATCAGGTGTTTACCACATTGAGTCTGACTATCCAAATTTAGGTATGAGACTAGTTTGGATAGAAGTCCCTTATGGTGGACTCCGTAGCCTGCGATACTACGTACTATCATCCCGACTTCACACTCCAGTTTGGTCATTTCATTCGCATCGCATATTGCATTACATCCGCACGCATATGACATTTTGGGATTGTTATGTTTCTGCACTTATATAGCCTAAACGGACTCAGTAGGATTTACATATTGCATTGTATCCTCGACATCTGGTATTTGAATCTCTTGAACTCATCATTTGCATAGTTGAGTTGTATTGCGTACTCTGATATTATATGACTCATGGACTTGTCAGTATTTCTGTTTACTCTGATATTGTATAGTTCGTGGACTTATCAGTACCTCCGTTTACTCTGATATTACATTCTGAACACGCATATACTGCTCACATAGTTACACCATCCTCTAAGCTTTTATAAGCTTATGCACGATAGATGCATGCAGGTGACATTATGATGCAGCCAAGCTGAGGTAGGAGCGTGCGGTTGAGCTTCTGGAGTTTTTCTTTGATATTTCTATATTGTATTTCCCTTTCAGCATTGTACTTAAATGATTATATTAGTGGATATGTGATGATGATGTTGCCTTTGTGATTTGGGTAAACTTGTGGTTATGCTTCTTACGAGATAAATGTATGTTAGAAAACCTCCTTATAGGATCCCAGGATCGGGATCTGGCATATGGGTGCTAGGAGTCGAGAATGAGGTACTACGGATGCCGTCGGCGCCGGATTCGGCGATCGAAATTCCTGTGAATCCGATTTCCGGGTTTGGGACATGACAATACTCTTCAAAAAGGTCTCAGATACTACTAACTAGTAAGTGCTATAGATGCATTCTCGGGATTGTGGAGCGGAGGAGTATCGTGGCTGTCTCTGTAGCTGGAAATCTCTTCTCCTTTTCTAATTTCTTCTTTTCAGTAAGTTGCTAAGTATAAAAAGGAAAATGTGTGTATTCCAATGACTCCAACAGGCACATTCATTGGGATGAAAGATATTTTTTGCTATGATTTCTGGGCTCTACTTGAGTGGTTTTAGATTCTCCAAATTAATATCTATGGTCCTAAGTGAGATAAATGAAGGCTAGGAAATTCAATCATTTATCTTTTTGTACATCTCTAATATCTTCATGGATCGCATGTGAAATGCTCTTTCAATGGTAACTGAACTATGATAAAAATAAAAAATATATAAAAGTTTTTATTTATTTATTTAAGTAGCATTTAGATTGTTCTCACTAGTTACTTGGTGAACACCTGATAAAAACTAGCTTTGCTAATGAGAGAAGGCTCAAAATTTTCTGTAAACACTTATGTATGCCATTTAAGTTGTATGCCTAGCTATTTGGCATGTGAGGATCACCATGGTATTTGTATGACATCTTGCCTATATGTTAAGGTTCTCCCACTATGAAAATGGGATGCCCAAAAAATCAGGTGGATCCAACTATCAAGTGGGGTACATAATAGAAAACAGCAAACAACCACCCTAAAAGCACTACATTCATACAGGGGACATTTAATGGTTGAGTTGAGTTGATTTTTGAGCTTCATGGTAGGATAACCTACTGCAGTTGTGCCTTAGAAAGCTAATGGTATTAGACCTAAATTAATAAGCAATATGCATTTATCTTTTGAATTAATCTTTTTGCAACATGTTTATAAGTGTTTAAGAGTATAACCTCTGATGCTCTTGGTTTTCTCTTTAAAGATGAATGGAGGAATGTTTTATAGGAGTTATTTTTTAACCACTTGTATTATTATTATTATTATTATTATTATTATTATTATTATTATTTTTAAATGTTTCTCTAAATGATTTCTGGATTCTTAATGCAAGTAGTAAAAGCTTTCACAATTCGTCTGCAAGTTCATTGTTAGAGACTTAGAGATGCCCTTTCTGTGACTAGATATTGGTTTTTCTTTTTGCAATTTATCATTTTAACTATTTTTTGGCTTTATCAACCTGTTCAAGGTTTCAGAGTATTACATCCTATTTTTGTTTGAGGCCTTTTGTTTTAAGGTGTCTAAGATGTAGTGGTTTTTTTTTTTTTTTCCAGAGGTTGTCGGCTAGATTGCTTAGGCAAGCTACATACACAACAACACGACTTGGGTCATTTAGGTGAAGTTCTTGCACATTAAATACAAATATATTAGATTGTGTATGATGTTTTTAAGATAAATATGTTTTCTGTACTTATTTATAGTTATGCTTCAAAAACTGTTGAAATAATTGATTGTGTGTCACCATAACCCATTTCTTCTTAGATGTTCCGTCATGATACAATTACAATTAGTATTTATGCCACCTAGTGGTTTATAATGTATCCCCCCATTTAGGAATTTATATTGAACAAGTATATTCATTTGACTGAAAATGCTTGTTCTTTATGGATTCCTAAATTGTCCCATTTTGGACAGTTCAGTACCATACCATGTACTTAGGTTGTCATCATTTTCAGTTTACATGTAGTTGAAAATTTGGTAGTGTCTCCCTATATTTTCTCTGGATATGTGGTTCTTTACTAATCAGTTTCCTTTATCTATGTGGAATGGATTACATGTTGCAACTAGTTAGTATTAAATTTTATATATATCTGGAGAATATGGGGAGGTGCTGTCGAAATTTTGACTCGCATGTAAACTGTATGAGGACAGTACATGGTATGTTACAGAATGGGATAGAGACAATTAGCACCTGTAGATAGAGACAATTAGCTCGTCTAGGTAGAGACAAGTATGATTAGCAATTTATTGATATGCACAAAAAGATAGGGAGAGTACAAACTTATTTTCTAACTTGAGAAGATAACAGAAATATGTATTCTTTTACTCAATGCCCTTATGACTAGTATTTATTCCATGATTGTATTTCCTTTAGCTCACAAAAAGAAATCATCCCTAATTCTTTTCTTTTTAGCAAAGTGGTCAAATTATTTCAAATATTAACGATGCATTCTGACAACGCAATGAATTATGTGGTGCGTTAAATGCTTCCATAGAATGCTAAATGCCTCTTTAATCAAATCAACCATATATCTGTGATGTTTTGATATAGCTTGAATTGAAAGATGGTGCTTGTTTTGTTTCAGGAATATAATCCTATTTGTTAGAAGTCCACTTCTCTTGCTGCAGATAAGAACTTGCTTCATCAGGTATAATTTGTATTAATTCAACTTGTAACTCCTCAGAACCCGCTCTACTGTAAGATATTACAGTGCATAATGGTTCTCAGTAAGTTAAGTTGCAAGTTGTTACATAAAGTTGGTTAGATATATTTTATTTTTATAAATGTTGTCAATAGTTAGTTGGATGATGAATTAGGTGTATAAAAATGTGCCTACCTACAGTCTTACTTAATTTATATTTATATTTCTTCATTTATATTCTTTTGTATTAATTCAACTTGTAACTCCTCAGAACCTGCTCTGCCGTAAGATATTACGGTGCATGACGGTTCCCGGTAAGTTAAGTTACAAGTTGTTACATAAAGTTGGTTGGATATCTTTTATTTTTATAAATGTTGTCAATAGTTAGTTGGATGATGAATTAGGTGTATAAACGTGTGCCTGCCTACAGTCTTGCTTAATTTATATTTATGTTTCTTCATTTATATTCTTTTGCGTAAATCTAACTTGTAACTCCTCAGAACTCGCTTTGCTATAAGATATTACAGTGCATGACGGTTCTCGGTAGGTTAAGTTGCAAGTTGTTACATAAAGTTGGTTGGATATCTTTTATTTTTATAAATGTTGTCAATAATTAGTTGGATGATGAATTAGGTGTCTAAATATGTGCCTACTTACAGGTGGTATCCAATGGACTCTAAGGAGTGGATTACTCTACATTACCCGAACCCACAATTTATAGATGGTATGATGAGCTTTGTGAAGTTCGTAAAAGAACATCTTCCTAGTAGAGAAACCATTCATTGTCCATGTACCAGATGTAGATGTCTACGTTTACCCTGCACAATCGATGATGTGGAGATAGATCTGATTAAATATAGATTTAATCCAACATATAGGGTGTGGAACATGCACGGTGAGCATGCATCACCCAAGTGTACCGAACACACTTCTCACCAGTGCCATAGTGTGGCAGACATAAATAACATTATCAATGCGGTTGTTGAAGACCTCAGTTGTAATAACCTGGACCAAGTTATTCAAGATGAACCCAATGTAACCCCCGAAGCTGAAGACATTGTTGGAGATGCTTCAACCAATGAGTTTGAAGTAAATGTACGAGATGCCATGACTGAGCTCTATCCTGGTTGTCACAAATTCACCGTACTGAATTTCATTGTACAACTTTTTAAATTAAAGGTGAACCATGGATGGAGTGAACAAAGCTTTACAGCTCTTCTTCAACTACTCTAGAATGTCTTTCCATTCGGTAAGATGACCTCAATTAATATCTACCAAGCGAAGAGGATCATTACAAAGTTGGGTCTTGATTACCAGAAGATTCATGCATGTCCAAATGACTGCATGTTATACTAAAGAGAGCATGAGACGAAGACGAGTTGTCCAAACTGTGGTGCTTCTAGGTACAAGACAGATCTTGATTTGAAGTCGAAACAAGCTCAAGTACCTGCGAAGGTGTTAAGGTATTTTCCATTAACACTTAGGCTACAAAGAATGTACAGTGTGCCATGGGTGGCAACGGAGATGACCTGACATTCAACTGGAAAAATGCAGAGTGGAAAGATGGGGCATCCGGTGGACTCCAACACATGGAAGTTTCTTGACAACAAGTATAAGGATTTTTCAGCAGAGTCTCGCAATGTTCGATTGGGTCTAGCTACAGATGGGTTTAACCCTTTTGGCACTTTCAGCATGTCGTACAGTTCCTGGCCTATTATGTGTGTGACGTATAACTTTCTACCAAAGTTATGTATGAAACTGCAGTTTACTATGCTCACTTTGCTCATTGAGGGACCACGACAGCTCGGGAAGGATATTGATATTTATTTGGAGTCATTGATGGCTGATTTACAAGACTTGTGGCGGAAAGGGATCACGACATTCGACGCATACCATGGAAACATGTTTAAGGGGTGGCTAATAGTGCAGTGTGTTTACTGACATGGGTGCGTACTAACAAGCTAACAAAAAAAAAAATGTTCAACATGCATGTCATCTTGCTGTGGACAATTCATGACTTTCCCACATATGATAATGTTTCTGGTTGTAGGACTAAGGGTAAGTATGGTTGTCCTGCATATGGTCCCCACACAGATTCCTTGCGATTACACCACAGAACGAAACACATTTATATGGGTCACAGACGGTGGTTGCCTCTAAACGACAAGGCCAGAAAGGATACAAGTGCAGGCACCTTCAATAAGAAGGTGGAGTTGCGACCAAAACCGATTCGTCTGATTGAGATTGAGGTCGAAAGCATTGTTTCGAAACTAAATGTGCAGTGGGGCAATATCAAAAAGAGGAAACAAAGTGGTACAAAATGAGGACAAGAACAAAATAATGATGCAGAATCAACATGCTTCTTGAAGCGATCCATATTATACGATCTGGAATATTGGAAGGATATTCTCGTACGCCATAACCTTGATGTTATGCACATCAAGAAGAATGTATGTGAAATCCTTATTGCATTGATGTTGAACACAATAAGCAAAACCAAGGACAGTGCTAACGCACGTAGAGACTTAAAGCGGCTAGGAATTAAGAAGCGTTTATGGCCAGAAAATACTGATGGCAAGGTGATTCAAAAATGAGGTCCTTTCTTCCTTCAAAAAGAAGAAAAAAAACTTTTCATCCAATCTTTACGTGAGCTTCGTGTTTCAGTTGGTTTTAGTGGGAATTGGAAGAACATCGTAAAGGAAGATAGTGTTGATTTAAAGGGAATGAAGTCTCTTGATTACTATGTGTTGATGCAACATCTGCTTCCAATTTTGATCCAACATGCATTCAGAGATAATAGCCTATGCGCACTATAATTAGAAGCTTTAGTACATTTTTCAATGCCCTATGCTCATGAACCATAGATATTGAATTGTTAATGGCTCTCGAGAAGGGCATGGCTAGGACTTTATGTGAGCTCGAGATTACATGCTCTCCTTCAATTTTTGTTGTGATGTGCATCTGCCTATCCACTTGGCTTACGAGGCTCGTGTATGTGGTCTTGTCTACTATCGATGGACATATCCATTTGAAAGGTATGATATGATTTTAATCTGAATAAACCGACCCAACATTTGCAATTATATTTTCTAATGTGTCGTTAACTCTTTCAGGTTCATGAAGACGTTTAAGGCGTACGTTCGCAATAAGACACGATCTGAAGGTTGTATAGTAGAACGATACATTCAAGAGGAGACACTTATATACTGCAACTAGTATAGAGGGAAAAATAATACAAGCCTCTTGGAGAAACTGGAAAAGCGGTTTGACGGATCAATTTCACTCACATCGAAGTTGTAAGATATTGTTGATGACTTCGAAGTTAACATGGTTGGCCTAGTTGGCCCTAGTTAAAGTGTCGTTTTAGAAGGTATTGAGTACGAACAGGCTCGAACCTGGGTACTAAAGAGTCATCCCAACTATGAGACATGACAAGGGTACGAACTGGACTTAGCTTGTATGTATATGTCATCTTTAATTTTTATTTTTATTTTCAATTTGATTCAACAGCATTGTAACAACATTTATGAAAAAAATTGTCAATTTTGTAACAACCTTCTTAACTTGCAGGAAATATGCTAATTTCTTAAAGCAACGCAATGTAGTTACCGGGACCAGGACTAAGGCGGCGGGTGATGATGAGTTCATACATTGGTTGAAAAAATTGCTAGACTTGAATGAATCAAATAATGAAGTCTTCAGAGATATAGTTAGGGGACCAAAGGCTTTTGAGATGCAGTACAATAAGTATTGTATCAATGGTTTCCTACTTGTCACCAAGGAATACGAAGAGAATAAAATGAACCAAAACAGTGGGGTTAGCACAGAGAGTATGACCACATTCCGATCTAGTGCTAAGGACAAGAATCCAGTGGATGAATCTGTACCTTATTACGGAGTCCTCCGCAAAATCATCCAGCTAGAGTACCGAGAAGGGTACAAGCCAGTCCTACTAAAGTGTGATTGGGGAAGGTGACACACCAAGGTATTTCTTTCGATGCGAAAGGGAATTTGAGACTAGTGAATTTGTCTAATCTTCTTAGTTCAAACCAAGTGGGTGATGAGCCATTTATTTTTGCGGAGCATGCCGCGCAGGTTTTCTATTCTAGAGATCCAAAAAATCCTGATTGGCATGTGGTCTTGGAGGTTCCAAGAAAGATTTTCGTTGAAGATGTGACAAGCCTTTTATCAGAAACACGGGTTGTATCTGAGGCTGAAGTAGGACGTGATCTCACCGAAGTAGACATGGGTGGCGAGTTGTTATTCAATGACATTGAAGATATTTGTGTGGTTGTTGAAAAGAAAAAGAAAGGAAAGAGAGCAGGGAAAAAAACATGATTTGTTAGTTATATTATGCATGTAACGAAACGATTTTGATTTATGCCTTTTTTAATTTTTCCATTATCATATTAACGTGATAGAAAAAATTTACAAATTAATTTACTCGTCTCTTTATTATACTTGGTACTTTGCTATTTGGATAGAAATTTATATAGTAATTACGTTACAAATTAGATCTTGAAGATGGATCTAGAGGCAGAGCCGCTTGGGGATGCATCCCATAAAGATGTCAGGGGTAATAACATAGCTCTCGTTAGCTGTTTAGATTTAAAATTCCTTTTAAAATGATCTTCCATTTAGAGGCAGCGTCATTTGGCGCAGAGCGCTAGGGGATGCAGCCCCTGAAGATGCTAGAGGTAATAAGATAGCCTTCTTTAATTGTTTAGATTTAAAATTTCTTTTATATTGGTGATGATGAAACATGTGTGTAGCTATTTTTCTTTTTATGCTAGGGGTAATAACATAGCTCTCGTTAGCTGTTTACATTTAAAATTTCTTTTAAAATGATCTTTCGTTCAGAGGCAGAGTCATTCGGCGCAGAGCTGCTAGGGGATGCAACTCCTGAAGATGCAGCCCCTGAAGATGCTAGAGGTAATAAGATAGCCTTCCTTAATTGTCTAGATTTAAAATATCTTTTATATTGGCGATGATGAAACATGTGTGTAGCTATTTTTCTTTTTATGCAGGCAAGTCGTCATCATTATTGTCTAAGAAGAGAGGTCCTACGTGAGGTTTAGAATTACATGAGAAGACTTCATTGAAAAGGGTCATTGAGATTAATGAATTTGGGCAACCGAATGCAGGGGATGCAAATCAAATCGCATTCAACTCAAGCATTGGTGTTCTCACCCGTACACACATTCCGATCACCTACACTGACTTTCGGCAGGTGCCTCCATAGTACATTCAAAGGGTCAGTGATATCCTAGCGTGTAGTTATGAATTTCAGGATAACCAAGAAGTGTTGCTACAATACGTTCGTGATCGCTGTATGGCTGCTTGGAGAAATTTCAAGAATAATTTGCATAAAAAGTATATTAAGGACAAGGATCCCGTAGTTGTGAAATTATATCCCGCCCCTATTGGTGTCCTTATTGAGGATTGGATGATTTTCGTGGATTATTGCAATACTGATAAATTCAAGGAATTAAGTGTAAGAAATGCATCCAATCGGGCCAAACAAGTTGACCCTTCTACACTTGGTCAGCATAGCATGGCCGCTATACTTGGTACATGTCCTAAAATAACATAGCTCTACTTTGTTTATGATGATTATTTCAATTTATTAGTCGTTTAATTCTATTATTTATGTGTTTTGGCATGGATGTTATGGGGAAAAGGCAATTGAGAGGAATCTTACTACTGATGCTGAGGTTGGTAGGGTTGAGGTGTACATCCGAGCCCATACAACAAAGGATATCAAAGTGCAGTTTCCAGAAACCTTTGTAAGTGCAACCCTCGTACATCCTTTCATTATCCATGTTAATTTTAAATGCTTCTTTCCCACACTATACTTTTTCTTTTGGATGTTGTCATAGGAAAAATTAAAATCGATTCAAAGTAATAATCCTGCATCTCAGATGACCAGTGTAGATGATACCCTTACACAGGTATATATGCATGTCCTTAGATCAATATGGGATGTCCCCGTATTCAAGGAACAGTTTCAACATGACAATGGCTGTAAGCTTAACTCTAAATATCACCTTTATAATCAGAATTTGTGCTCTTTATTGTCCGTTTTTTAACTATAATTTTTTATATAATTGACACCTTTTATCTCGGAATATGATCTATGAAGTAGCATATGAACGCAATCCCTATAAAAATCCACACCTAGGGGAGAGCAAATAAGAAGATTGATCTTAACAGTATGGTCGTCATGCACATAAACAGAAAATGCTTGCAATGAATGTTTATGAGTACTAGGTGGCCTATTAATGAAAACAATGTCTCCGTCCATAAATAACGCCTGCTTATGATTTGCCCAACTTTCAAATATGTGTGTCCTTTTGAACCTTCCTTGATTGCATAAGTGGATGAACCATCTCTGTATGTTACACATAATTTGTCATCCACTAGTTTCTGTAAATGATCCATGTTGTATGTAGTGACCTTCTCTTCAAATGTGATCTTTTGAGTAATTTCTAATGGTAAACCGATTTCCTGAATCCCTTTATATTCATCCCCAGTAATCACACTACGAGAAGAGAACACTAATCCCTTCCTGATAAACAGTGTCCGTATCTTTTCAAGCCATGCCTTTGTAGAAGAATCATCAACCTCTTTAACAGCTCCATACTTCCTAGTAATGTCATGAGGTGCCTTGTAGGATGATAAATGAAAATAAGATCAGGAAATACCAAAAAATAAGTAGAAGAAGAAGAAGAAGAACTACAAGTGAAAAAAAGAAGCCATCCGACACCATCCATGTGCATATACTAAGTTTGTTTAAATAATTTCAACATGCAATACTATGTATACCTTTGTGGTGCCGCTGAGTTTCATATACTGTGCAATAGTTGACTACAAGTCATTAGATTTTCCTAGATTTGGGGGGTTCAGAAATTGAAAATGGTCACCGAATCAAACATGTAGGATATATCAGCACTACATGTGCTTTTCGTATCGTACATGTGGGATACAAGATATATCGTGGGATATATCTGCCGATATCTTCGATATTGAAAACATTGATTGGAACCATTGGGTAGCTTATTGGGTTATCCTTCCAAAGGTCGAAAGATTACATGGTCGTGGCAAAAAATAGATTTTTGTTTGACGATTTCATCATTTGGGGTCCCACCAAGAGCCAAATCGGGTAGTGATATGATTAGGAAGGTTTCCAGTTTGGGCTTTGGCTTGGAGTTCTTGAAATTTTCTAATCTAGAGTTCCAAGATCTGTTTAAATTAGTTTCTTTGTAAATTCAAGTCAAAGATAACTTCTAAGTTTTGTTGGGTTTGCAAGTTACCTTATTGAGAAGTGTTTTTATTTATTTATTTATTTATTTATTATAATAGCCAATCTAAGTTGATTTCTTTCCAATTTTAGATTATGTTAATTTTCTGATTTTAGGAAAATTTTACATGAATTTATGCATGTTCTGGGATGTTTTATGTTTAGAAAGTCATGTTATGGCAGTAAATTGAGTAAGGGTTGTTTTGGACTCTGACAATTGGGCTTTGGGACGTTTTCTCATTGTACATGCGTCTGGGGCCCTACGCCCCTGCCGATTCACATGCAGGTGCACATGCTAATGTAGAACACGTGTGAGAGATATGAGCTTTCATCAGGTTGGCTTCTCTGTTTAGATCTTCTGGCCTAAAATTCAGGCCATTCAATGCCTCAGGTGGCCATAGCTACCAAAACAAATCAGCAGCTAGTAAAAATGTTTTAACCATTACCTTACTTCATACTCTATGGCCCACCTGAGGAGTGGAACTGCCTGATTGTTGAGGTAGAAGATGAAAGCATTATTTCCAACCAAATGGAAAGTTCAGAAATTGTGCATGTGTTCCATATTTTCATGTGGCTGTCTGTGAATGAGCAGCATTCCACATGCTTGTGGAATTAGCAAACTTCGGGTTTTGGAGTCCTTAAGCGGTTATAAGTACAATCCATTGTACCAGTCCAAGTTTGCACACTGCCCCTATCTTTTTAGAAGGTTATCCCATCGTGCTTTCAATGGGTTCTCTAAATAGGAGGAGCTTTTGAGGCTTCCTTTTGTCTGTGATGAGGTCAAAGACTTCGTGGCGAACTAAAAAATCATATTTTCCCTGCCTCCTAGTCTGACTGACTTCTGGAGCGAGGACAGTGCTTTTCGTTGGTGACGTTTTTTCTTTTAAAGGCAAGAAGTGACAACTTTGCTATTGCTTATACCTTCTTCTCATGCAATATGCATTACCTAGGCCACTATGCATACCTTCTTCTCATGCCCTTTAGGTTGGCTTTTGTTTGATATTAGGAATTATATATTTTGTTTGATATTGTCATTTGGAAAAGAATTAGAAGAAATGTTCTTTTTTGTGTTGAATTTATGGAACCTCTTCTTTAAAGTGAAAAGGTTCCCTTAAATGATAAACACCCTTCAATAATGAGGTTGATCTACATACATCTGTTCTTCAAAAGTATTGAGCTGTTAATTTTGTTATTCTTCATGGAAAAAAATCTTGGAAAGATGGGCCATTTTTATTTTGAAACAATAAGAGGAGAAATCGAGTAAGAATTGTAATGCATAAGTGTAACACCCCGTATTTTTAGTACTCAAGTACTACACGATAACCTAATTTATGGAACCGCTCATCTTCATTTTAGCCTAATCTGACGATTAGGAACAACCTTCGCCTATTGATCTAGCCATCCATATGTTAATTTGCAAGCTGGACCGTCACGTCATCAAGTTCAGTGCTCATCAGGGCCCAAAGCATCAATACATTGTTCTTCGAGTCCACAACACTCAAAATGTTAAAATCCGACATCACTATCATAATTAAAGTACCTGACCACTAAACCTGCTATTAATCATCCTTTAAACAAGCCCAAAAACTTTTCATTCGATATGGATCAAACTTGGAATAAATCTAATCACTGAGTTAACAAAGATAAATTGTAGGCACTTAAACCTAGGAGATATAGTCCATATAAACTATGGATCTGTCTTGTCATCAAGTTAGTAGGCGATCATGAATCGTTTAGCCTAATGGACAGGTTAAATTCCTTGAGAGATCGCTATGAACTCATGAGACCATTTTAGATTAGGTTTAGAAACTACCTGACCATCAATGTTACGAAGATTGACAAATCTAGACGAATATGACCACAAATTCCATAGTAATCGTAATAAATTTGTAATAATGTAGTGTGACCCTCTTACTCATATCGTTGACCTTAAAATAGGCCCTAAGTCCCAAGAACCTTTGAATGCCAAATTACCTAAACAACCTCCCCTTAAAGATTGCATTAATAGACACTCAAAACATTAAATTTTGAATTATATGATCATCTGAGCGGTGGATCTGCATGATGCTCAGTCAATGGACATTAGTGGACCTTCCAAGAAAAATGGATGGTCTAGATCATGTTGATCACCACATGAACCCCACTTTTGAGGTATGCGGGTACACAGATTGTGTACACTCGCAGTACACGAGACCACGTATATGGTCAAATCGGGTTTGACTCGATAAGAACCAAAGCAGATTCAAATTTCAATTCTTTCTCCCGCCTATTACGGATTCAAACGAACTGCACCATCCGTTGATGTGTATCGGCCCACCATCTTGATCATCATAGATGATCCGAACCGTCCATCACGATCATTGGGTCCCACCGACCATAACCATGGGTTGATCCACGGTTGGAGGTTAGCTGCGCCAGCTCAGTCAGCGATAGATTAGGCCTTGTAAGGGAAGGCGCTGACAGGGAGGAAAACTCCATGTCCGCTGATGCGTTGGCAAATCCGGCCGTTGGAGAGCATCGGAAGGAAGCCACGCACACTATAGTAGCCCTGTCATCCCTATGATTTTTGGATATGGATCCCTACCCGTCGGAAGGCGAAAAAATTCCTTCCACTTATAGTAAAGACGCATCTTGTACGTTCGTTGGTGCTTGGAAGCTTCTCACAGGCAAATCCCGAGCGTCGACTCTAGGGTTGTGAGAAATCTCATAGCTAAACTAGAAATTCCCGAGGAAATGGTGAGAAATTGTAACGTCACATGGTTTTCAGCTGCAGCGAGGACGCGGATTGCGTCCTACCCCTGCCCGGACGGTAATCCGTCCGGGCAGGGCTCTGTGGAGCCCACCGTGATGTAACTGTTTTATCCCGCCGTCCAACTATTTTTTCAGAAAATTTGAATATGTGAACCAAAAAATGAGGCAGGTCCAAGGCTTGAGTGGACCACACCAAAGGAACCTGCACTTATATGACACCCACCGTTGAAACCTTTCTAAGGGCCCACGTGATGTTTTTTTACCATAAAACCTATTCATAAATACAAATATCAGCTTGATCCGAAGTGAAAACACAAATATTAGCTTGATCCGAAACTTCTCTTTCTCCCAAGAAGCTTTTAATGGTGGACGTTCAATCCCCACTTTGTGGTCCACTCAAGCCTTGGACCTCCCTCATTTTTTGGTTCACATATTAAAATTTTCTGAAAAAATCGTTGGACGGCAGGATGAAACAGTTACATCACGGTGGGCTCCATAGAGCCCTAACCGGACGGATTACCGTCCGGGCGGGGGTAGGACGCAATCCGCGTCCCTGCAGCGAATTGTCTTAATTAACGACGATTGCTACACCGTTAGGTGGACCCCACAGTTTTTAGACCATCAGGACCGTCCAAACGTCCCTGATTCATGGATAAACCACCCAATAGGAAAACACCATTACCAGCCAGTCATCTTCCCCAGCCTGACTGTCAGTAATGGATCCTGATGGGTCAACCTTTCCTCAAATCCAAGTCGTCCATCATATGGCTCACCCCCTTAAATGCTTATCAGAGTTTGAATCTAGGGCCCACGCTCAAATTCCAACCGATGGGAATACTCGGATGGCTGTTCGTCCTCATCTAATGCATATTACCTTTGCACTAATCCTTGTGATTAGCTGTGGATGTTTCCAGAAACGGAAACAGCTATAAATAGCTAGCATTAGGGCTCCCTAGGGGAAGAAAGAAAGAAGAAATAGGAAAGGGAGATAGAGAGAATGGGTGAGCGCAACTGAGCAAGTTACATGCCTCTGTAGCAACTCGACTCAGCCCAGCTCGAGTCAGGGATTGATCCGACTCTTTCCCTGCTGTGTGTGAGTTGAGATTTTGAGGGAAGGTGAGGGAATAGAGAGTAGATTGAAGGGGAGAAATCAGGGCGTCTGTGAGCGGATGCAACAACTGGAACGAGCTTCCGGTTGCTGTCCAGCACAGTTATATCAATCAGTGACCCAAAAATCAGGTCTGGGAGTCAGTTTCTAATTCCGACGGACTTGGAGCGACGCATGCTGCAACCAAACTTCCTATCAGCACCCAAACACTACACCCCTAGCCAGGTAATCTCGTAAACCCTCCTTCTGTTAATGGTGAACTCGTCAACTCGGCTGACTGTGTTCACGGCCACCTCAACCAGGTTTCGGGCTGAGTGACTCAGCCACACAGACCTGGGTGAAGATCTGGATCTGAATCCATAGCTAGGATTGTTTCACCATGGGAAATGGTTAGCACCATGAATGGGTCTCTGTCACACTCATGGTGTGGCACGCTGTAGTCATGGTGACTCAATTGAGTGGAGTCGCCGCTGAGTCGGTAACTCAGGACCGTTTCTGACTCAGTTGGACCAGGGGGAGCAGATCTCCCTGGTAACCTGAAAAACTAGTCAGAGCTAATCAAAGCTCGCCCAATGGAGAGCTGACCCAACCGGTTTCCTCTGCTGAGCCAAATCGACGCTCAATGCTGGGTTGACTCAGCCAATCTCTCATCTGAGTCAAGCCAACTCCATATCTGACTCTACGGTCAAGATATCAGGTGATATTTAATTCAAAGGACCATTAACCTGACCATATGATCAATAAACCTTTACATATTACTTCACTAGTCAATAGGTGAAGGCTCTAGTTGAGTCAACTCGGTCCTAGCTCACTAGTACATTGAAATGTATCATCAGGTGCCAAATTGCAAACTGACATTCTTGGGAAATACTCCCTAGGAATGAAACTCGAATCAGGTGAGTGAAAGCAATCTCAAATTATCTATGAATCATACCTAGACTAGAATGGAAATTGATTTACATCTCCTTGGATCAAAACTCGAATCAGACTCACCTTACAAGTTGAAGTACAAGTTAAGAAGAGCATCCACTCCATCCTCTTTAGGTGAGGGATATCCCACATGGCTTTATTCATTTCATTAAAGTCTAAGGTTGTTTAAACTTAATTGTGTAGAGATACTATAATTGTGTAAATAGTACTTGTGCTTCTTTTTACTAGGAATTGATATGGATATGCATGTGGGGATACCTTAGAAAGTGTGACTCTAATCCATTTCATGAAAATTGTATCACGCTCGTTATAACCCATTTGAAGTCACTCAAGTACTTTTCTATTTATTAAGAACTCTAGTTTCCCACTCTAATGTTAAGTTTGCTCCATTCATCCTCACCTAGTTAGGTTCGTTCTAATTTGAATACCACTATGAGCAAGTTAATTCTCTAGTTTTCCATATGAATATGATAAGCATGAATTAATACATTAATTCCATTACTCATACCTCATATTTAATAATTCTGGAATTAAAACTTGACTTTATACTATCTTGATAGCTTGGTAATTGCATGATATCGATGTTGAGTATAACCCCACAAGAAATGTCAAGGGTCATTAGATCTCATCTTATAAATCTAGGTTATGTATGAGATATTATTTTCCATGAGAAATGTGGATAGTTGTGATTGTGTTTGGATAGTTAGTATATTGGGATCTTTGATAAATAACCTTGTTAACATTGTGGAGTTACATGAGTATCATGGTGCATGACATTCGCGCATGACATATGAGCTTTTCCAAGTGATCAACATAAGCCACACTCTGTTTAATTTACTGTAAGTCCTGTTACTTTAGTTAAACTCTCAGGGCATGCGCATTTGTGTCACTTTGGGTGCTCTTTCTCTTCATGAGGCTTTTTGGGGATTAGACACTCCTTGGGCGTATCCCGTGTATTTTTTCAGGAGATATCCTTGGGTGCACTCTCTTACATGGCTTTTTCCAGGTAGATGATCTACAGCGAGCGGTCTGCATGGTCTTTTTCGAGCAACTAGTTCTCCTTGGACGTACCTTTGAGTATTTTTCCAGGTGACTAGTTCGCCTTGGGCGACCCCTTTTATTTTGACAGCTAGATGTGTATCCCCAGATCTGTGACTTGTACATACATTCATACACCCATACGTTCATTTATAATTTCATGATTAGTCTCCTAGTAATTTGAATATGATTGATTTAAACCGTTTTGGAATGACATGGTATGCATGAATCCTTGCGGGAAATTCCCACTGAGTTTTCACTCACCTAATAGTGCAGTTGCACCAAATAGATACAGGTATGATGATAGGTGGAGATACCTATGACGGGATCCCAGGGACGGCTGAGGTGGAGTTAGGCAAGGAGGGTCTCTATGCCATTGCAGTTGAGCCGTTGGAGCTCGACTGATAATTTAGGATTTACTTACTTTCATATTTCAGATTTTGAATCTTGTTTGAAATGTAATAAAATATTTTCCCTGTTGTGGGATTTCATTTTGTCCCCATTTACATGTATTAAGCTTCTTTATTGTTACTCTTGATATCCTTAGTTTATGCAATGTTGTCTTACTCCATGTTATGGAATTTGCCGTTACTTAGATGGATGTTAGTCCATTTCATAACGTAATACTCGGGTTCTTTATGAGGAGCGACTATCCTCAAGTTTTGAGAATCAGGGTGTTACAAGAAGTGAACTTGGGTTTTGACTAGGATGTTCAATCGAAAACCAATTGTTACGAGGGGGAACTCTTGGATTATTTATTTTTGGTTCTACATGGAAAATATGAATAATATCTAGGTGCTAAAATTGCATTTTTGGGAGCTCAAGAGACTGTTAGTTGGTGTTTCAGAAAACTTTTAATATTGTGAATACATTCCTCGTGTCCTCATCTTCTGCCCTTTTTTGTCCAAGCTTGAAATTCTGTGTGCATACATGTGTTTTCTTATGCATTGTTTTAATGAAGCATGGTGAGAAATAGCTGAAAATTAGTTGTCCATAGGAGAATGTTGTTGTCCATTGTGTTAATGAAATATGTTGATAAGTATCTGAAAATTGGTTATATTATTATGATTTGTTATTTGGGAATTTTCTTGCAGAGTTCCCTTACATATTTGTTGTGCCTTTCTATTCAGGGTTGAACCAAGGTGTCAGTGGTCTTCCATTAAAGGGTTGGCCATTAACTGTAAGTCATATACTAAAATCATCTGCAGTATGGGTTTTTAGTGTTGGTATTTAGTTTGGATATGCACATCTTTTCTGACATTGAATTATTTCTATTTTCCCAGGGCATTGACTAATTACGGCAAAATTTAGGCCCACAAGTATAGAAGCCTTTTCTATAGTCATCAAATCAGTTTCAAATTTTGAAACCACAGTAGTAGCAGCAGCAGCTCTTGGCACAGGCTCAGGCACAGGGAAGTCTTGGGAGCTCACCTAATTATGGAGATTTGGATCTTCTAAGATTTAGGCTTTTACCTAGGGGTAGCTTGAATGGGAAAGATGGTCAGGCCATAGGAAATGATGGTTCTGTAGGCTTCCCAATTCAATCAAGTTCACCAAAGGTCAGATTAGGTCCACAGGATCAAGCACAATTTCTCGTGAAGGTTAATTTTACTAAGCCATATATGACTGTAGCCATTGCTTAGTCAAATGAAAAAAAAGATACAAGTGAGAATCTAGTTGCCTTGTATCAACGTGTCATAATCAATCAAAATATACTGGAAACTAAGAGATAAATTAATTGAAAGAAAAATCAGTTTCTCGTCCTCCATACAATTGTTGGTAGAACCGAACCTGCAGCATATACTTAATGGTTTATATGCAAATCTACCTACTTCCATATGTATGTATCAATGTGGCTATTTTTTAATAGCATGAGTTTCTATTAATGTGGCCATGCATAAACATACTCATGTCTTTATGTGCATTCTTCAACAGTGTATGCCCATCTTAGATTCTCAGCCTTGTCAATCAATAGAATTAATTTAGCATGAAAATTCTGGAACCTGCTTTAATATTTATCATCAGTTTTTTCTAACATTTATCAATTTAGCCATGACCCTATTTTGCTTTCTCTCCCTTTGGGGTGTGCATGTAATGGTTGGAATGGGGTTCAGATCAGGGTGGGAACCCATGGGAGTGGTGTCAATGTGAATCTCTGCCAAGGCTGGTTCCAAGAGCCTAGGTGAAAGAGGAAGGTGGATGTCTGGTGGGGAGCTGATGGGGGATACTTGCGCCAGTATACAATTTTAATGCCAACCCTAAATTGCTGGGAGAAAGTTAAGATGATGATGATGTTGTTGATGTTTGCTAGCTTCATCATCAATAGGGTGTCTGCTATTTGGTTTGACATTTTTCTGACCTGCTGATGATTCTTTTTAGATGAAGATCTCCCAGATGAATCAGTCCTCTGCTCAGCAACAACAAGACCAGCTACAGCAGCAGCAGCAATTACAACAGGTTGTACTTGTCCATGTTCCTACTTCAGGGTTTCTTTCTTTTCCCAATTTGAATTCACAGCTATTAGAACTGTTAGCAAAAATAATAATAATAATAATAAATAATAATAATAATAATAATAATAAATAATTATTATTTGCAAACTTGGATCTGTATGCGGCAATTGGCAAGTCATGCCTTGCAAGCCACTTTTATATATAATATATAAATATATATATAGATAAAGCTAATAGTTTTCTATCTGGTTTATTATTGTGATTTCAGAATAACAGAAAACGGAAACAACCATCTTCTTCTGGAGCTGCAAACAGTACTGGTACGGGAAACACAGTTGGCCCTTCTCCTAACTCCCCACCATCAACCCCATCCACTCATACACCTGGCGATGGAGTGGCCATGGCAGGAAATTTGCAACATGTGAACAGTATGTCCAAAGTTTAACGATGTATGGTACAGATGGAACTGGCGGACTTGCATCATCTTCAAATCAGCTGGTATCCTCTTTGAATTTTCTCTTTCATACATAACCTCGAAATCTACTGCACATATTTTTTCCTTGTCTTCTCACTTGCAATTTCATTTTCATGTGGCAGGAGGACATGGAACACTTCGGAGATGTTGGATCCTTGGAAGATAATGTGGAATCATTTTTGTCGCATGATGATGGAGATGCAAGGGACATATTTGGTACATTAAAAAGAAGTCCTACAGATTACAGTAATGAGTCTGCAAAGGGTAATTGATGCTTTTTTTTGCCTATCCTGAGAATTTAGAAGTGAGATGCATAGAACTTCTTTGGCAGAAACCTGAATATCAGCAATCCTTTTGAACAGTTATGCACTGAACATCCAAGTTTTGCACATGCACGTTTTAAGATTCCTCATTACAAGTTTAGAAGGTAACCTCCTTAGCCAGTGTTTGGATGTAATAGTTGTGGCGGGATTTACAATCCAACATGATGTGATTAATGGGTAGTGAATTTATCTGACTTAAGGTTTGGGGACGTCCAAACATACGCTTGAATGATCTTTCTAATGGTTTCTTAACCAGGTATGTTATGAAGAAGATTCGTTTGGCTAAGCAAACGGAGAAATTTAAATGTACGGCACATCAAGAGGTAATGTGCTTTGCTGTTTTTTCCCGACATGAATTCTAAAATTACTGTAGAACTCTTTCTTCTTCGTGATGAATAGTGTTATTTTTGCATGTAGATGGCTTTGAATTTTTATAGATGATGTTTGTACTTGAATGTGCGCTGTTTCTTATGTTTATTATGTTTTTTAAAATTTATCTTCTATTATTGTGCGTTTCAGAAAGAAACGTTGGTGACAGCCATCATCTAGTGTGCAAATTCTTCAGATGAGTTGATTCATATAGGCTGCGTTGGGATGCACAAGTGAATTGAATTTGTAAGCACAGAATAATCAAGAGAAAAATGGGACAATTATCTTCAAGTATTGATTCATATAGGCTAGTTTTAATAGATTAGTTGCATAACATTGTTCCTGTTTTATTTCCCTAATCAAGATCATGCCATTTTCAATCATCTGAGTTTTTTTAATTACTCCCATATGTTATGGGAACAATAGCTATCTTTCAAACCAACAAAAAAAAAAAGAAAAAAAGAAAAAGAAAAAAAAACAATGAGACCTGCAACTTTCATGAGCTATGCACTATATAAATTCTTGGGGCCTTATTTCATTTGTACTTAATCCATGTAAAAGATCCAATCTGTTAAATTTTAGTTTCATTTGTACTTGCTTTATCTTCACTTTGCCAAGTTGTTTGTTGTGTTGATAGGACAACATGTGGGTAAATTCCGACCCAAGCCCATTGATAGACCTGCACCTAGGGGAGCGCAAATAAGAGGATTGATCTTAACAGTATGGTCGTCATGCACATAGACAAAAAATGCTTGCAATGAATGTTTATGAGTACTAGGTGGCCTATTAATGAAAACAATTTCTCTGTCCATAATACGCTTGTTTATGATTTGACCAACTTTCAAATATGTATGTCCCTTTGAACCTTCCCTAATTGCATAAGTGGCTGAACCATCTTTGTATGTTACACATAATTTGTCATCCACTAGTTTCTGTAAATGATCCATGTTGTATGCCGTGACCTTCTCTTCAAATGTGATCTTTTGAGCAATTTCTAATGGTAAACCGATTTCATGAATCCCTTTATATGCATCCCTGTAATCACACTACTAGAAGAGAACCCTGATCCCTTCCTGATAAACAGTGCCCGCATCTTTTCAAGTCATGCCTTTGTAGAAGAATCATCAACCTCTTTAACAGCCCCATACTTCCTAGTAATGTCATGAGGTGCAAAGGCCTCCATGTTACTCTAGGTAAGCTCTAAGCTTATTACAACATTTTAGATGAACACAATCATTGGCTTTCTTGTTTGGCAAATGACCTTAAATAAATTTCTTTAGTCGTGAAGTTCCCTCTTGCAACAGAGGAGTGTTTCATAGAATGTCAAGGGACACAAAAACTAAAAGACCCCCATATCAAGCAAGTTCGTTATGAACCAGCTCACAGATAAAATATTTAGTGCAACTTGAGCCATTAACTATAGACTATGGATTCTCAAATTGTTCTTGGTTTTGTATGTAGGTGGACTAGCTGGGTCTGTTCAATTGTAGACCATATAATTCAATCGCATTCTATGCTGAGCTGTTTCTTGTTCATGTATTCAACTTGCCTACTAAATTAGTCTGGTATGTCCATCGTAGTTTCCATATAGCAGCTACGTTCTAATTCATCCTCCTCTTCCAATGGTTCATTATTGGACACAAAACCCCTTTCATATCATGAGAGTTGGTAGATTACTTGGGGTTGCTCTTTTATATGCTTCGGTTATTTTTCTTAAAAATGGGATCCAGTGTCTCTGAAATGCGGATGGGAACATTGTCTTGATATTGGTAGTAAGAGAACAAAGACCCAGATGTGTCAATAAAAAGAAAAAATGTTTGGTAATACCTGGCATGACTGCTCATGTTCGGATTGAAGTTTTTTCAATTTGTGAAAGATACCATATCATGTCCTGATTCTTGGAACCCAAAAGTTGCAGGCAGCATTTGTTTGTATGCTAGAAAGCTTTTGACTTTATGATATTTACTTTTGCAGGCAAAGGTCTCTGCTTCCTGCTTTTGAATTTGCAGAAATGTGCACCTTAGCAGAGAGTTTAAGTAGGTAAATTCAGTGCCACTTAGATGGAAACCATAGCTAAGCAGTCCCTAATTCTGGGTTTTACAAAATGCCCCGTTATCCATGGATCAGAATCCATTAGTTGACATATCTTTACTAGTGAGTTGGTACGAGTGTTAATTTATATTCGGTCTCTGTTACTTGCAGGAATATCATTAGTGGGAATCCAGATGTGAAGTGGGAAAGCATCAAGGGGTTAGAGAATGCAAAGCGCCTTCTCAAGGAAGCAGTTGTGATGCCAATAAAGTATCCCAAGTAGGTCTCATTAAGTCTGACAATGCCTCATGGTTAGTTCTATTAAAGTTGTTGAGAATTATTTGAGAAATTTTCTTTTAGATGAATAATTTGTTAGCTTTTGAAGCTCATTACGTTAGGTAAGCTTTGTATTGCATATTGCACCACTTTTTATCCATTCATTTCTTATATGTCCATTTGGTGAACTTCTCTAATTACACCAATCTACTTCTCAGTGCTGCACATTGTGTAATTGCATGAAAGAGAAACTGAAGCTGAAAAGTCTCATTGTTAGATGGATATTAGAGTATTGAGCTTGATCAGAAGTTGTTAGATGAAGATTAGAATTTTGAGCTTGATCAGACTAAGTTGGGAGATTGATTCTGTTCATCAGCTTATTCCATTTAGGCTGCATTAGGAGTTTTGGCCATGTTTGGTTGCAGCACTGACATTTAGTGGAAAGTCCAAAGGGATTAAAATAATGCAATTTTGTTAAACTTCTCTCATATTTTATTTTATTTTATTTTATTTATTTATTTAAAGCATATATCCAATCCAAATATTTCGAATTTGGTTTATATATTTGATTTTGATTTCTTCCTTTTCTACTGTGTAGACTTACGTTCTCAAATAGGTTGGTTCATTCAAAGCTTTGGAGAAATGGGTATATCTAGTTTTGGATATATGCGATGATTAATATACATCCATAACTAGATATACCAATTTCTCCAAAGCCCTAATAAACCAACTTATTTGAGATAGTAAAAGTCTACATAATAGAAACGGAAGAAATCAAAAGCAAATATATCATCCAAATTCTTAATTATAATTATTATTATTTTCTAATTAATGAGAATCGCCAATAGTTTTTAGCCGCTGAAAACGCCGATGGTTTTTTGCCGCCGAAAACGCCGACATTTTTAGCCGACGAAAACGTCGACGGTTTTAGCCATCGAAAACGCCGACAGTTTTGACCACCGAAACACCGACGGTTTTTAGCCACCGAAAATGCCGACGGTTTTAATCGGTCGGCGAGCAACGACGATGCACCCTTTACCAATGGACTTTGTGATGACTAAAAGCCGTCGGGGAAGGTCATTGCCGACGGTTTTTAGCCATTGGCGTTGCCCCGTTTTTTTGTAGTGATCATGATGATAAATGTGACTTATATATAGCATTTATACCTTTTAACAGTGCATTTCAATGCACGTGCCTGAATATGAGAAAAATCAAAACATCAGGTAAACCACACCTTAGGAAACAATGATCAAACATCAACGGTTGAAATTTGTTTTCTCCTTAGGGCCTACATTGATATTTATTTGTCATCCAACATTTTCATAAGGCCACAAAGTCACCGACAAAGGGGAAACAAAAATATCAGCTTTATCCAAAACTTCTGGGTCCTCGAGAAGCTTTCAATGGTAGGAGTTCAATTCCCATTGTTTCCTATGGTGTGGTCCACTTGAGATTTGGATCTGTCTCATTTTTCGACTGGTGCCCTAAAATGAGATGGCTAAAGAGTTGGACGGTGTGGATAAGACACACACATCATGATGGGCCCCACAAATCAACATTTTTCTCCTCGGGTGACATGAGGAGTGCTATAAATAAAAGGTGTATGTCAACATCACCTTGGAAATCCAATAGGGTAGGTAAATAATTATTACCCATTTACCTAGAATTACCACTATAATTGGAAAATCCACCTTGTTGATAACTTCCAACTTATCAAGTGCACGTGACATCCAACCCTTCTCAAAAGTTGGCTCCACCATGAGGATCATTTATTGCAAAAATCAGCCCTCCTTACTGTTGGTTTCCAATTGGGGAATACATGCCGTGTATGCATGTGTGTATGCTAGGCGTGCCAAGCCAGTAGTAGTTCAACTCGAACCAACCGCATTATGCTCTCGAGCATTGAAATAAACGGCTTAGGATTGGCTCTGTGAAGATCGGCTTAATTGCTTATCTATCAATTGCACAAATAAGGTGATTTCTGAACTAGAGGGTTCATCCTTTTAAAGAGTTCCAATTTTATTTTTGATATAAGGAGTTTATATTCAATTAAGCACATGCTTTGCTTTATATCATTCAACAATAGAAGAATATAATTAAAAAGTAAAAAACTAACCCAAAGCTAATTAATTAAATAAACAAGTTTTAACTACACTTGGTTGGAGAAAGAGATTAAAAAAAATGAAAAGGATAACTAACGAAAAACCATTCATAGTAAGACAGTCATTAGAAATGAATGTTTGTTCGTGGCCAGAATGCCATCGAGCATGAAAGTTGGTCGCCTGTATAGTTGGTTTTGTAACCGGATGCTTGTTAGCAATGACAATCCATTTGTCACGAGCTATGTGAGACCCGTATCCTAGCCCGTACCATTCCATAAGCTTCTGTAGTCCTCTCGGTCGAATTCCGGCGACTCGCAATCTGTAACTGGCGTTTACGCGCGATCCTGAGTCGTGTCCCGTATTCAAGAGTCGGCTTGACCCGAGACTTGTATCTTTGTGACCGCACCGTTGCCACGGTTTCCACGCTGCGTCTCACGCACTGAGGTGATACCCGGGCCAGGAGATGTGGGTCCACATTCAGTTCGAAGAAAACGTCGCGCATTGCAAAATCCAATAGAAACATGTCAAATCAATCCCATCAATGGTCAAGTACATGTCAAGTACACATCACCTCACTCCCCATCCCCAAGCAACCCCAAAAGTCAACAATCCCTTACACAACCCATCCCCTATCAAGTACACCCATCACTCCCATCCCTCTCTCCTTACATCACCTCTCTCTCTCTCATTGTCTCTTCACTCCCAAGCAATCCCAAGGGAGAGCCAACGTCTATGGCCTTCCAAGGGAGAGAGGAGGTTATGTGTGGCCCACTTCCAATCCCTCTCATCCTAGCCACTCAATTTTCATCTCCCACCATCAAAAGGAAGCCAAGGAGCAAAAGAAGCCATAGGAGCCAAGAAGAAGAGATCTAAGGTGGGTGATCCACCGTTAATTTCAATTTGAGGGCCCACTTGTTGTGGGACCCACTTGATGTATGCATTGTATAGGGAGGGCCCATAGTGACGGGGTCCCTCCCCTTCTCGCATCTCTCTCTCTCTCTCTCTCTCTCTCTCTCTCTCTCTCTCTCTCTCTCTCTCTCTTTTCTTTGACTGCTTGATGGCCCACCTGATGTGTGGTGGAGATGCAGGGCATCCATTATGGTGAAGCCCATCTTGATGTATGTGAGAAAGCCACACCGTCCAACAAACCTGGACGGTGAGACCTACCTGACCCATGTGTTCCTCCAGCCATCCAGATCGGACGGTGGACACCACCATGTTGTATGCCTTCGATCCACACCGTCCAACAGATTTGGACGGTGGGCCACACCTGGATGTATTTGTGATATCCCATCCATCCATTTTGACGTGGGACCCATCTGATGAGGTACAGATTGGCTGGTTACCGTACACTAGCTATATAGCTGATGTATTAATGTCAGCAAGTATGTGGGCCCCACCTTACATGATGTATGTGTTTTTATCCACACTGTCCATCAGGGATGGTGGGACTCCACCGTGATGAGCGTCTGCAGCCAGGCCGTCCAGGGCCTGGATGCTGGACCAATATATAATATAATATATTATATGTTTTATATATATATATATATATATATATATATATTATATATATATATATATATATATATATATATATATATAATATAATATAATATAAATATTAATATAGTTTATGGTGGGCCCCACGTGGGGACCCACGTGCTTTGGGCATGGATTAGCTGGGTACCTCATACCAGATATATAGTTGGTGTATCGACGCCACCAAGCTACGTGGGTCCCACTACTGATTATGTCAGCAGGTTGTTTGGACCCCACCATAATGTATGTTTTGTATCACACCATCCACTTCTGGACGGTGTTGGATGGGCCACACCTGACGTAGGGGTTCTCTCCACACCGTCCAGATGGCTAGACGGTGGGCCCTTCATGATGTATATATTACATCCAAACCATTTACCCATTTGGGGAGCTCATTCTACGGTGGGCCACTTACGTGGACCCCACCCTAATGTATATGGTCATCCACCGTCCATCCATTGAGCAGGATGGCGGGTCCCAACAGCCTCAACTGCCCATTGACGTCAGCAAGTTCCATGATTATTTTTTATTTAATACTATTAAATAATCTAGAAAAATAGATGAACAGTGTGGATGAGATGAATACATCATGGTAGTGTCGATGGAGCACCAACCATTGTATCCCCTCACCTCATGGCTCGAGCGCCTCAGGCACCGAGTTCTGACTGAGCTCTAGTGTATTGACGGGACGCAGGCGCCGAGTTCTGGCGGAAACGGATTGGCTACTTTCCCTGCCACCAGCCAATGAAAGGTGGTCAGTGATATGTGAGCCCAACCATGATGTATGTGTTTCATCCATGTTATCCATATATTTTTTTCATATAATTATATGGTATGATACCAAAAATGAGATATACACCAATCTCAAATGGACCACATTACAGGAAACAACGATGAATGAGCGTCGAACATTGAAAACCTTTTGAGAGCCATACAAGTTTTGGATCAGGCTTATTTGTGGTTTTTCCCTTCATCTGGGCTTCTATGACCTAACCAATAGATTGAATGTCAAATAAACAGTACACTAGGCCTTAGGAGGATTTTAATGGTGGATATCCCACCGCTATTGTTTTCTTGTGTTGTGATCGACCTGAGATGTATATCCCTCTATGTTTTTGGGTTAAAGTCCTAAATGATATAATAAAATGGATGAAACACCTACATCATGGTAGGGCCCACAAAGCACCGACCATCATCCTCCGTGCTGGTGGCAGGGAAGCAGCCGTGGCCCTGGTCTATTGACGGGACGCTAGCGAAAGCCTCTCGCAGCAAGTTACCGTGCTTGGAACTTAGATGGGCATACAGTGATTTTTTGATAAATCCACTCCCTTCATCCGTTTTCGTGAGCTCATTTTTAGGACATAAGCCAAAAAGAACCGGATCCGATACTCAGGTGGGCCAAAACGTAAGGATTGAACGTCTACAGTTGAAATATTCGTGTCGTCACCAGCTTTGAATCATGCTAATACTTGTGTTTTCATTTCATCCCAATAGGAATGACGTTATAAACGGTATAGATGCATGCAAAAATCACCGTAGACGCCAGGAACGTTTCAACGGCTGAAATTTCCCTACACATTTTCCTTTATTGCGGCCCACTTGAGTCGTGGATCTGGGTCCTTAACTCTTGCTCGGGTGGTAGACTCCAAGGAGTTAACTCCCGGTCAAGGACTCGAGTTCCCATAGGTGGTGAAATTCCACTAGCGTGAGTGTGTGGGGCTGTAAAAAAAAAAAACAAATAGTCTTGGATCCTGTTTAGTTTTGATCTAGAGTATCTCACAAAATAGATAGAAAGGGTGAAATTCCACCAGCCGTGATTTCTCGAAAACATCACGGTGCCTCACCTAACGTTACAGTGCGGTAACTTCCTGCGGAAGCCAGGAAAACCGCGTCCGTATTGACGTGACGAGACGTCCTGAAGCCATTGCACCTACATTGTATATTTGTATTTACATCAGCAAATTATATGGGTCCCATCATAAGGTATGTGCTATATCCAAACGGTCCATCTATTTGGCAGGCTAGTCTTAAGGCTTGAGCCTAAAAATAAGAACTATATAAAGATCAAGTGGAACACACTTCAAAAAATAGTGGAGATTGAGCATGTACCATTGAAACTCTTTTATAAGTTACAGAAGTTTCCGAACGGTACCTAATCTGATCTGATTCAGTTTCTATGACCGAGTCAGACTCGATTCAAGTCAGGCCAATAATGCAACGGATCGAACCGAATTAGATGACTCAGACTCACTCTCAAATCCGATCGACCTCGAGTCAATTCATGGAAACGTCCGACCGAATCAAGTTGGACCAATCCGGTCCAACTCGAATCGATGCACACCTCTGGGGGAGAAAACCTTTGAAGACAGCATTCCTTATATTTCTGAACAAATTTTTAATTATATTTTGTTATTTATCAATTACTAAAATTTATTGTTCTAGCGTGGCCCACCTAGCGAGTGGATGAGAATGATTTCCACGCAAGGCAATCCTCACCTATTAGGAAGATTGGCTGTCATTAGGACATGATAGTAACTTATGGTCCAACTAGGTGAACTTGAAAAGAAAAGGAAAAAAAAATAAATTATTGTATAATAACCACTATTAAGTTGGATGGCAAATTCAAAATTTCAAAAACATCATAAGGCATTTTTAAAGAAAAATAATTAAATAGATCTAACAAAAAAATAAAATAAATGAAAACGAAAACTAACTGTTATTGGTTACCTCTGAACATATTGTAGCGTATAATATTTTTGAAAATAAATAACTAATTAAATTTTGTTCTTACCAATGCTAAAAATTGTTTTTGGTCTAGCCCACCTAATGAATCGATGGGAATGATTTTCGTACAAGGCTATCCTCCAGCCAACCTCTTAGTAAGGTTGGATGTTATAAGGACATGATGAGATGGAAATAATTCATTCTGTCTAACTGGTAGGACTTAAACCTTCTCAAAAAGAAACGAAGAAAATAAAAATTGATGCCTATTAATAACTATGATGTTGGTTGGAAAATTAAAAACTCCAAACATATCCATGGCACTTCCAAAGAAGAATAAATAAATAAATAAATAACAGAACTTACAAGTGCTCCAGACTTGGCAAAGTGCCTATCTCAGGTGGGAGCGAACCACTGAAGTAATTGTTGCTTATATCCCTGTAAATGAATAATTAATTATGTTTTGTTATTTATCAATGGGTAAAGACTATGGTTATTTATCAAGTTGGAGCAAACCAGAGTAGTTATTTGGCTTATAGCCGTAAAAGTTAATAATTATTTATTTAATCCTAAGTATAATTGGAAACTCCGCAATAACCTTCATCATTTTTCTATCATCTGAGAAGTGAAGGTGCAGCTGGAAATAAGTTTACTTGTGGTGCAGCGAAACCTTTCCTGTCAACATGCCACTTGTGTAGAAAATCCGTACCATGCCAATGTTAGGTCCCATGATGAAGATCATCTAGCTTTGAAATTTATGCAGGTCCGATCATTAAATTGGCCATGCCTGGATGTTGAGTTAGACCGTCCGTTATCTACTCATTCTAATAGTGCGACCCACCTAGTGAAAGGTTTGGCCTGATTTTCATGCTAGGTGTATCTACGATGGAGCCTATAAGTTTGAATGGTTTGGATTCCCCACAGAAATGGCATGCCCCACTGATTAGCTTTGAATATGGCATAGGTGCTCAGATATGAGCTTTCCATAAGGGGGGCCTCACTGATTAGATCTTCTAGCTCAAAGTGGGCCACGGTGTACAAAACAAACTTATAGCTAAAGCATTTTTTTCCAGCCATCCAGTTGTTGCGTAACTACTCCAACGGTGAAAAGGCCTAATTTTCAGACTTGAAGATCTTCACAATGTGATCAGCGGACAAAAATACATGCCCCGATCCTACACGTATGTCACTGTGGGACATGCGATTACATATAGACGGATGAGATTTGTATTGTTCATTTGACGTACCCTAGAGATCAATCGTGATATTCCAAATGATGCTGATCAGATAATCCTAACCATCCAACTGGAGGCTACAAATTGACGGTTAGAAAGAAACTGGTCCGATTTCCATATTCAACTGTTGCACAATTAGATACGATTTCCCCCTCAGTGTGTTTTGGTGTATGAGCCATCCAGATGGGGTCCATGGTTAGGACGGTCTGCAGATGATTTATTTATAAAAGACACGTTGCATTGGGTGTATCCTAGCCACCAATTGAAGGCATTGGTGGACTTTTATTTATTACTGTTCATTACCATCCTCAAAAGTCCTTGAAATCGATGGCTAGGATCATCCTGACAGGTGCAGTACTTTTTGGTGCGGCAAATTCCCGGCCAGGCCCAACAGATCAACCATCGGACTTATCACCGTGTATGAAAGTGAAAATCTTTATAAGATACGTACAACTGGTTGCACCAGATACAAACTATCGGCCATTAGGAAAGTGGTGGTGACCCGCCTACCATGTGGCACTCGTGTGCAGCTATCCAGACCATCCAAATTGTGGGGAAACTTTAAATGGGAGCATATATCTAGAATAGAGCTGATCAAGTTATTCTAACAGTGCAATTGATGCTTTATCAGATGAACGGTTACAAGTAAATTAATAGTCACAAATTTGAAGGGAAAAATCAGACGGCTCCGGACCGTCCCAAAATCAGATGATCCATGAATGTTTCAGAGATTTCGGTGAAATTAATCAGTGGTCCGGATCGCCTAACAGCAATAGCCGATATTTTGGTGCGAGAGAAATTGGATACTTACAGGAAGCGCAGGTGCCTAAAATTGCCGATAAATGGTGGCAGTAAACCCTCTATGCGATTGTATGCCAGATCCCTGCAATACATAGAAAAGACTTGGTGAAGCATGACACGTGTACAAGACCAAAGCCATTCATCAGGTGGGGGGCCAATTTGTAGATTCCCTAGGTAAACTAACAGAGCTTTTTTACATGTGTGGGCCACCCCAGGAGTAGATCCATTGAATTTCTGGGCCAATAATATAGTGGGCCTGATTGAGTGAGCTTAGGACTCAGGAAGGCAATGGTTAAGAATTTTAGCCTGGGTTTGCATGTAATAGGCTGGCCTGACCGGAACAGTTCAGAATCCGGGCCTAGGCCAACCCAAGACCCACCCCTGGACATCCCTGGCTCAACCCTTTTAGGTATTAAGAGCAAAGAGCTTAACCCTAACCGGTCCAATTACTAAACAGGCCCAATCTTTTAAACGATTCAGATGAGATAAATGCGCCTCGTCTGAGTTGATTTGGATTCAGTCCGACCCATCCAGTTCCACACCATGACTCACCCCTCAGTGGCGTGAGTCAGGCCTACTCACTCCATACTTGAATGAGTGGCGCGAGTCAGGCCTATTCACTCCATTTTTTGAATGAGTCACGGCTCGACTTGAGACCGGATGGCACAGTAGTCCGGTCCAATACTTTACTCCGCGACATTGTGATCACCCACCCATACTCAGGCACCAAGAATGTGTGCACGTGGCATGTAATAACCCAAAGAAAACGGCCCAAAAACAAAGACCCAGTGAAGATAATTTCTTCTTTAAAGTTGGATTGATAGAATGATGATAACCTTTGATTAATGAATACTTTTCCTTAGAATTCAGACCATTGAATGACTTTCCTTTCAGCTCTGCATCAAATATCCACCAAGCGGCCACTCAAGAAGCTTAAAAAGCCTAGGTCAGAATCTGGGCCTGATTTAGTAATAGACTGAGCCCACCCTGCCGGAATAGTTCAGAATCTGGGCCTAAGTCAACCCAAGACCCGCCCGTGAACATGCCTGGCTCAACCATTTCAGATATTAAGAGCAATGTGATTAACCCTACCCAGTCCAATAACCAACCAGTCTCAATCTTTAAATGAATCAGATGAGATAAATGGGTCTCGTTTGATTTGGATTCGGTCCGACCCATCCAGTTCCACACCATGAGTCGCCCCTCACTAGCGCGAGTCAGGCCTATTCACTCCATACTTGGGAGAGTCGCGATTGGATTGGTTGGCACAGTCGTCCCGTCCGATACTTCACTCTACGACATTGTGACCACCCATACTCAGGCACCTAGAATATGTACACTTGGAATGTATTAACTCAAAGAAAACAGCCCAGAAACAAATACCCAGTTGAAGATAATTTCTCCTCCAAAATTGGATTAATTGAATGATCATAACCTTTGATTAATGAATACTTTTCCTTGAAATTCAGGCCATTGAATGGCTTTCATTTCAGCACTACATTAGATATCCACCAAACGGCCACTCAAGAAGCTAAATAAGCCTATGTTTTAATCCAAAATGTATTTAAACTGGGTCCCAACATTTGGGCGGTTGATCTTAGTTACTCGTACCCCAGTTTTACAAAAATCTTAATGCCTGAGTTTAAACTACAGCGTTCTTCTAAAGCATGAAACCGTTTCTCATTCTAGTACTCCAATATTGACAACGGGAAAAGAGATGAGGATCCGTACAGTTTTGTCAGCGATGTCAGGTTTGAAGGCTCTTCTGGAATTGCCCCTTGCACCCCTGATTATTATACACTCTCCTGAAATCAAGAAGAGCAAATATAATGGACTGCTTGGATGGAACTCCACATAATAGTGGGTCTGACAATCTGGAACTTATGGTAACTAACATTCCACAGCATGATATCATTTCCGGAGCACAATTAAATTCTAATCAGGTTCACATGCTCCAATGTTGTGTTTTTTTCCCCATCAGTGGCGGGCCTTCGTATGTACGGTGTGTATATTTTCCCTGCTGGTACGGTTGCTGATGAGTAAGGGAAGCGGATTGGGTACTGAGTAACTACTGCAAAAACTCTGTGGGGTCCATGTCTGTGTGGGAAACGGATTGGCTACTCCCCTGCCACCAGCCAATCCCTGATGGTCGGTGCTCTGTGGGCCCCATCATGATGTATGTGTTTCATCCATGCCGTCCATCTATTTTTATAGATCATTTTACCATATGAGACAAAAAATGAGGTATATCCCAATCTTAAGTGGACCACCTTACAGGAAACAGTGTTGAATGAACGTCAATCATTAAAAACTTTTTGGGGGCCATAAAAGTTTTGTATCAAGCCGATCTTTGTTTTTTCTCTTCATCTGGGTATATATGAACTAATCAACAGATTGGATGTCAAATAAAAGAAAATCTATAAAAATAGACGAACGGAATGGATGAAACACATACTTCATGGTGGGACCCACATAGCACCGACCACCAACCACCTGGCTGGTGGCAGGGGAGTAGCCAATCCATTTCCGTCTGTGTGATATTATGAACAGGTGAGATGACAAAACCCCACCCCACCGCTGTGGAGCGTACAACAAAAAGGCAAAAAAGAGAAACAGAGAGAGAAAGCAACACGAGAGAGGGAGAGAAATCCGGTAGCCGTCGTCCGGACCTCTGTCCGTCAGCAAAGGAAGAAAGAAAGGAAGAAAGAAAAGAGAAGAAGAAAGAATGAAAGGAAGAAAGAAAAGGGAAGAAGAAAGAAAGAAAGAAAAGAGGAGAAAGGAAAGGAAAGAAAAAGAAGAAAAGAAAAGAAAAGAAAATAAGAGAGAGAGAGAGAAGAAAGGCCGAGCATCATTGGGTGCGGTGCAGTAACTCACCGAGTCACGGATCTGAGTCCATGTTCGAATTAATTTTCTAAAGGTAAGAAGGTTACACAAAGAAATCTCTCCTTATAACCCTTATAATTCAAGCTTATAAATCAGTTTATAGTCCTGCCAAGTTGAACCGAGTTGACTCAGAAAGAGAGTTCACAAAACTAATAGTTGGTCGGGCCAAGAACAGTTGCTAAACAAAGAATTCAACCATTAAAGCGTTTACAAAATCTTAACGACACAAGGGAGTGATCTGACGTTAAGGTGAAGGTTTTATCCTTTAAACTTACACTAATTTAAGTTATTATATTGATCTTGCCTTTCTATGCCTTAAAGATGCGAATTATCCTGCCTTTTCCTACTTTTATGATATGATTCATCTTGCCTTTTCATACTCTTGATGATGAGAGTTATCATGCCTTTTCATACTTGTAATGATGTGATTCATCATGCCTTCCCTGTTTATATTTTTTCGAGAATTATCCTATCAATTGATTTCATTATTATCATTACAATGATTGGTCCTTTAGGTTTACGACATGATGTCAAATATAAGGGATTTCCCTGAATTTATGTGAGGCCATGGATGCAAGCCTTGCCCCTGCCTCGTCTCTTTATTTGAGTTGGCCATTGCCACTCTCCTTATTATAGAGTTGACCATTGTCACTCTTCTCTGATTATGATTGGCCATTGCCACTTGTGTTGAGTTGACCCTTGTCATTCCTCTCTTTATTATTTTGGCCTCGTGTCGTCTATCTTTACGGCTGGGCATGTGTTTTGTTATTCTAGAACCTCCATAATTCAGTTGATATTATTTATGATTCAGATTCAGTTATGTTCATTATAATTCGGTTTAATTTTTGTATAAGTGCAAGTGATGTGTAAGATGTATCACAACTAGTGATTCAAATATTCTATCATGTACGTAATGCTCTCTGGGTAGAGACCCTCTTGGGGCACGTAAGTCCTTGAGCCTTCGGGTAGTGGTGCACAATTTGATGTTGGGTAATTCTCTACTGTAGTTCCACATCACCCCGGGATTGGATGTTCGCAAATAGTCGCTCCATGAATAATCGTGTCACATAATTCACCCAGCCCATGTGTTGTGCGCTCTGAGGTGTTCTCATAATATCCGTAGTTATGGGATGCGGGTCGAGCCGGTTATTTAAAAATCATATTCCACAATATGATAATCACTACGTATGATGAGCCTCACATACTTTGCTAGGCATGCATGCATCTCATGTAGGTTGTTTGCGCATGCTGATACCTTCGTGTTAGTAGAGCACGGGACGTATCAGACCCTTTACATTACTTATATGACTCTTGAATTATTGTTAATCTTAAAGGACAACCTTTACTATGAGTAAGGCATTGACCCTCTCCCAACCATACAGATGGTGCAGGTGACGTACAGATTGAAGACTTAGAGGACTATTTTCCTTTAGAAGATCATCTTGAAAGACTAAGAAGACAGTTTTACTATTTAGTTTTATACTTCCGCTGTGAACTCTGATATTGTAATAAACCTCCCTTTATGAGGCCATTTGATTATTCTTTTATTCTGATTAAATATAATTAATACGATTGATTTTATTCTTGTGAATGTTACCTTCATGAATGTATCTAGATGTAAATAAAAAATAATAATAATAAGGTGCGATTTTCTAAAGCATCCAATTTATACATCATTAACACCCGGTTTCCTCAGGCACGAGTACAAACTCTAGCCGTGAAAATTCGGGCTGTTACACATAGGCCCGGAGGAACTCTAACTGTGAGTTACCATTCACAAACAATATGGTGTCATCCGCAAAAAGAATGTGAGAGATGATAGGGCAGCCTCGCGGGATGTGAAGGATTGGTAAAAAACCCCTCGACACCAGGCTCTTAAATCCCCAACTAAGGACCATAGAAGCCATGATGAACAAGCTCAGAGACAAGGATCCCGTTGTCTAAGATTGTGGGAGGCGTTGAGAAACCCAACACTTGCCCATTGATAAGCATAGAGAACCAACAATTTGGCCAGCACCGCTCAACCAAATTAACTCAATTCTCATTGAATCCAAGCCGGAATAATACTACTTTAAGGAATCCTCAGTCCAACCTATCATAGTCTTTCTCCATGTCTAGCTTGAAGATCACATTATTCCCTCTCACCTTTCTATTTCCCTCAGAAATTCATTTGCTAGAGCCACCAATTCCAATATGTTTTGGCCTTTCACAAATGCCCCTTACTCTTCTGATATAATACGCAGAAGTAGATGATTCAAACACAATGTGATTATCTTTACAATGATTTTGTAAACACAATTGCATAAACTAATTGGCCAATAATCCCCAAATCTCTCTGGATTCTTGATTTTCAGGATGAGGAGTATAAGGGAACTCTCGAAAACTCTCGGAAAGGCTCCACCTCTAAACGATTCACACACCGCCACATATATGTCACTGCCAACAAAGTCCCAGTAGGAAGAGAAGAAGGCTACAGAGAATTCATCCGGACTCAAAGCGGAATCCTCCGGAATATCCATTGCCACACCACACACTTCCTCCCAAGAAAGCACCTGCATTAACCTATCCTTATCTTCTAAGGAGATGAGAGAGGGGATACAATCAAGCATATTCCTCAGAGTAGCGCACACCTCAGCCGTGAAGAGATTATTGAAATGAGCAATCCCTTCTTCCTTTATCATGGTTAGGTCCACAATAGTTTTCCCCGAATTCAACTTTAGGCAATAGAAAAAAATAAATTTATATCCAAATCTAAAATGGATCACACCAAAAATAGCAGCGAAGATAATGATTTTCACTGTTAAAAAATTTGTAGGGCCCACCATAACATTTATTTTCCATCCAATCTGTTAATAAGCTCACAAATATATTTATTAAGAGGATAAAAAAATTTCATATTGATCCAAAACTTGCGTGATACCCAAAAGGGTTTCAATGGTAGGCGTTCAATCTCCCATTGCTTTTTTCAGTGTGGTCCACTTGAACTTTGGATCTGTCTTATTTTTTGAATTAAACCTTAATACGAGATCTCCAAATGGATGGATGGTTTGGATATAACATATACCTCATGATGGGACCCATAGAATTTGTTGACGTTAATACAACAGCTACATAGCTGGTGTGTGGTACACCAGCCAATCCACTTCCACCAGCAGCACCATCACACTAACCGCACCGAAAAAAGAGAAATTTACGACTGTGGACCCCACCTTTTATCCAGCGGTTTTTATAAAGCAATACAAACTTAACATACGCGCTTGGACCTCCTCGTACGGACACCGAATTTGAGGACGAAAATACCCTTCCTTCCTCTGGCTGGCGTGCAAAGATGAGCGCTGATGGACGGTCCTATGATGGGAACTCAGGTGGGGCCCAGTGTGATATTTGTGAGAAATCCTCCCCGTCTAAGTTCATTCATAGGATCACAAAGACCTGGATGAAGAGGAAAAACAAATTTCATAATGATCCAAAACTTCTATAACCCCTAAAAGGGTTTCAATGTTAGACGTTCAATTCCCCACTCCCTTTTACAGTGTGGTTCACTTGATAGTTAGATCTATCTTATTTTTCGTCTCAAGCCTTAATATGAGCTGGCCAAATAGATGGACGGTTTAGATATAACATAGACCTCATGATGGGACCCACGAAAGCAACATAACAAAAATTTTTTTTTTTTAAAAAAAACACAAACTGCCGCGGCACTACCGCCGGTTCGGCGACAGTGCTGCCGAACCTGCCGCCAAATCGATGGTAGTGCCGCGGCAGTCTGACAACGGTTTTTTTTTTTTTTTATTACAAGGAGAACTTTTTCTCCCTTACATTTTTCTCTAATACATAATTATGTAAATATGTATATATAAGTATATAAAAATATTTTTTTATCTTTTAATTCATTTCTTTGTCTATTTATTTAACAAGCATATCTCCTAAACTAGAATGATTTACTTAACGTACCCTATATGATTTTTGGGTGGGAGAAGCTTTATTCATGTATTTTCAGCCCTGCATTTGGCCCTTGAGTTGAATTCTACAATTGGTTAAAACAATTAGAACAATGAGAGTTATTATTTGAGGTGTAACCTCAGATAACGAAAAGCTTCTTAGTTGGGTTTATTTTTCAAGGTCCTTCCAAACACCCAGTGAATTTGGAAAGTGACCACAACTACATATTCAACCAAATGCTAAGGTTTGCACATAACTAGCCTTTCCAAGTTAGGTTTGTGTAGTTCAAACGCTAGCTAATGACATGAACGATTTGTGGCATTCGAGTTGCAACGAAGGAATCCATACCAGTTTCAAGCTCTTTGAAAATGAGAGGGGCAAACATGAAAATGAGCAGGACAAGCATGAAAAATAGCGGGGAAAACATGAAAAAGAGCGAGACAAACATGAAAAAGAGCGGGGCAAACATGAAAAAGAGCGGGGCAAGCATGAAAATGAGCGGGGCAAACATGAAATTGAGTGGGGCAAACATGAAATTGACTTTATGCTTTCAATAAGACTTTGTTAGGTATACTTGTGGTCTATGCACATACTCAATGGGTGATTTTATATTTTGCTAAATGTCTCTTTTGGATGCGATTTTCAGTTAAACATGTGGTATTGAAGCATGGGAGGCTTCTTTTGAGTTCCATTAGAGAATGGAAATTTTTTCAATAATTGATGTCAGAGGCAGATTGGTCCAAGTGAGGGTGACTTAAGGCTTTCCCAAGCCAAATATTGAAAAGCTTAAAGACATGCCATATCTAAGAATTGGTTTGGAAGAGGTTGCTAAGTAGCAATATTTGCTACTACTACTGTGACTAGGTGGTTGCATGGTTTTTAGACTCGGACTCAGATAGACTCATTCAACAAGTCTCAACTAAGCATTGCAATACATATGCTGGCTCTTGCCGATGTCAGGGTTGAGTTGTTGGTGTTGGCGGGGGAGTGATGGGTCTCTGTCTGAACCATGGGTGGTTGGATTCAAAGTCCTGGGGCAGCTAATTCTCTTAGGCCAACATACTCATCAAATTGCAAGCGGATGCGATATTTCAGTAGAACTGATGGTTATGCTTCCATTGTGAGCTTGGGCAGCACATGTTTTAGGAGGTGCATTATGCAAGATCCTATTTCTAAGCCTTTTCCACCCAAATCAATGTCCATTATTATCATTATTACCATTCAACAGGTACATCATGGATTAGCGATGGGTAGAGTATGCATCCATTCTTGTTTGCCCCGTTCAATTTCATGTTTGCCTCGCTCAATTTCATGTTTGCCCTGCTCATTTTCATGCTTGCCCTCTTCATTTTCATGGTTGCCCCGCTCTTTTTTATGGTTGCCCCGCTCTTTTTTATGCTTGCCCCGTTCGTTTTCATGGTTGCCCTGCTCTTTTTCATGGTTGCCCTGCTCATTTTCATATTTGCCCCGCTCATTTCTAGTTTGCCCCGCTGAATTTATTGTTTGCCTCGTTGAATTTCATGTTTGCCCCGCTGAATTTCTAGTTTGCCCTGCTGAATTTCAAGTTTGCCTCGCTCAATTTCTTGTTTACCCCGCTGAAATGGATTTTTGACCATCGACCCGGTGAAATCTTGGAAAATAACTAGGTTGGTTGGCTAAATTAGCTTCTCCTACCCCAAAATCATATGTGGTATTAAGTAAATCATTCTAGTTTGGATCATTACTCTTGCTTGGGTGGTAGACTCTTAAGAGTTTCAACACCCTGTCAAGCGTTCGAGTATCCATAGGTGGTGAAATTTCACTAGTGTGAGTGTGTGTGCGTGTGTAAAAATAAAAAATAAAAAATCATTCTAGCTTAGGAGATATGCTTGTTAAATACATAGACAAAGAAATGAATTAAAAGATAGAAAAATATTTTTATATACTTATATATACATATTTACATAATTATGTATTAAAGAAAAATGTAAAGGAGAAAAAGTTCTCCCTATATATATATATATATATATATATAAACCTGCTAGACTACTGCGGGTTCGGCAGTAGTGCCGCGGCAGTATGTGTTTTTTTTTTTTTGATGTTTTGCTTTTGTGGGTCCCATCATGAGGTCTGTGTTATATCCAACCGTCCATCTATTTGGCGAGCTCATATTAAGGCTTGAGATGAAAATTTAGATAGATCTAACTATCAAGTGGACCACAATGTAAAAGGCAATGGGGAATTGAATGTTTACCATTGAAATCCTTTTTGGGGTTACAGAAATTTTGGATCATTATGAAATTTGTTTTTCCTTTTCATCCAGGTCTTTGTGACCCTATGAATGAACTTAGATGGGGAGGATTTCTCACAAACATCACAGTGGGCACCACCTGAGTTTCTAATGGTTGACGCTCATTCAACACTGTTTCCTGTAATGTGGTACACTTGAGATTTGGATATACCTCATTTTTGGTCTCATACCATAAAATGATCTGGAAAAATATATGGACCGCCTGGATGGAAAGAATACATCATGGTGGGGCTCATAGACCACCGAGGATCCGCTATTGGCGGGTGGCAAGAGGAGTACCCAATCCATTTCCTTGAAAAGGATAGGTATTTTCGTCTCGAAATTTGTTGTCCATACGGGGAGGTCTAAGTGCGTATGTTAAGCTTGTATTGCTCGAAGAATATCCAATGGATAAAATGTGGGGTTCACCGTCGTAAATTTCTCTCGAAAAAAACCCACCTTTTAAAACCCCAAAACATGGGTTTTGACTGCATGCTCTAACGTGCCCCACACGCCCGCCACGTGACATCACAAGGCACTTCCACCAAATCCAACCGTCAGGATCGATCTCCAACCAACAATATCCAGCCCACTCAACCCAAGAAATCCCTCCCCACTAAAACCTATATAAACACCACAAATCCAGCTTATCCGGTCAGGAAATTCAATCTCTCCGATTGAAATTTCCTTCACAACAAACACCCAAAAACAGAAATGGGAGATTTCTCAATCCCAATCTGCACAAATTCCCGTACAACCGTGACCCCATGTTTTTCTCCAGCTGGTGACCCTCAACTGGGGTGCATCAGTCGAGCCACCCAGATGCAGCCATCTGGACCAAGTCAAACAGATGATGGCCGAATTTCAGGCCCCACGTATAGAGCTGGCAGGGTCCGGACTTATGGTGGGCCGTGTGGCAGAAATCACACGTTCAGCAAACATCCGTGTCGATCTAGCCGTTGAAAACCGTCCATCCGTCGATGCAAGCCGCCAATGGGTGACAGACAGCACATCCAAAGGTGTAGATAGCTACGGCGTGACCACTGGATTTGGCGCGACATCCCACCGAAGAACCGACCAGCCCGGTGCACTGCAGAAGGAGCTAATCCGGTTCCTCAACGCTGGCGTTTTTGAAAAAACCGAGCCATTGCCGGTATCCACCACATGTGCCGCCATGCTGGTACGTGCCAACACTCTACTACGAGGCTACTCTGGCATCCGATGGGAGATCCTTGAGGCCATCATCGGGCTACTGAACGGTCGGATCACACCAATTCTCCCGCTCCGTGGAACAATCACTGCGTCCGGTGTTCTTGTACCGTGATCATACATCGCATGGCTTTTTGATGTAAACATCCTCACCGTCCTTGCCATCGTCCTATCAGCAATCTTCTGTGAGGTGATGAACGGGAAGCCGGAATTCGCTGATCGTCTGACACACCAGCTGAAACACCATACTGGCCAGATAGAGGCTGCTGCAATCATGGCCCACTTGCTGGAAGGAAGCTCTTACATGAAAGCAGCTCAGAAGCTTCATGAAATGGACCCACTTCAGAAACCCAAGCAAGACAGATATGCACTGAGGACATCTCCTCAGTGGCTTGGACCCCACATTGAAGTAATCAGATCAGCCACACAATCCATCCAACGAGAAATCAATTCCGTCAACGAAAATCCACTGATTGATGTCTCCAGGAACATTGCCTTGCATGGTGGAAACTTCCAAGGAACACCGATCGGTGTGTCCATGGACAACACGAGACTGTCGATCGCAGCGATTGGGAAGCTCATGTTATTTTCTGTATTGCGGAATCGATGGATCGTCTATGCATCAACAATGGAGATTCAAGACTATAAACTGAAAGCGTCCAGCAACCCTAGCCGTATGCACAATACGAGTCGGCCGCAAAACCCTAAACGCCATGGTTGTTGCTCGACATTGCTGGAGAAGACGATGACATCACCGTTTTCAATGGTGAAACGCAGCCGTCATCGCTGGTGCCAGGAGAGATATGGGTTTGGGTTTTGCAATCGTCGGTCATGGTTGCCGGCAACGATTGGGTGGGTTTCTCATTGCCCTCTTCTCAAGAAAACGGCGACCGTCCGCCAGAGGCCTTGTTTCCGCTGCCAGGGAAGAAAATCCCGCTGATGACGGTGGTTTTCTTTTTTAGAAAGTGGCAGCAGGAAACCCACACCTATGGTAGACCTTGCGCTGGATTAGACAGAGAAGCAAGATTGTCATCTGTCCACAGTTGCAATCGGCATGTCTGCCACAAACATTGGATCGACTCCCGGTCTGATCCATTGACGTGGTCGTTGCCTCTGAAAACTAATTGCCATGACTTCCAAAAAAAACGATGAGGTTTCGAATCATCCAACCACTGTCGACAATGACTGTGCAATCTGACGACCATAATAGACATGGTGAACCTCGAAACACCAAAGTGATGCATAGTAGGCTCTGATACCAAATGTTATTTTCTGTATTGCGGAATTGACGGATTGTCTATGCATCAACAATGGAGATTTAAAACTATAAACTGAAAGCATACCTGATTAGGAAGACATTCCGCCGACAGGAATCTTGATCTTCCGGCGCACCTTACACCTTTAGGAGAACCTTCAATGGGACTAGAGTTTCTCTCATATGTTGGTGAGGGAACCAAGACATCAATATATAGTAAAGAGGGCTAGAAGCTTCCCCATCACACTTCTACCTCTAGGGTCTCCACACTGTAGGTTTCCATATCTGTCTTAATAACCGAGTATAGGGACATCGGTTCAAGCGTCCCGCCCCAAACCTATTTAAAATGATCACAATTGAAGTGGGGCCCACTGAATCGCTCAATCTGAATAATCCAACGGTCAGATCTGATTATCATGTGTGGCCCACCTGATAGGAGTCTTACTGCTCATGTTCGCTTAGTTCTCTGAGCTTGTCAACTACTTCTACAACAACGGCCTGCCGTCGAATCTCACTGGTGGGCTAGACCCAAGCTTGGATTATGGATTCAAAGGTGCAGAAATTGCCATGGTGGCTTACACATCAGAGCTCCAGTTTTTAGCTAATCCAGTCACTAACCACGTCCAAAGTGCCGAGCAGCACAATCAAGACGTGAATTCGCTGGGTTTGATCTCATTGCGGAAGACGGCTGAAGCCGTCGAGATACTTAAACTCATGTCGGCGACGTACATTGTCGCTCTGTGTCAAGCTATCGATCTCCGGCATGCCGAGGAGAATCTGAAACATACAGTGAAGCAAGTGGTAGGTCAGGCAGCAAAGCGAGCGCTGGCTATTAGTACACATGGCGATCTTCTTGAATCTAGGTTTTATGAGAAGGATCTGATCAGAGTCGTTGAATTCGAGCATGTTTTTACTTACATTGATAATCCATGTAGCTCGACCTATCCATTGATGGAGAAGTTGAGGCAGGTGCTTGTTGAGCGGGCCATGGAGGATAGAGAGAAGGATGGTGGGGCTTCGATTCTCCAGAAGATTGCTGTGTTTGAACGAGAGCTGAAGACCCATCTCCCTAATGAAGTTGAATCCACCAGAAATGCGGTTGATGCTGGGATTCCCGGTATACCCAACAAGATCAAGGAGTGCCGGTCATACCCGTTGTATCAGTTTGTGAGATCGGAGCTAAAGACATCTCTCCTGTCAGGTACTAATATGCTGTCGCCGGGAGAGGATTTTGATAAGGTGTTTGTCGCGATCAATGATGGGAAGCTCATCCATCCACTGCTGGCCTGTTTGGATGGATGGGATGGTGCTCCAATCGAGATTTGCTGATCGAAATTGGATTTTGTTTTCTTCGGTTCGTTGATTTGGAAGGTGGCCCACTGCACATGAACAGGATGCAAATTTATGTATGTATTAGTAATCTGAATACACCAATGCAAATAATAAAAGACGGTAAGCTTAGTTCATGGATTTGAATTTTGATAGATGGCTGTTTGGATATACTGAAACATTGGAAGATCAAAACACCATCCTATGCAGGTCAGGTTCTGCAACAAACAGAAGCTAAAAGCTCTGTTTGCACTCGTTCATGCACCGCATGTGGGGCCCATCTGATGAATGGAGAGGCTGGTTTTGGGTCACTATGTAGTGGGATGGGGTCCACATGATAAGTGGTTTGGATATGGAATACTCACAACTGTGATGATATTTGCTAGCTTATGGTGCGTTTGGTAGGACCGCATATCATGATATTTCGCACCAAATTAAGCTGATTTAATCAGAAAATATCATGATATTTCTATAACGCACGGAATTATAGAAATCCATTCCTTATTCTAGCAAAAAAGAAAAACTCTGTTAGGACTCGATTCGTGCATTTGTGGCCTATCTGTGACCAATCCAATTAGTGGAAAGGCTGGTTCTGGATCACCATATAGTGGGGCCCACAGTATAAGTGTAACAGCCCGTATTTTTTCCAACCTGGAATTAGACGTCCTTAGGCGATGGGACAATCCTAACTCCTGTTTAACTTCACAAACACTCAACTCAAGGGTCTTAAGTTCCTTTTCAAACCATTTTCTTCACAAATCTCGCATTTCATTACCTTGTTCCTTAAATCCTTCTAAGTACTTTCACATTAGACACTACCTTAAAGTTTAGGTGATGAAGAACAATACTTAAACTAAACATTGCAACAAAGGTCTAAGTACCACCTCAGACCAATATCACTCAGGACTAAATTATTTAGAAATTAGGCGAGATTTAACTAGTGTTAAACTAGAGTGCCTGTGAAATTAGCACCAATCACTTTAAATACGATTTGTAAGACCCAAAACTTGTAGAATCATTGACGCTAGGTTACCCTAAAATCTAGGATCAATCTCATTACTTGACTGCTCTCGGGAGCATCTCGAAACTCCGTATCGGATCTGGACCTCACGTCGGAAGTCCGATTAACACGAAGTTAAGGAATTAGGACCGCCTTGCTGGGCTTGACAACTATCTCGGAAATCAAATCCAGATAGTGTCCCAGCGCTATTCGCTTGAGCTCGGAGTGAAGAGTGTGAGAAATGTGAAATTAATTCAAAATAAAATATCTTGAATAGTAATCTGGCACGTGTTGCTTGCGGATCAATTTTAAGCAACCAGAACGTCAGAATCAGACCAAATTACACCCTCGGATCAGGAGAAATTTCATACACATTTACATGTACTCGGAATCTCCGATCGAGATCCGCTGACCGTTGAACTGAAACTGGTCCGCCACGCGTGATCTGGAAATTCCACTGAAACGAAAACTTAATAGAACGTAGATCCGGTGTTGGTGAGCTTAAGTCTGACCTTTGGCTCAAGGAGGCCCGCCAGAAGTCCTCCGTTGAGCTGAAACTGACCCGCTTTGGTTATAACCTAAGTATACTTTGACCTGGAGTCTATTTCGGTTAGTTTTTAGGCTATATAAGGACCTTAAACCCTCTCTCATGGCAGCCATACAAATTTGAGAGAAAACCCTAGAGAGAGAAGAGAGAAAAGAGAGAAAGTGTGGGAGCAGTGGGAGAATCTCCCTGCCACTCTTCCCTGCTGCTATACGTGTTTAACTGCCTCGTTCTAATTGCTTTCCCGGCGATTCCGGCTCCGTTTCTAGGTAAGAAACCTTAACCCTGGACTGATTTGGGGTTTTGATAGTTGTAGGTTATGAAATAGCTAACCTATTTCGTTCTATAGTTTGCCAAACTGCCGTATACAAAGGCTTAGCAGTTATATCGACTCCGTTACGATTCTACGACAAAAGGTGCGGACTTTAGGTGTATAGGTTATGGTTTTCAACGCTTTCAATGTCAGATAATGATAGATTCATGATCTGCATGCAATTACACATGTAGAAAGTGCCGTCTGTTTTCCGTTTCGATTAAAGATGAAAAATATGGAATTCTACATACTCTAGGTATTTGTAGAAAGTACCATATACGTATAAATTTTGGAAATATGTTTGCCATGATTATTTGCTGTATAAATATATTATATATGGATAAAATACTTGTTTGGCGAAAGGACTTGCCCTAATACATGTTTTGCTAATATACACTATGTATGTAGAAATAGTGTATTCTAGAAAATACCGTATACGTATACATTTTGGAGATGTGTTTGCCATGATTATTTGCTGTATGAATATATTATATATGGATAAAATACTTGTTTGGCGAAAGGATTCGCTTTAATACATGATTTACTAACATACACTATGTATGTTAAAATAGTGTATTCTAAGTGTTTGTGAAAATGACCGAATGAGTATAGAATTCTCATTCGTGCTCGCCATGACTAATTGTCATGGATTTATGATTGTTGTATTGGCGATACCCCTTTGACGAAAGGATGTGCCCTAAATCACGCCACGGCCAAAATACGCTATATATGTTGAAATGTGTAGCCCAAGTGTTTGTGAAAATGTTCAAATGAATATGGAACTTGGATTCCTACTTTCCATGACTATCTGTCGTGGGTGTATGCGTGTTACGATTGGGGCAATTCCCTAGTGAAAGGATTTGGCCAAATGCCTATGTGTGATTAACATATGTCGTGTATGTTGATGTATGTCTTTTAAAGTGTTTGTTGAAATGTCTGAATGAGTAGTAGTTAGCAAATTGTAATGTATATGGGAGTTGAGATATGATTCTCAACTTCTTTTAACTATGTGTATGTTTTCCTTAGATAGTTGTGTGATTAGGAAGTGAATATGTACAAACTCATGCTTGTGTTGTTGTGCTTCATAACATGCTCAACTGCTTTAATGATTTTATCTATGTAATGCATATGTTTAAATTCATGTTTACGTTGTATGATCCGTCATGGGTGATGGGGGAGTGGAGCAACGATTCCGTGCAACAGCCCTGGCAGCCCTAAACGGATAATACCAGACCTGATTGTATGAGTTGAATCTTGATTCACTGTTGCTTTATCTATCTGCAATTGATTGTGTTTGGGGCTATGATTATAGTCCAGGCAATCGGTAACGAAATTGAATTCATGGCTGAGATTCATTTACCACGTGAGATGTGTTCGACGAACCCGAGTCGTACTTCGGTTGGCGATAGTGGTTGGCCACACGAAGTGTTTATGCGCTTCATATCGTTCAACTTGTTGTGCGCTCAAGCTAGCCGAGCTCGTTAAGTAACCCGATCTGTCTAATGTATGTTCACCATGTTTAGTCACCACTGCTTGAACCTAGGGTACCAAACTTACCAGTGAAATCCCTTTTAACCATGGTACCTCGATCCGCTAAGACTCATGAGCCGGGCATGGTGGTATGGGACACCGTGGTCGAGCTGTCTGCCTACGCTGGGGCCACGTGCCTCCCCGTAGTGACCAGTGAGCAACCAGACTCGTGAGCCGATTATGGTGGTATGGGACACTATATTCGTGCTGTCGGCCTATATTGATAAAGTGATGGGGGAGTGGTGCAACGATTCCGTGTAACAGCCCTGACAGCCCTTTGTAGTGACCTCGAGCATACTCTGAATTGCGGTGAGACGACGAGTTTTGCCGCAGTGTATAGAGTATGAACTAGGCCTGTATCTGTATAGTGATGAACCGTTAAAAGGGTGATGGGGGAGTGGTGTAATGATTCCGTGTAACAGCCCTGACAGCCCTTACAACAACCTAGAAAACACACCATCGTCTGAGATTAACTAGGACTGACGACTCTAGAATGGATCATGTTTGGGAATAATACAAGGGAGGTACCTTAGTTTCCCAATACTGCTGTTTGAAATGGACTAATAATAACTCGGTAATCACGCTCATCATGTATTGCATGTGCCTGGAAGATGTGGAGCACTGAGGGATGAAAGCATGCCGCGAACGAAGAGGGTGTCGCATGAGGGAGTATGTCAGTGAGGGCATATATCATGTCATTCATACTTGCATTAATAAGAGTAGTTAGAATTGTTTGATTTTACTGCTTTATCATTACTGCTTGACTGAATTGATAATATGTTAACCTATGCTTTATTGTTCTACTGAGTTGATCACTCACTCCCACGTTACGGGACGATGTTTTTAAACACCAACCAGACCCTGTTGTAGTTGCAGGTGTTGGCGATGCTTGTGAGGCGGAGCCAGACCTCTGCGACGATGAGGACACTTTCTTGCATATGTTATTTTCTGGCGGCTTCATGTGAGCCGTGCCTTGATCGATGGGGTTACAGGGATGTTGACTAGATGACACTACACCTTTGGTATATTTTGAAATTATACTTGTAATTCTTTAACCTGGTAACATTATCACACTCTGGAGACTTACCATAGTTTATATATGTTATCTATCTATCACAGTCTTCCGCTTGCAATTTAACTGTCTCTGGAGTATGATATTCTGTTTTGGCTTAATCTCGCTCATGTTCAATGCACTAATACAGACAACATATGTCACGCCCCAAACTCGGAAACCGGGCTCACAAAATTTTCGATCGCCGAATCCGGCGCCGACAGCCTCCGTAGAACCCCATTCTCGGCTCCCAGCGCCCATACGCCAGGTTCCGATCCTGGGATGCTACAAGGAGGATTTTCAATATCCGTTTAATTTGTAATAAGCATAACTACAAGCATAACCCACGAACAATAACCACAAGAACACCATCACAAAATCCACTATGAACAAAAACTTTGAGTACAGTGCGTATAAAGGGAAATACAAGATAATAGTAATATCAAAACTCCAAAAAAGCTCGGCGGCACTCTCCAACTGCGGCGAGACTACAACTGCGTCTTGGCGTCACCTGCACGCATCAATCGTGCATAAGCTTATAGAAAGCTTAGAGGGCGGTGTAAGTGTGTGCGAACGTGCTCAGAATGTAATGCCGGAGTAATGCGGAATCATGCTGATGAGTACGAAAATGCACCAGCCATACCAAGGTTATGCAGTACAAGATGTGAATGTTACGATCATACCAAGGCCATGCGATGCAATATGTAAGTCAAGCATGCCAATCCTCATCCAAATCCTCATGTCAATACAGTTCTCAGTCTGGATAATCACCGAGGTTCAGTACACTCCAAATGGCACTGTCTCTCTCCAAGCAGCACAGTCCAAGTGAGCGTAAGAAACCTTACTATCCGCCTGGCCAATAGTCAGCCAATACCTATCCGGCAAGTCGATAACGAACCCATTTCTGAGCTGGTCAAACTCAGCCTAGTAATGCCCCCTACTCTCGGGCGAGTAAGGCCACACCCCTTTCCAACCGACCACGACACAGTGGGAGACGCGGCCTCATGGTATTCGGCCCTCGTGCGCTCGTATATCCACTCGGTCTCGACGTTGGAGTCTCCTCTGGTACCATCGGGTTCAGGGACTCTCACCCAGGGACATCTATGGCGCCCCAATTGCTTGGAACAAGATTTTTCGGTATCCAACCAGCCACCCACGATATATCTGTGGAGGCTATGGCCCTGATGTCGCTAGGGCATATCTCAATCATACAGATGCAAATGCATGAACCACACTACCAATCATGCAACCATCCTGCGTGAAGCACGCGCTCATGTAGGGCAACTCCGCCTATCAGGGAGCCCGTAAACAGTTTGCCCGAAGGCATATGCTATGATCAGACACTCCTCATCTCAAGCATACATATGATGCGATGATCATGAATCATGGGCTGTGCTAAACATGTTATAAAGTAATAATTATCCTCTCAATGAAGATGGGCCTATATGGCCTACATGAAACAGATACGGGCCTATCAGTGGCCTTAGGGAGAGTTATAATGTGGACATCGAACCAACATTACTCGTACAATGTGGACGTCAAACCAACATTGTCCCCAAGGCTCGGCTCACCTCAAATACCATTAAATAAATCCTGGTGGAATCACACATTGCAATATGCCTTAGGTACATCCCATTGGGCTTTAAATACATCAAATGGGCCGTATCTTATAGGCCTTATATTCATCAAGTGGGCTACCTCAATAAGCCTCACCAATGGGCCTTAGGTAAATTGCAATGGGCCATCACCCATGGGCCTTGCATTCATCACAATGGGCCACACAACATGGGCCTTATACAAACCCAAGTGGGCCTCAACAACGGGCCACAAATACATCAAATGGGCCTCATAACGTGGGCCTATATATATCAAGGTAGGCCTCACAACGAGCCTATGAACACAACAAGATGGCCTACATCCATGGGCCCATGTATACCAAAGTGGGCCTTAATGGGGGGGGGGGGGGGGGGGGCACAATTACATCAATTGGGCCTAAGCACACTAGCCCATATGCATCTAAGTGGGCCTCAACAGCGGGCTTACCATAATGTTTATTTTCCTATCCAATCTGTTTATATGGGCATAGGGGACCAAGGCCCACCATAATGTTACTTTTCATCCAATCTATTCATAAGGTCAAGTGGACGTTGGGCCCACCGTGAAATTTATATGCCATCAAACCTGTTTATAAGGTCACACGTGACCTGGGCCCACGGCCAGGGAGCCCACCAAAATATTTATTTGCCAACTGACCTGTTCAGTGGGTCACGCGGCCAGGGCCCACCGTAATGTTTATTTGCCAACTGACCTGTTCAGTGGGTCACGCGGCCAGGGACCACCGTAATGTTTATTTCCACCAACCTGTTGATATGGTCAGTAGACCAAGGAGCCCATCATGATGTGGTCAACAAATCCAACCCACACATTATGTGTGTCCCCCCATATTAACCGTCCAGACCAAGTTTCAGCCGTGTCCAAATCTCAGGTAGGCCCCACCAAGTGATTTTATATGTTTAGGCACATTTTCACATGATTTAAGATGGTATGGCCCACCTGAGTTCCGTATACAGTTGATTTTTGGAGTGGCCCCTGATAAAAAGGGGGTCATCAGGATGCACAGTGCTGATTTTCGAAACACATCACGATGTGGGGTCCACAGCTGGGCCGTGAGGCCTAGCGTCCGTCCGCCACCCATGCAGGCAGGCGCTGCCTGCGTCTGTTGCAGCAGCAGCGCTGCTGCTTTTATACTCTTTTTTTTTTTTTTTTTTTTTTTTTTTTTTTTTTTTTTTTTTTTTTTTTTTTTGGAGCCACCGAGATGTGATTCACAATCCTACCCACCCATTATGTGTGTCCCAATTGTTTGGCCGTCCAGACCGAATTTCAGATGCATCCAAACTCCAAGTGGGTCCCACCAAGCACTTCTACACATTCTGGCATGTTTTTACATAGTTTTAGAGGGTATGGCCCACCCGGTGATCGGATCATCTTGAAACTTCGGCTCAACTCCTAAAATGATCTGAAGATTAGAATAGACGGTGTGGATCACATACATACATCAAGGTGGGGCCTGCATGAGCAGCCCACAAAAAAGGTAACTTTTTCTTCTTCTTCTTTTTTTTTTTTTTGTTAGCTAGTATGCCTACGTCCAGCGTCCAGAGACGCTGGACGGTTTATATAAACACTGCCTCATGGTGGGTCCCACACGTGAGTGGCCCACGTTCATCAAGGTACGTCCCGCATATTGGTGGCCCACTAAGCATACAATATTAATAAAATATGATAATATATCATATAACTAAATAGGTAGTGGATTTCTCCAAAAAAATGAGGTGGACCACCCCATTTGATGGATGGAGTAGATTTAACATAATGGTGGGGCCCACTTCATTCTAAGGAAGAGAAAAGGAGAGAAAAGAGAGAGAAATAGAGGGAGATCGATGGAGTAGAGGGACCCCGCCCACTATGGGCCCCTCTCTAATCACAATACATACATCAAGATGGATCCCATTATTCGTGGGTCCCTTAAATGGAAATCAACGGTGGATCACCCACCTATCTTCCTTCTTCTTGCTCCCCTAGCTTCCTTAGCTCCTTGCCTCCTCTTTCAATGGTGGTTGATGATGATCCAACGATTGAGATGAGAGATGTGAGAGTGGGGGAAAGTGGGCCACACTTGGTGTTTTGGGGGGAGAGGAGGTTGGACGTGTAGGTGTTTGGGAGATGAGGAGGAATGAATGAGAGAGGGAGGAGTAATGATAAAAAAGGAATGAGGTGGTATGGTGGTTTAATGAAGAGGTTAATGGGGAGGTGAGGTGGTTAGGTTTGAAATTTGTGAAAAGAGGTATGGTGAAGGAGAGAGAAGAGTTGACTTGGGAGAAGAAAAGGGAATGGCCATGAATACTTGTTGTTTGGTGAGTGGCATGGATGTATGGTGGTGTGCTTGACTTGATTGATGGGACATCTCGTAGAGATTCCCTCGAGATTCGCAACGTGCGGTGTTTCTTCGAACCGAACGCTGACTGACATCTTCCCACCTAGGTATCGGTTCGATGCGTGAGTCGCGGTGTTGGAACCGCGGCGACGGTGCGATCGCTAGGATACAAGTTTCGGATCGAGCCGACTTCGGCATGCGGGACTCGGCTTAGGATCGTGCGCAACGTCGGAAATGGGTCGAGGATTGCCGGAATTCGACCGGTAGGATCGCGGAAGCCTACGGAACGGTACAGACTAGGGTACGGGTCTTACAACATTCAATCATCATTATATATGTTGCATAAGTGATGTTCTGGAAACTCGAAAGTTGAGTTATGCTCTACCCTCAATTTTTCGGGATGTTATAATAAGCGTCTTGGATCTGGAATTCTTGCAAGCGTGATGAAGTTTGCTAGCTTAGGGTGCGTTTGGTGGCACCAAATATCAAGAAATTTCATGATATTTTGCACTGAATTAGACTGATCAATCATGAAATATCATGATATTTTGTGCAACCAAACAAGCCCTTAATTCCTTTGTTTGCTGGTTATCTGTTTTCATAAACACACCAATATTATATATCCGTACCTTATTCCTAAAAAAAGAAAAATAAAACGTTTGGACACGTTCTTGCATTTGTGCCCACGTTTAGCCCATCCTATGAGTGGAAGGATGGTTTTTGGGCCCACTGCCATAGTTGGGCCTTCATGATAAGCGGCTCGGATCTGGAACTCGTGCAATTGGTTTGCATCAAGAACACGCCATGTTATAGAATGTATACCTTATTCTACAGCAACAGAAGCAAAAAAAAAAAACTCTGTTTAGGACTCACCGGGCATTTGCGGCCACACATGTGGCCCATCTGAGGAGTGGAAATGCCAGTTTTTAGGTCACTTGTGATGGGGTTTGCATGATCTGGAACTTGCACGATTGCAACGAAGTTTGCATGAACACAACATGTTATAGAATGTATACTATATTCTACAACAACAGAAGCAAAAAACTCTGTTCAAACTAATGGCGGGGGCTGCATGATAAGCGGCTCGGAACTATAGAAATTTATAACTTATTCTTCCGGAAAAAAAAAAAAAAGAAGCTGTCTTGACTCGTGCATTTGGAGTTTGACGCAGGGAGGGACGTGACAAAGTCGATCTTCAGCGGATATTTACTCCATATCCGCACAAAGGTGTAAAAGAGAAATAATTTCTAATAAATTTAAAGTAACTTGCTGATTAATAAAAATGAAATACAAACCTTAATGATGAGTTCTAAGTTAAGAAGGAGTTTTGACTCAAACTAAAACGCTCTAAAAACGTGACTTACTATAAATGCTAATTAAAAAGAGTAAGTGTCACCATGTGATTCTTCTAATTTTTTAAAGACCAATACGACTTCTACCACTCAAAGGATTAAAAAGTTATTCTCCAACTAAAACTTAGTCTCTATGGTAAAAACAAAAATAAATGGGCTTTGGACCATTGATACGATGGAATCTCCCAGATCATGTTGTAGCGGGATTGGTGGCCTAAGTAGGTTCTCCTATCAAAAATATATAATATGTAAAAAACTCATCCGACTTGCAAGATATGACTGATTTAAGGTTCAGACAGTCCAGATTGTTTCTGCCTCTAATCGGGCCTTCTCTTGTCCATCTTTGATAGGAAAGCGTCTGCGACCCGAGTTGCATGTATGGCCCCCCAATGAGTGGCAAGGGTTGTTTTAGGGTCACTATATATTGGGGCCCCACATGATAAATGGCTTGGATCTGGAATCCGCGCAATTGCAACGAAGCTCGCTAGCTTTGTTACTTGTTTAGTCGTTATCTGTTGCCTAAAACCAATCCTGTTTTAGAAATTCAGACCTTATACTACAACAACAGAAGCTAGAAACTCTGTTCAGGCTTGTTTGGCATTACCGGTTGACAAGTGTGGCCATCTGATGAGTAGAACAAAATTCGAATTTTGGGGTCACTAGATAACGTGGCCCACCTCATAAACGGATCAGATATGGAATTGGTGCAATCCTTATGAAGGTTTGGTAACTCAGTTCCTATGTTTGATGGTTCTGTTTGCATAAACACACCATGTGATAGAGAAATATACCTTAATCTACAACAACAGAAACAAAAAACTGTTCTGTCCGGTCCCGTCCTATAAATGATGAAAACTGGTGTGGTTGTGATCATTCATACAAGCCACCGATCAGATGGCTAGGATCGTCTAATGGAGGAGATGTTACAAAATTGATATGGTCCCACTGGATGAACAAAAGGGTAACCCAAATATGGGAATCCTGAAAACTTAACGAATAGATGAAACAATGAGCAAATGCAGAGCAAGATCAGCAATGTGGCCCTCCTGATAAGGGAACCAGCCCGATCTTTTGGGTGAGGGCATGCTCATGGCCGGACCAACCTAATGAATGACCTAGATTCCATTGGGCATGTGCTAGATAAATGTCTCTCTCTCTCTCTCTCTCATGTAGAGCGGGTTGCGGACAGTTTTATGGCCAAGATGGATCAGAAAAGGCCTGATCGGAAGCGGAGGTGATCCGGACCGTCAGAACTTAAAAACGGATGTATCTTGCAAAACCAGAATGAGCTATCGGACGTATCATATATGATTTTGGGGGGGATGAGAGCTACTTAGCCACCCAACCACGCCGGGCTGCCCATGCCGAATTTGCAAAATACATTGATCCGCAGTAGAATTCTTGTTTTAATTTCATTTTATTATTATAGTAAATTTTAGTTTAATTATAACTCTTTATCCGTTGGGCTCTAGGAGTTGTGCCCAACATAAAAAGTGCTTTGAATATATAGTTAGGAGAATATTGATCATGGTTCAGCTAAATAGGACACTTACTATTTTTGGGCTGAAAACCATCTGCACTAGTAGTTTAAAGAAAAACTTAGTATCCCTATTAAAGGGGTGTAAAATTTATTTATCATCAATTAATTTACGAATTTTCTAGAATATTATTTCAATTTTCTTGCTTTTTTGCTCGTGGATTTAAGAAATCTCTATGAGAGAGAAGAAGATTCGTGGATTTGAAGTAGTTATCCTTGAGGAAGACGGTGATAGACCTCATCACGCTCATCCCTGCATCACTTCTCTCTAGGGGTTGGACAATCTTTCGTCTCATCACAACCCTTGATTTGCAAATTGGAAATCAACAATCCATTCATTCCTCTCTGAACTTTCCAACAATGCTTGTTCAAAATCA
>JAJHSJ010000011.1:22661139-22714818 GCA_021015155.1 Magnolia officinalis
ATACTTAAAGGCCCATGGGTTAAGGCCCATTGAGATGTGTTAGGGCTATGGGTTAAGACCCAATCGATGTACGTATGGGGCCCAATTGGTGTGGGCCCATCTGATACACATAGACCCATGAGGTTAGGCCCATTTGATGCACTATAAATGCCATGGGTTACGACCCATGCAATGCACTTAAGGCCCATTGGTCCGGCCATTGATGTGGCCCTCTTGATGAATATAAGGCCCATGTGACACGGCCCATTCAATGTATTTAAGGCCCCAATGGATGTTATCTAAGGTCCATTGCAATGTGTGATCCCTACATGGTTTATGTAATGATGTTTACGATAGATAATGCTTGGGAGCGATGTTGGTTGACGTCCACATCGCACGTATAGTGTTGGTTAAATGTCCGCATTATGATCTCTCCGTAGGGCCATCGATAGGCCCGTACTGGTTGTGTGTAGGCCGTCCATGTCTAGGCCCATTTGTGTTTGCAAGAGTAGCTCATTACTTTATAACATGTGTGTAGTATAGTTCCATGATTCATGATCATACGAACCATATGTATGCTTGGCATGAGAAGTGACGATCATAGCATGTGCCTTCGAGCAGGTTGTTTAGGGGCTCCCGGTTAGGCGGTGTTGCCCCACATGAGCGCACGAGACGCGCAAAATTGCTGGATGATTGGATAGTGTGTTTCATGCATTCGCATTGTGTGATGTGGTTACTGTACGCCCTAGCGACATCAGGGCCATAGCCTCCACAGGCGTATCGTGGTTGGCAGGATTGATACCGGAAATCTTATTCTACATGGGGTGCTATAGATATCCCTGGGTGAAAGTCCCTAAACCCTTATGGTACCAAGAGTTGCTGCTCAACGTCTAGACCGAGGGGGGCATGAGCGCCGATGCCGATTACCAGGAGGCTGCGCTTTCCACGGGGTCGTGGTCGGTTGGAAGGGGGTGCGGCCTTACCCGCCGGGAGGAGGGGGGGCAATGCTAGGCTGAGTCTGACCAGCTCGAGGAATGGGTCCGCTCTCGACGAGCCGAGCCCGATATTGGCAGGCGGGTAGTGAGGTCTCTTCACTTACCTTATTGCGCGCGATGGGGCGGCCAATCTGGTTTAGAGTGTACTAGACCCCGGTGATATTCCAGATTTTGAGCGATACTGATATGTGGACTTAGATGAGGATTTGTATGCTTGAGTTGCATTTCGCATCGCATGGCCTTGGTATGGCCGACATCTTTCATGCCTTGCATTGCATAGCCTTGGTACGGCTAGTAGTATTCATGGATTCACCAGCATGTTCCGCATTACTCTGATATGCATACTGCATTACTACCTCGCGCACACACTTTCACCACCCTCTAAGCTTTCTATAAGCTTATGCACGACCGTTGCGTGCAGGTGACGCGAGGACGCAGCAGCGCTGAGGCAGGAGCGCAGAGCAGATCTTTTGGAGCTTTTTGTCCATTCTCATTGTATTTCCCTTCATGCTCATTGTACTTGTAAAGTTTTTGATCATAGTGGAAATGTGATGGAGTTTTTGGTTGTGTTTGTGGGTATGCCTTGGTTATGCTTATTACGATTCAAACTGATATTAGAAATCCTCCTCGTAGCATCCCAGGATCGGAACCTGGCGAATGGGGGCGGGGAGCCGAGAATGGGGTTCTACGGAGGCTGTCGGCGCCGGATTCGGCGATCGGGAATTTTGTGAGCCCGGTCCCCGAGTTTGGGGCGTGACAACGTGCAAATCAGATTGGCATGTGTACATCATTACAGTACACGTTATCTCCAAAACCGTCAATACAGCTGTTGTACACATGGAACCTGATCGTTTGAAATACAACACAAACAACAATAGAAGCGTATGGGCTGATGTTCATAATATAGTTATATCCAAATTTGGATGGATGGAGATGGAGTTTTGCCTTCCAACAAGTGGGCCCATGTGTTATATATGGCTAAACACACGTGTAGGCTGATGTGCATCACATCAGCTACAATCAATACTTGTTGTATTGTAATACACTACTAATAAATAGCTACCGTGTACGTGAGAGGAGGATTGGGTGATATGCATCATACCAACAATATACAAGTTGTATTGAACTACACCTCTAAAATATAGTTGCCGTTTCATCACACCAAATATATTTTTTGACGTCAACCATTCATGTAGGACTGATCACATGGTATAAGTGATATCCAAACCGTCCATACTCTTGGCGAACTCGGTTTAATGCATTTGAATTTAATAGACTTGAAGTCACATGTGTGAATGATGATAGCCGTTCATCAGATGGTCCCTAATATGGGGATGACATACCTCAAAAATCCCACGGATATAACAATGATGTGGCCACCACATGTAGAAAAAGAAATTCGACCAAGATATAAGGACTGAAGATTGATTTACGTCTAACAGATGTAATGAATAGATGGGCTTGATTTTTAAGACATGGATCTTCACCGTGGGATTGAGACTCTAGCAGCGTGAAGTGCACGCAGTCTGATCTCACGATCAACGTGATGTTTTGAAGTCTCACGCTGAATTGATTTTCAGCGTGTTATGCACGCAGTCTGACCGTTAGCATTGCAATATTGCTCATATACATGTAAATAGACATACATGTGATTATGATTTTCTTTATATCATTCTATTCACCGTTGATCCAGATATCATTAGTGATCGAAACGATCATTATCTAGTGATGATCAATGTTGATGATAGGATCAATTATCAATATTGAACATTAACGGTAATGATCGGATCCATCTCTAATGGTCATGATCACTAGTGATGATAGAACTCTCTTTATGGCTATGCATTTCATTATTATTTCCTTTCTGATGATGATGTTTATATGAGTGAAATAATTAGGCTTGATATGTTTAGATCTAAGCCCTCCTTATTTTTCATTTGAACACAAAGAAAAACTTAGTGCTAGAATCCTCCCTAAAACTAAAGGTTGTGCATAACCTGAGTGAGAGTTAAATGTCTTCCACCAAATGATGTATGCAAACCAAATAATGGAAGGTTGCATGTTATGCAATTATAGTTTTATAAAAGTACCAATTTCATCTTAATTTGAGAACTTGATTGTTCTACACCGCCCATTCGGGTATGTGGAATTTCAGATCTCGTTAAGATGTGTTGACTACTTTTATATTATTAAATTTGTGTAACACGTAGAAATGCTGATGATTAGTGCAATACCTTAGATCTTAGCTAAGTAGTGATACTCATGCAATGTAGAGATGGCCACCAAAGCGTTGATCGCTGAACAGCTGAAAGGACAACATTTCGACGACAACAACTACGAAGACTGGTCCCGCGCGGTGCGATGCCTTCTGGACGAGGACGACATATCGCACACACTGGATGGAGCTCAAGAGGAACCTATCTTGGCTGAAAATGGAAATTTACAAGAACATAGGTTGTGATGACTCGCTATAATAAGTAGCAAAAACAAAATCGTTCAGCCCGTAATGTCCTTCTTAGCACTATACACAAAGAACTATACCTTCGTAGAAGTGCATGAAACTGTAAGGGAATCTGAAGTGAAGATGCCTATGAAAACTGCTAGGAATCTGAAAGACTAGTCAGATAGCGACAGAAGTCAGATGCGAGAAGTTAGGGCAATGGAATTAGAATTCCAAGAGTATAGGATGCCTGTCGGCTGCCCATCAAAGATCATATTCGTAAGATGGAGCAAATGATAGGTGCCCTTAGGAATGTTGGGTGTAAATTGACTGAAAATCAGAAGATTATAGCCATGCACCGTTCCTTGCCTGAATCTTGGGCCCAAATCAAAAGAATTCTGAACCATACTGATTCAATCACAACGTTCAGAGACTTTTGTAGCCACTTGGTACGTGAGAGTTGAAATGAATGCTATTCAGCCAGGTTCGGCTAAGGCCTTTGTAGCAGAGACCCATAAGCGGAAAGCTAACAAAACGGTCCAAAGCTCGCAAGAAGGCGAAAAAGAATAACCAAGAACAGAAGACCACAGTACCTGCTCCAAATCTCAAGAAGGGGAACGGGAAAGAAGAAAAAGCAGAAAAAAGACAAATGTAGTCTGCTTTGTCTGTGGAAATTTCGGTCATTATGCTCGACAGTGCGCCCATAAAAAGACGGTAATTTCTCAGTCACTAAATACTTTGTTGTAGGCGTTTGTTCTGAAATCCTTTCCGTTGATACTGTATCTAACGAGTGGATTTTGGATTCAGGCGCAACAAAGCACGTGACAAGTAGTCGTCGAGGACTCGAGGAATTCCGGCATGTAGCCAAGGGAGTTACAAGCTGTACATGGGCAATAACGCTGTTGAAGACGTACAAGGGATTGCGTTTTCCATCTTGTACGCGCATAGGGCGAACAATAATACTCCGTGATATTCTATATGCACCGGGGATGCGTCGGAATTTAATTTCTGTTTCTAGGTTATTAGCTGATGGTTTTGATATTCGTTTTTCCGGGACAAGAGTTTCTTTGAGACAGAATAACCTCATCTTTTCTTGGGTTAATTTAATTTCAGATTATTTATTCTAGACGTAGAATGTGATAATGCACCTCTTGCTTTGTCTGCTATGTCGAATGAAACTGTAGTATCTGAATCTCAAAAATGGCACGCGAGGTTAAGTCACATCGGAAAGGATCGTATGACAAGACTAGTACGTTCTGGTCTGTTAGACTCCTTATCCAAAGTTGATTTGCCATTTTGTGAACATGTGTGTGTCCGGGAAGACTTCGAAGAAACCATTTTCAAAGCGGCTAGGTCAAAGGGCACACTAGAGATAATCCATTCAGATATCTGTGGACCCTTTAATGTACATGCCAGAGAAACGGATGTCAATACTTTGTCACTTTCATTGACGATTACTCGCGTTATGGATATGTGTATCTCATCTCACACAAATCTGAGGCTTTTGATTGTTTTCTAAATAAAGCTGAGGTGGAAAATCACTTGAGAAAAAGATTAAAAATCCTTCGATCTGATAGAGGTGGCGAGTATACGTCTGAAACGTTTAAATCATATTGCGAAAATGTTGGCATTGTTCGGCAGTACACAATAGCTTACACACCACAAGTAAAATGGGTGTTGTAGAGAGAAGGAATAGGACATTATTGGACATGGTTAGATCGATGATGGCTCAAGCCAATCTCTCTACCACATTCTGGGGAGACGCACTGTTAACAGCCGTCTACGTCCTAAATAGAGTCCCATCCAAATCTATTCCTAAGACTCCATATGAGATGTGGTCTGGGAGAACTCCTTCTCTAGCCAACCTACGCCCTGGGGATCTTTGGGATATGTTTTGCTACCTACTCCGCATAGAGGTAAACTTGATAGTAAAACCATTGAATGTGTGTTCATTAGGTACCCTATGCATTCAAAGGGATACGTTCTAGTTTATGAGGACCATGGACGATGGATTGAGATAGAATCCCGCGACGTGACCTTCGTTGAAGATAGATACCCAAGCCGAGAGAAGCAAAAGGTTCCAATACAACTTTTTGAAATACCGATGTATCTCAGGAGAGTGGGAATTCTGCTTTTCAAGATGATGATGCTCCTATAGTTCGTCAGGACAGTGGGAGGACATCTCAGCAGGCTCCTGAGTTACGTCGAAGCGAAAGAGGATTGATTCCCCGAAGATACTTCGATATTGAGGGGCAAACATTCTCTTGTGTTGCAGTTGATGATGATGAACCTGATTCGTATCAGGATGCATTATTATCTTCTAACTCGGCCGATTGGGTGAATGCTATGGACGAAGAGATCGCTTCCATGACAAAAAATAAAGTCTGGGAACTTGTTGATCTGCCTTCCAATCGCAAAGCGATAGGTAACAAATGGGTACTAAAAATCAAAAGAAAGGCAGATGGTACAGTGGACAAGTATAAAGCACGATTAGTTGCTAAAGGTTTTACACAAAAAGAAGGCATTGATTACGAGGAGACCTTTTCACCTGTTGCAAAGTTCTCCTCAATCCGCATGATCTTGTCCATTGTCGCAAGTTTAGACTTAGAGTTATATCAGATGGATGTAAAGACCGCATTCTTAAATGGTGACTTGGATGAAGAGATATACATGCAACAACCCATGGGTTATGTGGACAAAAAGTATCCAAAGAAAGTCTGCAAATTGTTGAAATCTATCTATGGGCTGAAGCAAGCTTCAAGACAGTGGTACATGAGGTTCCACTTGGCCATCACCACTTTTGGATTCACAATGAGTGAAGAAGATCATTGTGTATACATGAAACGGTCTGGAAGATCTTTTCTGATACTATCTCTATATGTAACGATATCCTGTTAGCTGGTAATGATATGCAATTATTGACATTGACTAAAGATTGGCTATTCTCGAACTTTGAGATGAAAGACCTCGGTGAAGCCAATTTTATCCTTGGGGTAAAATCATCAGGGATCGCCCAAAGAAATTTTTAGGCTTGTCTCAAGCAACCTATATACAAAAGATCTTAGAGCGGTTCAGGATGGAAATTCAAAAGCTGTTGAAACCCCTGGATAAAGCTACCAAGTTAGACAGGAAATCGTGTGTCCCCAGACTGAAGCTGAAAAATTGGCTATGTCCTCAGTACCTTATGCAAGCGCAGTAGGGAGCTTAATGTATGCTATGTTGCTTTGCACCAGACCGGATATTAGCTATGCAGTTGGCATAGTCAGCCGTTATCAGAGTAACCCGGGACAGTCTCATTGGCAAGCCGTCAAACGTATATCCGCTATCTCAGAGGAACAAAAGACCTAATGTTGTGTTATGAAGGCACAAGCCTCGAGCTCAAAGGATATTCTGATGCTGCTGCTGGGGGTAACGACACCGACGAGGGAAAGTCTACTTCAGGGTATGCCTTCTTACTCGGAGGAGGAGCTATCTCATGGTCGAGTAAGAAACAAACATCACAGCTCTTTCATCTATGGAGGCCGAGTACATTGCATGTTGCGCTGCAGTTCAGGAGTGTGTATGGGTTCGCAGATTTCTATTGAGTCTGGGTATTGTACCGAGTGTTCGTCAGCCTATATCGCTGAAGATAGACAATACTTCTGCCATTGACTTGGAAAGGACCCTAAACACCACCAGAAATCAAAGCACATTGAGATCAAGTATCATTACGTCCGTGATCAAGTGAGAGATAAGAAGGTCGCCCTCAGCTATATCCCTACTAAGGAGATGATGGCTGATCCCATGACGAAACCTATAGCCAGAGATCTATTTCAGGTTCACGTCAGGCAGATGGGATTGAGGAGAGCTGACTGATATACTTGTTTTGTAATACCTTTGATCTTTCATGTAATACCTTTGATCTTCATGAATAATACATTCCTTTATTCAGTATTGAACACTAATATAACTAGGTATGAAGATCATCAGCATTTACCTTGAGATCATGTAGGATTTCTATTTTTTGTCTGCAGGCCGGTCACCCACTCGCACGGGGTTGACCAACCTTAAATGTACAAGAGAGGTACATTTGGGGTCATGTTTATACATTGAGGTATGAACTTCCCTTTATTGTGAATAATAAAGGATGAGGATATGAGTGAGTCGTATCCGCCTACAATCTATAAAGATTTGTAGATGAGACTGATAAAGTCGAATAACATAATCGCACCATTCCTTTACATGCGATCAATGTTATGGCCTGAAATTAAAGTCAGGTTATGAGGTTATGAGATGAGTCGTACCTCACGTAGAATAACTTGTGTATTGTAGACTCGACATACACCTAGTATTGTCTACTTTACGATGTGGATTGTAGCCACATGTAGGGACCCTTTACCTACAGATTGCTTGATTCGATCTAATCATTGCAACGTGCGAGTAGCCAGTCCCGTAGGTGACTCTTTGTGTCCTTAGCTACCCTCCTCTTGTGTATATGAGGATGAGATTGAGTGTCGCTACTTTAGTGTACAATGACGAAAGGTCCTTGATTGGCCAGACTCGGTTACGCTAGGAAAGCGGCTTGATTAATTCCAAATTACACATTTGCGTGGGGAAGATCCTATGACAGCTACACCAAGTTTCTAGAACTATTAATACGCACTTGAAGACTTATCCGCCGGCAGTATCGAGTTGTTTTTATTAGACTTTTGTAAAACAGTATTTTTCTTAAAAAAGCATATATATATATAAATAAGTATTGCTTTGAATTACTTTTAGTCGATGTTTGTGAAAAATCAAGTTTTCAGAATAACTCGATAAGTTGGATAAGTGCGTATGTTGGCCGAGTACTCCAGATCGGGAGTTAACTCCATCCGGTGTGGTCATGCGGACTAGGACAGGCATTGCAAGGCTTGGGTTATTGAGTACTAGTTAGGTGGTCACTTAGTACTTAAACACTGTGAGAAGATTATGGTGATCCAGCTGGTCCCACGCCTCTGATTCTTTTGATCGCGATGTTTGGTATTTGATTGTTATAAGGCAAGTTAATTGGACAGATTTATGTGACTATCCCACAATGTGATTGAGTGGGAGATGTTGGATGTGGGCCAGTGGGGCCCACTGGTGAGCAATCACTAGGGGGGGTCCCAGAGCTTTGGCTTCTTACGGCCTTTTTTCCTCTTCTGTTATATTTCAAATCAATTTTGAATTTGATTTATGATAGGAGATAGGGATAAGACCGGATGATGTGGCCTTATCCCAATCCCACCCAAAACTCTCCTTCTTCTGTTAGGGATGTGATCGGCTCATGGGCCTTATCACAATCCCACTTAAACTCTCCTTCCTCTGTTAAATAAGGAGTACGCTTCTCTCAGAAAGGCAATCGATTCATACGAAACACGGAGAGAATATAGAGAGGAAGAGAGTATCCTATAGTCTGTCCATATTAGCTTGTCCTTAGGACAATCTGGTCCATCCATAGCAATCCGGGCCACTATATACCGTAGGATCAGAGGTGTGAATAGTTCGATCTGCTCCAGTAGTAGATAGGCGGGCCATTGGAGCACTGTTCTTCAGCTTTGTAAGGGTTCCAAATTTCGTGTAGACCGTCAGATCACAGTCTTGAGGGCTCACCTTCCGCGCTTCCCTACACAATGCTAGACCATAAAATCTAAGTCCTCGATCACTCACGGGAGCAGATTAGGTGGTACCCCGGCCCCTCAACCAAAACAGTAATGCCCTCGTCGCAGGGCTACATTGATATACCGTCCATCAATTTTTTTAATTCAATTTAAGGCATTATCTAAAAAAATGAATCAAATTCAATTTTTGGTGGACATACCATACAAAAAAGTGGTTATTGAACGCCCTACCATTAAAAACTTTTAGAGTCTATCTTAATATTCCATAGTTTTTATTTGCTATCATATCCGTTGATAAGGTCACATAAGCCCGGATGAAAAAACAAATATCAGCTTGATGCAAAACTTTTGTGGCCGATTAACGGTCAATCACCACTGTTTCCTATGGTATAGTCCACTTGATAATTGGTTCTGCTTTTATTTTTGGGATAATGCCCTTAAACTGATTGGGGGAAAACAGATGGACCGTGTGGATACAGAGTACTTGACATCAGGGTATGCCCTGCGGGAAGGCCCGCACAGTCTTGGGTGAGTCCCGGGTGTCACCTAATCCATTCCCATCGACCACTCACTTTCATACACGTGTCATGCACGTGTAAATTAGCTGTGAATGAGCATCCACAGAAAATCTCACTGGCTAGAGTGAGCCTGCGTTGCCCTGTCTCTCACACCTTGGGTTAGCTGCTCATGTGGAATGCTTAAGGGCTGTTTGCAGGGCTATCAATGGGTACTGGACCCGACATTTAACCGGCCCCGATCTCCTTTGGACCCGTAAAGAATTGGTTCAGTTATCAGGATCTGATTAAAAACTGGATCTAGCCAGGTCTCAGTCCGTCCCTCGACTTTTACCTTCTTAAGTTTGGACCGGTGAGGTCCATTTAGTTTATATATATAATATATATATATATATATATATATATATATATATATATATATATATATGAGAAATTTACCCTGTATGACCCATTTATGCCCAATCACCCGCTTAAGCCTACCTTATTTTACCTCACCAAAATAAGCCCCAGCTGTACAGACGCTTGCCAAAGGTCAAAAATAGTACCCCTGCTATATCAATTTCATTCCATTATCTCCTTTACGCCAAAATACAGTCTGGACTCACTTGTATCATTCCTATTTCTTATTTTCACCCATTTTCTTCACTAAATCTCCGTATATCTCCATCATACTATCACATTACATCTTCCATGTTGCATTCTACTCAAGCCTAAGTGAATTCTTTTTATGAGAGGATGTCAATGCATTGATAAACGTGAAATCTTGAAGACCTTTCTCGAAGAACATGTTTCACATCAACGCACTCTTATTCTTTTTTATGGAACACGGATTTCACTGAGTGTTAGGGAGTGATTGGAGTTCGCGGTCAATTACCTTGCATTTTAAATTCTAGGAATTCTTAAGTGATTAGTATTAATTGGCTTCCAAAATCAGGTGGGCAACACCCATGTGATCTAGATTGCATGTGAGGCCCACTGTATTTTGTATATGCCCTCCAATCCATTCACAACATGCACCTACCATAATTAATTGGCTTCCAAAATTCAGGCGGGTAACACCCATGTGATTTTATAGGTTTGAGGCATGATTTTACATGGTATGGCCCACATGAATTTTATATGCTGTAGCCCTTACAAAGCTGTGGACAATCCCTGTCAATTATTCATATCCTTTCTCTAATCCGATCTTAATCTAAAGAAGGCAAGGACATTAGGACTCTAATTTCTGAGCAGTAAATAAGAAATGAAGAGTAAAACATTCTAAAACCAGCACATATTCCAACAGAGAAATTGCTTGTAAGTATACCATAAGGTTGACTGGATTTCCTTCCTATAATGTGTCTGTTGATTGCATAGAGGATTGACTAGCTATGTATGACTTTAATACTCCTAAAATAGTATCTAGTTGATGTATGCTGCTGGAAATTGGGTATTTCTTCTGGTGATGGCCCACGAATACTGGAAATAGAGAGTATATTTCTGAAATGAGGATACAATTGGATGTGTGGGCCCCACAGTCCAATTAGATGGGTTTGGAGGACTATATTTGCACATACATGGGCCATCTCGATGCATATGCATTTCAGCCACATTGAGGCCCACAAATTGGATAGTCTGAATTGACTGGCATATATGCTACTAGTGTGGTAGATGAGGCACCATCATTTAGGAAATGGTGGAAAACACACATGGTAGTCTAACACGTTAACTAATATGCCCTCAGAAACAGAGGTAACAGGAAGATCTTTAATCAGCCACCCATAAAAGAAGAAGTATTGCTTTTGTAAAACAAGAGTGTGCTGCCCACCGTAGATATCAACCAATTCACCTGAAGTGCATATGGGTTGTGTTAGCGTGCATTATTGAATTCAATTGCAATCTTTTAGCTCAATAAAGTTGATATGGACAAATTACATTACCTTCCTAAGTATTCGATCTTCTACAGATAAGACAACCCCTTCCTCCTTAATATCTATCTCGTTTAATTCAGAAATAATGCTATCTGCCATTACCAATCTTTTGGATAGAAACTCCTTCCCAGCATTTAGTTTTCCTTTGAGGAGCTTTAGTTTTTGAGACAAAAAAAACCCAGCTGTTCCTGAAACAATCAAGGACTGCCACCATTTTCTAACAGTGTCTGCAAAACTGTCCACTTCCAGCCTCACAAGTTCAATGCGGAGGGCTTGGGAGTTGCCGTGCTGGAATTCTCTGGTCCTCTGGGAATTCACGACTCAAATTATGCCGAAGTGGCCACTTTTCCCCAAGGGGTCAGATTATTTGTTAATCAGTTTGTCCTCTAATCATTGAAAGGAAGTAATGTGATTTGGTGGATCAAATCTGGTTAGTTCGGTTAAGGCTTTTGTAACATCTTCTCGGAAGCCTCAGACCCTTAAAGAAAGAACGGAAAAAAAAAAAAAAAAGAAAAAAAAAAAAAAAACAATTCAACAGCTTCAGACTTATGATCATACATATCGGTGTCTCATGTTCATGTACCCCATTTTGCAAATCCAGAGGCAGATAGATTAGCCGAGGGCATTAATAATGGTCAGATGTTCACTGTGGATTGGAGATAGTGTTCTCCTTTGGTTCCAGTGTCTGTCTTTGCAGCAGAGTTTTTTCTGTTTTGCTTTGTGTTTGATTCCAGTCCGCCGATAGCTCTATGTCGCAGTTGTATTTCCTTTCTCTTTCTTCCTTAATAAATCTCATATTCATCCAATTAGAAAATACATTTTTAAAAAAAAAAAAATAAATTTTTTTAGCCATCTACGAATTGTGTACAGAAACAGAAAAACAACTAGTCTACAACTCTAACATGACTAGAACTCTGCAAAATTGCAAAACACCAATTGTTCTGCCCTTTTGCCCATACTTGCATCATGCTAATTACTATTGCCATCCAATAGAGTGAAAAAGGAAAGTGGGTGGTTTTTGGTGAGAGTTACATGTTACAGCATTGCTTTCATGCTGATACCATGGTTGGACTGAGTCGTAACAGTGTTGGTAAAGGAAGAGCTTGGATTGAACTAATATTGGAGAGAAACAAAAAGTTGTTTTTGTGTGGCATTTTGTCGAACATGTCATGGGTAACTGCTCTACGAGTTGTACTTATCAACAAGGGTCATTCAATTGGAAACAAAAACATCAGAAAACCCATACGAAAATTTTCAAGATCCAAGCATAAAACCCCTAATCCTCTCTGCAATACAAATCTCTAAAATTCCCCAGAAATCCCAAATTAGAAGCAAAATCATCAGAAAGTAAGAAAAATCATTTGAGAAGTTCTCTATACCAAACAAAGAAAAACAACTCAGAAGCACAAAACAGATTTAGATTCTGCAACAAAATAAAAAACACAAAAAAAGGCCCTCACACAAAACATATTCAGATTCTATATCCGAGAGACATCACCTTTTTTAGTAAACTTCATGAAAAGGGCCAGAATTCTCTACAAATGACAAAAATCACTAGAAATTAAATAGATTAAGATTCAGATTTACAACAAACATATTTGCCAAAAATGTCAGAAAAAGAGCAGTCCTGATTACATGAAACACTAGAAAAACTTCCAGCATCAACAAAATCGATACGAAGGGGCACAAGTACTTCCGCCGCAACAGAAAACAATGCAAAAAAAAAAGAGGATCACGGATCTGAAATCGATTAAATAAAGGACAATCGAGAGTGAGAAGCATACATTCATTTTTACATATTCAGCAAATTTATTACAGTGGAGCAAAGAGTGAGACCTGTAAACCCGAATTTTTGCACTCTTTGTGGCAAGGAGAGAGGAGAGCACTTGCTTGGCGAGAGAGAGAGAGAGAGAGAGAGAGAGAGAGAGAGAGAGAGAGAGAGAGAGAGAGAGAGAGAGAGAGAGAGAGAGAGAGAGAGAGAGATGAGTTTGGCGAGATTTGGGGGCGGAGAGTCAGGGAGAGAGTCGGGGGCGATGAGAGATGATGAGTAGGGTTTGCGAATTTTGTATTTACTTGGACACTTTGCAGGCACCGAGTTGAGTTAGCACTGGCAAAGAATTCCCCCAATCGTCGGCAAATACGGTTCTTTTTTTTTTTTTTTTTTTTTTTTTTTTTTTTTTTTTGGTGTGTCTGCTTGGACCCCAGCTTGGGGGTCCTCCTTAGCTCGGAGGTATATCACTTGTTGATAACTGTTATTCTTCCTGTGTGAGGGATCAATTTGATTTTTCCCATAACATCCACCATCCTTTGCCTTCTTGCTCGATGGTCAGCTGCCGCTGGAAATTCCGGCCGAAAAAGACAACGACCACACTGAGATGGTCATGGAGGACGCCACCTGTCATATGCCGCACCCATCAAAGGAATGACCGATCAGAGTAATCCTAACCCATATACACCAGATTCCATGGCTGCCACGATAGACTTCACTACGGTTTGAAGAACCCATCTTTCTACTAGATTTCTGGTCATGAACTATGGCGATTGCCATGACCTCCGATAACAACGACTGACGACCGGACAAGAGGGCAGTTGATGATTCGAAGGTATTGAATCCTTTAGAGAATCATGTAACAAATCATCCTGACCTTTATTTATTATTATTAATTTTTTTAACATTACGTACATCCTCTTAAGGGAAGATTAACGCTCCAAATTCAATGGCTCACCTATCTACTATTGGAGTAGATGAGTCTATTCACCGCTCTAATCCTACGGTATAGATGACCCCATATCATGATTTATGGATTAGATCGTCCCAAGGAAAGCCAAAATGGACAGATTATTGTGCACACTATATTTTTCTATATACTCTTGGTATTTTTTATGATCGATGCCCTTTACATGAGAAAAAGCTATCCCTTTTTATAGGAAAGGAAGAGATGAGATGAGACCAGATTATCGGGAAGGAAAGGAAGAGATGAGATGAGACCAGATTATCCGGTCTTCTCCTTATATCTCATCCAAAATTAAATTCAATTTTAAATTTGAAATCTTAACAAAAATGAAAAGCTCTAAGGGCCTGTTTGGGCGGTGGGATTAGGTGGGATGGGATTCAAAAAACATAATTATTACCCATGACAGGGATTGTCCCCAGTTGCCATGGGATAAGATTAATGCGCTTTGTTGGTAATACGGTGGTACATTGAATGGATATACCCACCATCATTTGAAATTACTGATTTGAAATTACTGAGAATAACACACATGTATTATATCTAAACCGTTCATTTGTTTTGTAACCTCATTTTATGGCATGGGCCCGAAAATGAGGTAGATCCAAAACTTATGTGGCCCCAAAGAAGTTTTCAACGCTAAGTATTCAATCCTCATTGCTTTCTATGGTGGGGTCCACTTAAGCTTTAGATTTACCTGATTTTTTAGTCCATGCTCTAAAATAATCTCGAAAAATGGGTGGATGGTGTGGATATAGCCCACACATCATGGTGGGACCTACATAACTTGCTAACATTGAGTGAAATTGCACTGGACAATGCAATTCCATCTAATCTAATTCCAAGCTTTTCCATGTGGAATTGGCACAGGACCAAATGAATCCCATACCACCTAATCCCTTCTAATCCCACTGCCCAAACACGCCCTAAGAAGCCTAAACTTATTGGACCCACCCACTAGTGATTGCGGCGCCACTGGCCTACGTCCAACATCCTCTATGTCAGCACAAGGGGCGATGATAATGGATATTGGCGTAATGAAAGGGGAGAAGGAAATTTTTTCGGCAGCCCTGAATGGTTTTCCCTGCAATTAGCTAGTCGGAATCCGACTGCAACATATCTAAGAGCTGACTCCCCCTTCTTCCAGCCAGGGTTTGGAAGACCCAAGGTCGATTCTCTATGATAAAGAAGAAATCCAGCGATAATGGCGACACCACTGTCATCACTGGATGCTGGAATCAGATGTGGAAAAGCACCTATTGGCCAGATCTATGTCTGGATCTCAATGAATGAACGGTCCTGTTCTAGCTCAAAAGGTTCACGGAAGGATTCAACAATATGTATTGATCCACGTAGCCGATGCACAATCAGCTCTAATACCAACTGTAAAATCTAATGCAGACTTAAAAAAGGATTGAAGAATGTCTAACACAATTAAAGCATACCACACTTGCATGAATTTAGTTTAATCACAACTTTAATAGGGTCCACCGGGCATAATGCCTGATCAAGATATCCAACATTTAGGAAGATCCAAACCATTGATCAATTAGCCCAACCTCATAAAATTCTTACAATACTAACAATCGAACTTCCTGGCATCTAAATATGTATGGTCGTATATGTGGGACTTAATCTATATGCGGAATAGGCCCACGGATCTGTCTGTGCAAGGGACATGGTGATCAGGGGTTCAGATAGCTTACCTAGCTGAGATGCCACCATGGAAGCCGGATAAGAATACCAGAATTCCTGTAGAGCTTAGGATCTTCCTCTCCTTCACACCCTTTCTGCAATATAATAGATGGGACTCGAATTTTGCTGTGGTGTAGGATCGGGGACCCAACTCTCTTTTATAGAGACTGTGGAGAGAGAGTTTGAAACCCATCAAAACTCTCTCTCCCACACTCATTACTGTGCCCTAGTTCGACTCAAATTGCTTTGCGTAAGGCTATAACATTCCACCCCAAATACGCAGTGCTGGCCAAATAGATTGCGCAGCGTATCACCTTAAGTGGGGTCCACTGATTAACTCATTCAAATAGTCCAACTATAATACAATCCAGATCGTTGATTAGTAAGGCCCACCTCATAGAGTTCTTACAGTATATACATACACATGTTTATGCATGTACGGAGAGATTGGAGGCGGTCATCACTGTCCATTTCCGATATCCTCACACAGTAATGGCTTAGTGGTGCCCAGGGCTGAGCTACTCTCATACGACAATGAGAACTGTTGGCTGGTGATGGTTAAACTAGTTGATGCTCTCGAAGTATGATCACTAATTATGAAGCTGCTTGTATCATTGGATGGCAAACCGGTTAAGTAGCTTGGCTTCGACGAGACGGTGCCCACTTCAATGTCTCCCAACAGCATGGCCACCACCCGTGACATGGGTGGGCGTAGCGATGGCAATGCCTGGATGTATAGAAGAGCAATGTTGATCATCCGAGCTGCTTCTCCTTCATCAAATTTGGATAGTTTTGGATCGACCAGTTCCAATGCACGGTTGTTTTCATAGAGATGCCAAGCCTGCAAGGTCATAGAACGGATCAGATACACACACACAAAAGGGAAAAAAAAAAAAAGGAAATGAGAAATGAGATGTGGGTCACTTGTGCTAATGCCTCACCATCTAGAATCCAGATGATTTGGCCCAAAAATCAAGCTGGATGGCCTATCAGGTGCCAAACTTGTATATTGAATACAACCTGTTGGTCATTTTCTTTTAACTGTCCATTTTATATTTCTGGGTACATGAGTGGCCTACCTGATGAGTGAGCGGACCACATTTTCAGGCCAGGGAAGTTCTTGATGAGGCCCACCTAATGAATGGCATGAATATTGCATAGGTACGACCATCGTGGCATGGACATGCAATTTAGTGATTCTCACAATTTGAAGCACTAGAATCCATTGCCAATTTTCGACAGTTCTGAAACAACCCTGTGATTCGGATCGTTGTTTTAGAATCAAAAGCAAGCAAACCGAGATTGGTTGCCACTACACACAAAACAATAAGATGGATGCTGAAACATGAAAAATGGAGAATTTCACTGCGTGCAAAAAGAGAATAGAGTAAGACATGCTACCCACTGAACGATCCATAGATTGGGATCGTTGATCCACCATCCTAATAGTCAGATCAACTCTTTGAAGGTGTAATGATCCTCTCATTTGGGAAACAATCCTAACCGTTTTACAAAATAAGTAACGTTAATAATAGTAGTAATACAAAATCAATTAGGTTTTAGAAGTTTGATTAACAAGCCAATGTGGGGATTAACAGGATCTCCACTGTTATGGGAAAAATCGAACTAACTTGAGATATGAGACACATGGCAGAGAACCATCAAGGTAGACTCTCCGAACTACCGAAGTACTTACTACCAGGGAAGCTGAGCCGAGGAGGAAACCCAACGACCGAGCTAAACCAGTTAACCCAGCTTAGTAATAAGATCCACTGACCACAGATACCGACCTCGACCACGGGTACGTAACGACCTCGACCATGAATACCGACCTCGACCTTGGATACTGACCTCGAGCTCGGGATGAAAATATCTAAAGAGAACTTCACGTAGTATATGTTTAGTATTATCCAGCGAGATTTTAAGTGAAAATTCCGCCAATTGAGGCATAATTGGAGATATATTCGGAAATACATTCCAACTCTAATACGGCCCTTCCAGCACATCTCGCAGATCTACTCAAATACGCAAGCTTCCTAAAAAACTTATAAATACATCACCCCACCTAAGGGGAAATGTACTCACAAAAGATTCCGATTCTAACCACATCTACTTTGGGTTCATCTACCTAACTTAGGCATAGGAGCATCCTAGGCCACAACCGACGCCCCTAGTGTCATTCCATTTTCCATTAAAGTGCAAGTACCCATCAGCTCACTAGAGGTGTTAGAGGATTGACCGGATTCGAGCGATAACATCCATCATGAACGGCTTGGGTCCGGATGGTCTCTTAGGGGCCTTCTTCCAAGCATGCTGGGATACGGTGGGCCCAGATATCCTTAAGGCAAGCCTGTGCTTTCTTCAGAGGTGGTGCCCTTCCCAGGGCCTTCTTGGCGACCCTTATTTGTGTCATCTTAAAGATTCTCCCTAGGAATTTTTTTTTTTTAAACTTTAGACCTATTAGGATGTTTTCGAGATAACCATAACCAATTAAAGATCTACCCAAAGCCGAGCCAGCTATGACCTGGATCTTAACTAATGGACCAAATCAACCCGGTCACGCATTTAGCCTAAGAACCAATGATCTAGAGTGATCATGACCAAATAATCATTTTTGCTAATTTTGAATAGGCCACACTATAAACTTAGTTAATCCATACCCTAATAATTGCGCCCAAGAAATATCCATACCCAATTCATTTAAAAAATGCCCTGATTATCCGAACAAGTTCTAGATCGCTCGTTACTGGGCCACTAGTTTCGAAATAATAGAATAATGTCCGTCTCACTGGGCTTGACGTCCTTAGCAGATGGTGAACCCAAACAATGCTTCAAACTGCACAACTTGGACAATGAAGGTAGAGCTTGAAAGTCACAACTCTCTGGGACTTGAAACTAGAAACTTAAGTGAATTGGCCCCGCCACTAAAACAGCGAAGTTGCGACTTTCCAACCATTGAATTGCAATCAAACTCGGGTCATGAGTCAGGGATATTTCCCTACTCATATCTGTATAACGGGGGCCCTGATCGAACATTGGTGACCGTTGATCACAAATCAGGCCCCTACGGTCACTTTAGTCATCCATTTGCCAACAAACTCGGAACAACCCTTCATCTAACAATGGGACACCTGTCCCATGACACAAATGGGTTAGGGGGCCACTAAGATGGCCCCGAGGGCTAGAAACCTACCCACTAGGGATATATATGTTAGAATTAGACCACCTAAGGCCATTTGAACTAATTTTCAGACTATATAAACTCTAAAACCTCTCTCCCACACTTCCATACGAATTTTCCTGCAAGTGGGAAGAGAAGAGAGAGTAGAGCGGGAGTAGAGTGTGAGGAAGAGCTCCAAGAGGCTGAAAATTGGGGAATCTCCCTCCCCTACCACAATCCTGCATCGGAGCTTGCAACCCCACTGCAGCGGGAGCAACTCACTAGTGATCGAAAGGTATCCTTCCAACTCGCTTTCAGTTTTTAGTGCATTAGGCCATTTGCACGTGTCCTAAGATGCAAATCCTATTGGCACAGGGCTCCGACACACAAATTAGTGGGATTGGCACTTTGGGAGCGGCTCTGCAAGCCGTCAAACCACTCTAGGTGTGGACCATTATCCTTAGGTAGCCATTTATCGAACCTAGGCTATTATTAATGATTGTGTGTGCGAAATTTGCTTTGCATGTTGATTTACAAGGAATCTGTTAGTAGATAGTTCGTTATAAAAATGCCTAAATATGTTTAGAGTAAGAGATGCTGAATTCCATGTCAAATTAGACTTAGTCATTATAATGTTTTTTTTTTTTTTTTCTTTCTTCCCTTCTCATTATGTGAAACTGAATATGGATCATCCCCAAGTCTTAAGTAATTTGGGAAAATTGTACCGCATGTCTCCTGTGCAATTAAATTGAGTCAAATACTTGTGGATTGTTTGCATGCATACTTGAATTTTCTAAATTTAGGAGTAGTACATGATCTTCTTATGATGATAAGCAATTTGGAACTTATTTACATGCATGCCTAAAATTTCTGCAATTAAAAGTAGTTCATTACTTTCTTACGATATTAAGTAATTGAACCTTATATACATGCATGCCTGAACTTCTACATTTAGAAGTAATTCATGATCCTCTTTATGTTGTTAGGTAAATTTAAATCTCTTTCTTGGGTTGGTCAGCGAAACTTCAAGGTCTGTAAAGGCAGCCCCACCAGTTGGGCCGCCTAGCGACCAATCTAACGAATTTAGGTCGAACATGTGTACTCGGCAGTAGTTGGGCTACGTGGGTTACTCGCACCCAATGCCAGATGTACCGTAATTCACCCGAATCGGATGAATTGGCCCACTAACTGACCAACCATGTGTGTTAGCCATGTATAGTCACGCCTGCCTAAATCTGAGGCACCTCAGACCTTTGAGAGGCCTATTGATAACCGTTAGTGATTCGATCCCACTAAGACTCATGAGCCGGGTATGGTGGAATGAGACACCTTGTCTGAGCTGTCGACATACACTGGGGTGACGAGCCTCCCCGTAGTGACCAGTGAGTAACCTAGTCTAGCAAGCCGGGCATGGTGGAATGAGACACCATGTCCGTGTTGTCGGCTTACGTTGGGGTGACGAGCCTCCCCGTAGTGACCAAAGAACACAGGAGGTGACGGGTCCTTATTCGAACGGTCCCCGTTAAATTACCTGGCCGATGGTTCCGTGCTAGAGTACCATTCGAACAACTTGGACATGAATAAAATTGGGTGACGAGCCATTCCTTATGATGATTTGGTTATGTGGCAAGCCCACACTTCGAAACTGAGTGATGATACTCAGTACTTGGGTGATGACCCATACCGAGTTGATTCTCATACCTTTGGGTATCATGCCTTACCATTGGAATTATTAATTTGTGAGACCGATGGATGATACCTAAATTTGGATCATGGATCGCAGGCTCAGAGCCGCTACGATCGCCATGGGCTAAGTGATCTGGATAAGGTCATTAATTAAATGGAGGTGTTTCCACTTCCCCAATCTTGCTGGATGAACAAACTTAAATAAATACTTGGTTAACATATTCATGATCGCATCACATTAGTTAGGTTGGCGACTAGGCTGTCGAGGTTGTATTGAGGGAGTGTTGGTCATTTGCGATCGTAAGATGGAGTCGCTTGAGGGAGTGTTGTATGGCGAGGGCATGCATCATATCACAAGAACATGCATATGCATTAACAAGAGTAGCTAGAAACTTTGTGTTTAGATGCTTTTCATTAATTTCACCTATGGAATTGATAATTTGTTTAACTTTTTTTTTTTTTTTAAAACACAATTATATTGATATCAAGGCAAAAGACTGTACAAAGCTTCGTGCAGTCTCCAACAAAAAAAAAAAAGAGGAAAGGAGCCCGCCTTTTGTGTACCGATCAATACCGAAGACAAAGGACTGAAAGACAAAACGCAAAGGCCAGACCGGCTGACCTAAGCCAGAGAAGCGGCCAACACCTAGAGGGATCAGACTCGCAGGCTCCTTAGGCCAGCCTTATCCAAGACTAGGGAACCTTTGATTAGCCTAGGCAAGCCTAAAGGAGAGCAGAAGAAAGAGTTATCACAGCCTTCACTTGCCGCTCTCGCAAGGGCATCAACCACTGCATTACTCTCACGAAAAATGTGCCTGAAGGAGAGGTTGAGGGAGCGACTGATATAGTGGATGGTCCCCATCCTATACCAAATGTTCCAAGGGCAGTGACGAGAAGGGTCAACAGCTGCTTCCACCACAATCTTCAAGTCGGATTCAACAATAATGTGCGAAAAACCCAACTTGTTACAAAAGATGATGCCATCAAGCATAGCCTGAGCCTCCGCTATCGTGTTCATTGCAGGACCATAATACTAGTGAAAGGCAAAAATAAACCGACCCTGGGAGTCCCTCATGTAGACACGTCCTCCACCACTCTCTCCCGAATTTCCACAAGAGGAGCCATCTACATTCAACTTGACCCACCCGAGAGGAGGGTGATTCCAAAAAACAATCTGGGGCTTGACTTCGGGCGTCCCCCTGCCAAAGAGCAGATGGGGGCGTTGAGAATGAGCAGAGTCGATTAGGGGAGAGTGGCTACTGACTGCCATGGGATTGCCGAGCTTTTGCAACCATCTGGAGACCTGAGAGATAACGGAACAAGCCGACATTTGGATCCCTTCAAACCTGGACGCGTTTCGGCTCAACCATAACTCCCAAGTTAAGAGAGCAGGAATCAGGCCCAATAACATCTTATGGCGTGTTGTGGAGGATGCCTTGGTAGACCAGAAATTAATCCGCTGCTGTATAGAGTGGGAGGGAATATAGGGGACATAAAAAATGCGATGGAAATGGGCCCAAGCAACAGAGGCTGTGTGCCCGAAACAGAGAAGATGATCCAAATTCTCCTCGCGGTAGGCAGAGGGCCTGATCACTTGAGGATGCGCAGCAGCCGGGGGCTGAGAAGGAGGTAGAGGGCCGATAAGAGTCAGCGCTGGAGAAGGGTTGAGGTAGGCCGCTGAGGCAATGACCTTGCCCCAATGGAAGGAGAAGACTGTTTAAAGGGAGGCGAAGCGGACAAGACCGAGGCTGGGGCACTCTGCTGGTCGATCTGTGGTCCCACACTACCCGAATTAAGGGGCCACTGAATCCCCTGATTAGAACTGAAAACCCCAGAGCAGGTACCCACCGTTGGCCTAGTTTCATCACAGCAACACTCACAACATGAAGCCAGATACATGCTAGATTTTTGGACAGCCGCATCCACCTGTATGGCGTAGTGCATAATTTTCCAAAGGAAAATGCCAATCTTAGGCAGAAGAACCTTATTCCAAGCCCAGCGCGTGCACCGCGGAATTTGTCGGTGCTGCCGGACTTCATTCCAAGCTGAAGATAAAGAGAATTTGTTGGACATTGAAAGGTCCCATGCCAGGATGTCCTCCCTGTACGATAGAGGGACAAGGCTATTCGTCAAGGATTGGAAGATGACGGAAGGGAGGATATCCCGGATGTCATGCAAGCTGGATCGGCCAGAAGGGGAGAAAAAGTCCTTCACCGTCATTTCCCTAAGATGGACTGGAATGGGGCCTTCCACAAAACTGGTCAGGAAACCCTCCTCAGTCCAGTTGTGGTTCCAGAAACTGACATCACCCTCGCCAAGGAGCCATTTCGAATGAAGGATGGTGAACGGTAGAGTTTTCTGCAAGTCCTTCCAGACAGTTGAGTTAACGACTGAGGTCATTCCCCTGGGTTTTACGAATTTGCTGAAGTATTTCTTCATCATTAATCTCGCCCAAAGAGATCTCCCCTCTAAGAAATTCCCGATCATTTTAATTCTGAATGCTATTATTATATCCTCCATAGTCCTGAAGCCCAGGCCTCCCTCTGACGTTGGGAAACATAGCTTAGACCACTTGAATCAATGCTTCTTTTTCTGGCCGTTCGCGTTCCCCAAAAAAAAAAGTTAGACAGGACAGATTCCATCAACTTGCAAGTTGCTATAGGAAAGTTCACCTCCGACAATACATGCATAGGGATGCTAAACAAGACATGTTTGATCAAGACCATTCTGGCCGCTGGATTTAGAATTCTTGCTTTCCAACCCTCTAGCTTGTGGAGAATTTTCTGGACGAGCGGTAACAAGAGATGGGCCCGAATTTTTCCTTTCATTAGGGGAATGCCCAGGTAAGTGTAAGGAAGGCTGGACTGCTTAAACCCTATCATATTCCTAATTTGGCGAGTTTTGACAGGAGACGCTTTCGAAGGAAGAATAAAGGATGTTTTGTTAACATTCACCTTTTGGCCTGACACCTGCTCATGATCAGCTATGAACTTGAGGAGAGCTCGCACCATCCCTATCTTGCTATTCAAAAATAAGATTGCATCATCTGTAAAAAATAAATGGGTTAGAATATGACAGTTTTGAGGGAGCTTAAATGGCTGGCACGTTCCCGACAGGAAGAGGTTTTGAATACCCCGGCTGAAGACTTCGGCGACCAAAATGAAGAGGGAAGGAGATAGGGGATCCCCTTGCCGTAAGCCTCTAGATGAGTGAAAAAAACCAAAGGCTCTACCGTTTATGAGGATCGAAAACCAGCCGCCCATCCAACAACGCTAAGCTTGGAGGATCCAACGATGGTCGAAACCAAACTTCTTAAGCACCTGAGCGAGGAAAGGCCATTCAACCCTGTCATAAGCTTTTTCCATATCGAGCTTGACATTCATATTACCACCAAGCACTTTGCGGTCTAGCTCATGGGTCATTTCCCTCGTGATGGAGATGTTCTCCACTATGGATCTGCCCTAGACAAAAGCCCCTTGCACTTCAGAGATGATGGAGGGAAGGATGGAGGCCAGCTAGAGGTGATAATCTTAGAAAAAATTTTCATGATGACGTTGCAAAGGCTGATAGGCTAGAAATCCATCATGGTTTCCGAGTTTCTCTTCTTAGGGATGAGGCAGATGAGGGTGCATAAGAATGATCTGGGAAGAGGACCGCCATGAAGGAGGTCTTTTGCTGCTTCAAAAATATCATTGCCAATGAGATCCCAGCAAGAGGAGAAGAAAGCATCGCCATATCCATCTGGCCCAGGAGCACTGTTAATCGGAATTGAGGATACCATAGCCTTGACTTCTTCGATCATGATAAGGGCCGCCAGATCTGAGTTCATCTGTTGGGTGACTAATGCAGGGATACATGAGAGGATGGCTTCGTTCTCAGCCCTCTCCTGTGATGAAAACAAGTCCTTAAAATAGTCCATGGCCGTCCTGCCTATATCTTCAATATTGTCAATGATTTCCCCTGAAGAGAGCTTGATTCTGTCAATAGCCATCCTTCTACGCTTGTCCAACACTGAATCATGAAAAAGCTTGGTGTTTCTATCCCCTTCTTGAAGCCATTTAATCCTAGATTTCTGTTTTCAAAATAGTTCCTGCTGTAGCTGGGCCAACTTGAGACTCTCCTTAGCTGCATTCAGTCTCTCAATACCTGCTTTCAAGGTAGAGGAGAGGAGGGAGGATTCGGCTCGAGTGATCTCGTCCTCATCCTGCTACACCTTACTGTGCACATCGCCAAAGGTGGAGCGATTCCACTCTTTAAGGAGCCTTTTCAGGTGTTTCATCTTGATAAGGACCTTGAATATGGGAGCTGCAGCAACATCAATCTCCCAAGCTTCCTTGACAACCCTCTTAATATCTTCGTGGGTGGTCCACATGCATTGGAAACTGAAGGGGTGAGGGAAATCAGCAGTGATGTTCTGGAAGCTCATGAGCAGCGGGGAGTGATCTGAATAGGCCCGTGTGAAGTGATCGACTTTAAATGTTGGAAGGGAGCTGATCCAACTCGTGTTGACAAGCATCCTGTCAAGTCTGGCCCATCTCCGCCCTCTACCTGATCTGTTGTTGCACCACGTGAAAATATACCTATTGAACCCACATCAAGCAAACATGAATCGTTAATGGTTCCCACGAAGTCCCTCATCGACGCTGGAAAGGAAGGGACTCCACCCATTCTTTCATATGTGCTCACAGTGGCGTTGAAGTCCCCACAGGCCAGCCATGGCCCGTTAGCAAGGCGTGAAGTCAGACGAAGCTCTTCCCATAGCTCCTTTCTCCGCTCCTTATCGCAGCTAGCATAGACGACCGATTTCATAACAGGGGGGGGGGGGGGGGGGGGGGGAATTACCAAGGGAGAGCATTAACGTGACGCATTGCTTGGAAGCTCTGACTGTTTGGACGAGAATGTGTTGTTTAACAAGGACCCAGATTCTGCCTTCAGAAGCTTCTTCCATTAAGTGAAACTCAAACCCCAGCTTCACAACTACGGAGTCTCTCTTGTTAGCTCTAATCATAGGCTCTTGGAGAATTAGAACCGTTACTTTGTGCTTCTTGATCAATTGCCTCAAATGGCGGGTAGTTTGGTTATTACCTACCCCTCTCACGTTCCAAGAAAGGATGCTAAACATGGGAAACCCATCCTTTTTGCTCGGCCCTTTTACGGATACTTTTCAGTCTTTGACTCCTTCTGCTGAGCACTGAAATGGTTGTTCGTCCTCTCCTTTTAGTTATCTTTGTTGGCGTAGCAATGTCGTCATCTACTTGGGTTTCAGGTTCGGAGGTCTTGGATTCAACAGAAGCCCCCTCAGCTTTAATATCTACCCATAGGGATATCCCGTTCTCATCGTTAATTGCAGCATATTGGGCTAGAAGACTTACAGGTGGGCAGTCAAAATTGGCTGTTCCCTGGCCAGAGGTGTCTGGACTTGCCTGGCCAGGGGTGTCTGGACTTGCCTCATCCTCATCAGGATCACTGCGCACCTGATGGATGTTATTGGTGTCCAGCAACATAGCTTCCACTCTGACTGTGTTGAGGTCTGTTCGGTTCTCCCAAGTTTGTAGAATCTGATTTTCTTCATTGTTATGAGAGGCTGGGGTAGTCAGGCTGAGAGGAGCGGGTTTTGATTTCAGCAGAGTTGGACTGTCTCTAAACAATTGTTGGACACCCGAAAGCCAGCCTTCCCACTCATTCATAACATTTCCATCGATGGGTAATCCAGGATGATCCATTGGCACAAAGGGCAGGTTGGGGTTGAGATAGGTTGTGGAGATGGGAGGATTGATAATCTGGGTGGGTCTAAGGGCCTGGGAATGAGATCAGGTAATTGGGTGAGGTTTGCAGGGGTGAGGTCTGAAGGTGGCTATGGGTTAGTTAGGGATAAGGCAAGTAGGCTGAGTTATGCAGGGTCTGTAGAGATAGTTTTTGGCACTCATTCAGAGACAGGTCAGGGCCTCCTTGAAGCTGGGGGTGGGAAGGCAGAGTACAAGGGTCTGAACGAGTGATTGGGAGATGAATCCCCTGCGGGACGGCAAGGGACCTTGCCCCATCGCCAGGAACACGATCTGCCTTTTGTTGAGGAGTTGGATGGGCTTGGATTGGAGCAACATATACCAACTGAGCATCCATTTGGCTGACTGATTGCTCGTTCTGTTGTGTCTGATGGGGCTGGTACAGTTGAGGATTCAAAGAGGCAAGTGGTCGAACATCAGGAGGACGTTATCTCTCGCACCCACCTATAGGGATCAAAGTGGTAGAATCCCTTCCCTCGTCTAAGGTAAAGGTGGCCTGTTGGTGCCCAAATGATTTAATAACACATTGCTTCAATCCTTCCAAATGTGGTTCATTACGTGTTTCCTTCCCACCCAGAGGTGGGTCCTTCACTTGTGAAGCCTCAAGCAACACCAAGATTTGAAAGGGTCTTCCTTCTACCATGAGATTTAACTTCACACGAGGATCGAGGTTCTACCGTGGAAAGATCCTGACCCTAGTGAACCATCTGTTTGACCCAGATAACGTCAACGGATCCAGTTCTAAGACCTCCCCAATGTGTTTAGCGATCTGCCCAATGTTTGCTCGCTCCACGCGTGCAATGGGATGCCCTCAATATGAAACCAAACTCCTCTGCCCGGGACCTTCAACATTGGTCCCCACGGTCGCACATTGGCCAAACCCAGCTTGTTGTATAGGAGTTTGTCACGCAAGAAGGCCACCACCGCTTCCCTGGAGATAAATTTCAGAGAGAAGGCAGATTCTGATAATTGGAATATCTCCACCGGGGTGGAGTGAAAGGAGGAGGATTCGATCCCTTCGCGCAGAGAGAGGGAGCTGATGACCAAATGAACGGTCTCCCCAACTAGGGCATAAGCAAAGTCCGCTCTACCTTTGTCCGAGATCCACTTGGGCATGATGATGGTACGACTGTTGGGCGGAGGGGGGGAGGGGAGCGTGATGGCCTTTGCATAGGATCGGGGAACAGGCTTGTTGTTGTTATCTCTGTTTGGGATTCCGAGAGTTTTATCTGACTGGTTCTTGGCAGGAAAAGGGGGAGGGGGAGGGTACCTGGGTACCAGGCCGTGCGATGTTGCATCCTGCATTGCCATCAGAGGGCTTGATTGAGTGCCAATTATTAGCAACATTGACCGTCATTCTTCGACGGCCCAGAAATTGCCCATTGAGGAGGTCCAGTGCTGATTTTGTATCGTCCCGGTACTTGAATGTGACAAACACAAATCCTTTGCTTCTTCTAGAAGCCGGGAAAGAGGGTATGAATACATCAGCTAGGGCATCGAACTGCCCAAATCTGGCTCTTATGTCTTCGGTTGATGTCGTGAATGGAAGGTTGCCAATAAACAATCTGCAGTCGACAGTTGCCTTCTTTCGCCGCACCTCCCACCAGATCTCAGTCGATCCCACATTGCTGGGGCCTACTCGATCCCCCATCCGGGGTCTAGGGCAAGGGGGAAACCCTAAGAAATCGCCTCAGAAATCGCCAGTCAAAATCTAATTTCGTAGAAGGAAGTGGATTAGATGGGATGTTTGTTATTAACTGATTTGTAAAACTTATTGCTAATGGAACCCACTGAGTTGATCACTCACTCCTACTCTGGGACGGTGTTTTAAAACACCAACCAGACACTTTTGTAGATGCAGATACTATGGAGTCTGATGCGTCCGAGGAAGAGCTCTCATATTTTCAGCTCTTGGGCGAGCCATTATAGGTTGGCTTATGGCAAGCGATGAGACTTTAGGGCCAAGACATTTTATATTTTGGAACCGTATGTATTTTGCTGGGATACTATGTCGTACACTGGATATATATATTCTTGTTAGTAGTATTTTGAGTTTAAGTTACAATCATTTCAGTGTATGTTGCATGATACATTTTAATTCCGCAAATGCTCACATGTCAAGTAAAATGAACCATAAAACTAGCTTCTGCAAGGTATAAGTGACACCCGGGATATCGAGAGTCAACTATATACTCGGCCCCCAAAATCTAGGGCATTATAACACGCTCGCTACGACGGATGTCCCATCATCTTTCCTCGACAATCTCGACTCCTGTTTTGTAGATTTCTTCTAGGGCTAAGATGGCATCAGAAAACGCTCCCATTGGGTCAGCCGGCCTAAGCTCTCCCTTTCAAAAGCTGAAGGTGGCCTGGGGCTGAGAAACCTTAAACAAGTTATGCAGGCATTCCGTATGAAGATGGCATGGACCGTTCGTTCCAGGGCGAGCATAGCTGCTGGTCCAGCTTCATGCAGGCCAAGAATGCAGTCGATCTTCAGAAGTTGGGTGCCTCCTCCCTGTCCTCTTTAGCTTCCTCGATCTGGAAGAAGATCTGCCTCCTGTTCCTCGTGGTGGCTGCCCGCTCGCGTTGGCTCATTGGCATTGGGGATTGCGATTTTTGGACTATGGATTGGTCTGGACTGGGCCCTCTATCAGATTGGAAACTTCCTTCTTCGCCACCGGCCCACCATCTTGCCAAGGTCAGCGATGCGATTGGGTCAGATGGTTGGCTCGCACTACCCCTTCTCAGTCACCTCCTCCCGCCATCTGTCCTCCACCACGTCATGGAAGAGGGGACTTGCACCTCTGTTGAGCCAGATCGTTGCATCTGAACAGGATCCTCGTCAGGCGAATTTGCTGTGGGCCTAGCTTGGAAATTCATTCGTCCTTGTGCCGAAGCTAAGCCATGGACGAAATGGGTGTGGCACGCCAAGCTCCCTTCTAAGCTCTCTCTCTTCACGTGGAAATTAATCCACAAAGCGGTCCCAGTCGATGCTAAGATCTAGAGAAAGAGTGTTAGCATCGCCTCCATGTGCTCCTGTTGCTCTTTGCCAGACATTGAATCCATCGACCACACCTTCTCCTATGGGGTTGCGACATCCTGTGTATCGGAGCATTTTGAATGGCTCCTTGGCATTCACGCCCATCCTCCCTCCTCAGCAGTTGGCAGGGCCACCCGCTGGTGGACCACCCCTTCCTCGTCTCGCCCACGGCTTCAATTGAGGGGCATCATCCTAGTTTTTATTTTCTGGGAATTGTGGAAGGTAAGAAATGCAGCCCATTTTGACGGCTTCGCCACCAGTTGCGAAAAGATTATCAACAATATCCTTCACTAGACCAGACTGATCATCCCTTCTCTCCAGGTTCTCTTCCCTTTGTCCCTGTCGTCTACAATCTCCCTCACTGCCTTGGGGATTACTCCACCTGCTCCCTCCACCCCCAGGTTCCATGTCGTGAAGTGGCCAGGCCTCTTCCAGGTTGGATAAAGCTTAATGCTGATGGGTCAACTTTGGGAAATCCAGGCCCATCTGGTGGTGGTGGCGTCAGTAGAAATTCCTCTAGTGATTTCATGTTCGCTTTCTCTTCTGCTTACGGGTTTGGCTCCAACTCAAGGGCAGAGATTAGAGCCATCCTGGACGGCCTTCAGGAGTGCGCCAAGCTGGGCTTCTCAAAGGTGGAGATTGCTAGCGACTCTAAATCGGTGGTCTCCTCCATTCTCCAACATGATCTCATCGCGTGGCCATTGTGGTACTGGAAGTCTAGAATTTGCTCTCTCATGAGCAACATGGACGTGTACATCTCTTACACCCTTCGGTAGGCAAACGACGTGGCTGATGCCCTCGCCAGATTGGGGAGTGACGGTCAATGGGACAGAATGTTCCGGTAGCTGGGAGATCTCCCCAAGCCCATTCGTGGTCTGTTCTTCATGGATAGAGTGGGCCTAGGCAACTTGAGGAAAGTCTAACTTCCTCCATGGCCGCTTCTTTTTGTTTCTGTTCTCTTCCCCCCCCCCCCCCCCCCCTCCACCCCCAATTTTGAATGGCTCTTTGGCATTCACGCCCATCCTCCCTCCTCGGCAGTTGGTAGGGCCACCCGCTGGTGGACCACCCCTTCCTTGTCTCGCCCACGGCTTCAATTGAGGGGCATATCTTAGTTTTTATGTTTTGGGAATTGTGGAAGGCAAGAAATGTAGCCCGTTTTGACGGCTCCGCCACCAGTTGCGAAAAGATTATCAGCAATATCCTTTGCTGGACTAGACTGATCATCCCTTCTCTCCAGGTTCTCTTCCCTTCGTCCCTGTCCTCTGCGATCTCCCTCACTGCCTTGGGGATTACTCCTCCTGCTCCCTCCACCCCCAGGTTTCATGTGGTGAAGTGGACCAGGCCTCTTCCAGGTTGGATAAAGCTTAACGCTGATGGGTCAACTTTGGAAAATCCGGGCCCATCTGGTGGTGGTGGCGTCGGTAGGAATTCCTCTGGTGATTTCGTGTTCGCTTTCTCTTCTGCTTACGGGTTTAACTCCAACGTGAGGGCGGAGATTAGAGGTATCTTGGACGACCTTCAGGAGTGCGCCAAGCTGGGCTTCTCAAAGGTGGAGATTGCTAGCGACTCTAAATCGGTGGTCTCCTCCATTCTCCAGCATGATCTCATCGCGTGACCATTGTGGTACTGGAAGTCTAGAATCTGCTCTCTCATGAGCAACATGGATGTGCACATCTTTCACACCCTTCGGTAGGCAAACGATGTGGCTGATGCCCTTGCCAGATTGGGGAACGACGGTCAATGGGACAGGATGTTCCAGTCACTGGGAGATTGCCCCAAGCCCATTCGTGGTCTGTTCTTCATCGATAAAGTGGGCCTAGGCAACTTAAGGAAAGTCTAACTTCATCCATGGCTGCTTCTTTTTGTTTCTGTTCTACCCCCCCCCCCCCCCCCCCCCCCCCAATTTTGTCGGTGGGCCTACCCAAAATGTTCATGTTGTAAAGTGTGTTTAGCCTTAATTTTTTTTTTTTTTTTTAAATGGCCATTGATCCAACATTCAATAGAGAATTTGAAGAAGAAGAAGAAGAAGCAAGTTGGGAATGCCTGAGTTCCACTCTCCGCTTTGAAAGGCTATTGTTTAACTTAGTAGAACTTTTTAATTAATAGCTAATCATTACTTTTATTTTTCAAGATTTTGGTATTTTAAATCACATATGCGGTTAAGGGTTCACAGAAAATGTCCGCCGGGTTTGTGGGATGGATATTTCAAGAACCCCGATTGTTGAAAATGCATGTGTGCCAGTAGCATTTGGATGCACCCCAAATCAACATCTTGTAATATACTCCATTAGAAAGGATGCTCTTTCAATGAGTTTCACATTCTGGAGAGGTGAGGATTTGAGGAACCGCCATATCTTGGATCCCCTTTCAACCGTAACCCAATATCCAGGACATTTAAAGTTTTGATTGGAAACCTCTTGGATATTTAAACTTGCATTTAGATGTACCCCAAATCAGCTTCCTGGATAATAATTCATTAGAAAGGATGTGCTTTTGATTAGCTGCGCAATTTGGGGTGGTGGGGATTTCAATGTCTGGGATTCTCTCTCCACCCACAACACAATATCCAGGATGCTTAAGGTTCGATTTGAATCGTGTTGCATATTCATTTGGGTGCCAGAAGATCCAAATTCAACTAAAATGTGACTCAAGTCATCTGAGTTTGAGAACTTAAATAAGTGTTTTTGTCTCATTATTCTTACTACCAAAAAATTTCAGATTCTCAAGAGATGGAGTAATGTTTTCCAAAATGAAAGAATTGAGTTTCAACCCTTTCATTTTTTATTTATGTATGTAGAAAAATTTAAATGTCATACCCATTCAAGGAGATACATTTTCTCCAGATGCACGTTCTGGCATGTGTTTGGCCTTCCACTTACAATCTCCAAAGCAAGGACTCCAAATCCAAATATGTCGGCCTTCTCCGTCAGATGTCCACGCATGGCGTACTCCGGTGCAAGATAGCCGCTTTAAGAATATATGGATAGCAGTTTGAGGTACACCAATAAAACCAACATCATGCAATGAGAAATGTAGGCCGCCTTTGGATGCATAATAAAATTGAATTGTGATAATTAAATTCAGTGAGGTGAAAATTGCCAAAATGGCAATAGACTAAGAGAGACCAATCCTAAACTCATTTCGGGCCCAAGTTCAACGCATAAAATTGGTCATTTGTTCTTTGTCAAATTGAACTGTTGCAATTTAGTTCAATTAAGTGTCCAAATGTGCCCTTAAGAATATTATATTAACTGTTTGAGGCACTTCTATAGAAACCATTGTCGCATAATAAGAAATTTAGGCTGAATTTGGATTCTCGATCAACTTGCATTGCAATAATTAAAGATCAAAGTGGAAATTACCAAACTGTGCAAACCAACCCCAAGATTGAAATTATGAAATGGAACGACTTCTACTTTGGTGTTGTGCTTTGCATTGAGTTGGGTTATTGCATTTTAGGTCAATCAAGCATCCAAATGCGCCTTATGAAAGGAGGCAAATGGGAAGTTTCATCAATACTTACATTGTCCCTGCCACGCGTGTACTCATGTGGGTCACCTTGTCATCGTAGAGCTTGGCCAAACCAAAATCTGATATCTTTGGATTGAGATCCGCATCAAGCAGAATATTACTGGCTTTGATATCCCTGTGAACAATGCGTGGTCTGGATTCCTCGTGAAGGTAAGCAAGACCTCTTGCCGTCCCCAAGCATATCTTCAAGCGGGTATGCCAATCTAGATGCAAGTTACTATTTCCTGCAAGGAAATGGTAGCCATTAGCATTGAAATGCAATACAATCAAGCTCTCCTACAACTACCTGTTACAATAGGATTTTGTATTGTACCCTGCCTCAGATGTGCCATGGCTGGCAAGTGGATTCGAGGTCCGGGCCATTCTTTAGGTGGGGCCCACCATGTATGTGTAGAAGCCAGAAAACAACCCAGTCTGGTCATCAGATGGGCTACAATGCATATCAAATGGGGACCATTCCCCATCCCCTTCCCTTTAAAAATAAAAAATTGCTTTTCATGCATATGTGGTTCACCTCGTGACCGGATATCTGGGCATGGTACATACACAGTGGGGACCACTACATGAACAACCTGAATCTTGCTAACACGAGCACATTCGTATATCCACCAGGACCATCCATATAAGTCAACGAGGTCTTTATTGACAGATGGGTGGTACATGTGGACACGGGAATTTAAATCATTTCTCAGGGTCCTTTGGATGCTTGTAAGTACAAATTTGTTTACAGGTAATCAGATTATAAGGGCTATTTGGAGGGATATGTCTGTTTATGTTTAGATTGTAGGCTTTAATCTGATTACAACTTTTAGCTGCAATATGATACATGAGAAAAGTCATGTTTCAAATTATAGGTAAATGAATTTCAGGTAAGAACTATAATTTTTGAAAATTTTCAAAGTAAGAAGAGTTGGGATCATCTTTTCATGGTTGCAAAGACCCAAAATGAAAGAAGAAGATGAAGATGAAGATGAAGATGAAGAAAAAGAAGACAAATATATTTCTCTATTACCATTGTTAGGGTTGAAACTTCTCATATGTTCACATGTTGTCAAACTTTAGTGCTACATTAGAATTATTGGGCCCACTTCTGTGGCCTACCAAATGGTTTGTTTATCGTAAAAATCAACCATGGGCCTCATTAATTTGGGCTTATCCCAATGATCTCTCTTACATAAAAACTTTATCTCCTTTAATTATTTTTAAAGGATTTACCACTCTTACCTATGTCGTAAGTGAATAACTAAATAAAGGCTGTAAATAGATTTCAAGTTATTAAACTGAGACAACTGTTTCTGTGTAATCATATTACAGCTTAAATCCTAAATGCAAACACTTTAGACATGTAATCAGATTAAATCCATGATTACAACTTAATGACTTTACAGGCATCCTGGCGATCCCTCATGGTGTTGGAAGATAGGATTTCTGGAAGGTAGGTTTTCTTCCATGTGGGACGGCCTACAGGCAGGGCCCCTTCTAGAAGAGAGAGATTGATGGAAGCTCCTGATCTTCGCAAAGTATCATGGGGTAGATCCATCGGTGGCAGTGGAGTTCAGGATTGGATAGTTGTTGAGGGGGAAAAAACGCAAAGGAATGGGGAATGGATGTCTCCTTATTTGTAGGGAATTTATCCCATGATTGTTCAAAGGAGGATATGAGGGAGATCTTTGAGAAGTACGTTAAACTGGTGAGATGTGTTCATCCCAAAGGACCCTATCTCCTTGTGACCAAGGGGTTTTGCCTTCATCCAACACATGTATGTGGTGGATGCTAATGCCTCCATGGGGGTTCTTCATGGGAAGAGGATTGATGAGTGGTTACGATGAAAGAAGTTTATCCCAAAGTAGTTGTTATCGCAAATTACAGATTTTACAATTTCTGTAAATAAAAACTAATTAAAGAAACCGAAAATAAAAGGATAGGCTGAAGCACGCGTGATCACGCTATCCTTAAAGCATTATTCACTCCTTCTCAGAATGATTGAGAATGCTGATAGGTTGTAGGCAAACTTCTTCTAGGATACGACGAGCTTGGGGTATGGTTATGTGTTCAGCAAATACGAAGAATCACGAATGAAACTCTGTATACACAATTTTTTTTTTATGATAGATAAATAAAAGAAAAAAAATTCCAATTTTAGAAAGGAGATTAGAAAATCAAAACCACTGCGTTGGTCTATTTCTTAAGGTCTTTTAGCTAAGGTTCGTATGAACCTTGCTGACTGATTAGAGTACACAATTGCTCTTCTGGGTGGGTTGTAAGTGAGAGTGGTTTAAGTGTTGGTAATGGTCTGTTGAACCATCTATGTGCTATTTATATAGGCTAAGGTGGTAGACCGTTATGCTCTAGGGTCATAACTCCATATGAACATTATTTGGCTGTTGGTGAGAAACTAGCCATTTTGGCAATATCTGACCTAGTTGTGCATGTGGGATTATTGTTGCTGCATGTTGGCTGTTTAGACTCACTAGTTAGACGTTTTATGACCATTTTATGACTGTTGTATAACCGTTTTATGATCGTTGTGCATGTTGGATTAATGTTGAAAGAGGAGTTATACCTTACTCCAATGACTAGTTTTTAGCCTTTATAGAAGCCACACCGGTCTTAATCAGATCACATGTTCATTTTAGCCACTTGACCATATTCCCTGTTGCAAGTGCAAAGTGCGCCATTAACACCTCTATAACAACTCAACCAAGCAAATAATGTACTCCACACTCTACATATAAACATTGTTTTTTCTTCTCTTCTTTTTGATATGGGACTATTCCCAAAATGCCAACATCGCAAGTTTTTCAAGCAAAACTTATATCTCTCTCTCTCTCTCTCTCTCTCTCTATATATATATATATATATATATATATATATATATATATATATATATATCAAGGCTTTTTTTTTCACAACAATCCCCCACTTGATTGAAATTGATTTTTTTTTGAAAAAAAAAAATATTTGACAGAATATAAACAATTTATTTGCATAAAGAAAAATATCTTTCGATTTGAATATTTTCTTAGTGTTAGTATCTTAAAACTCTATCGAAATTCCTGGTAGTCGTCGCTTTGAACCAGTTATTCTTAAATAATAGAGCCGGAGAAACCACACACATATTTACTTTTGTGTTATTAGAGTTCGCACAATCTTGCTCAGCAGAATTAATGGCCATGTTCTTATTCTATTTCATGAACGATCTTGAGAGAAGCTCCAACTTTCATGAGAGACGGCACCATCTCTACGTTCACATAGGTGAAATCCTTTCAATGTCTTCATTACTATTAAGACACTTGTCATTTAGACTGGATTTCATTAAGAGTTTTAAGATTTAACCAACTTCCTGTAATGGTCAACACTTATCTATTATGGATAAGGTTTTATATAATTTTAGTGCTGAAACTTTCCACATATCAGTAACTTTTTTTTTTTTTTTTTTTTTTTACACCCCCCCCCCCCCCCCCCCCTCTCTCTCACACACACACACCCCATATCAGTAACTTGTTTTTACCTATTGAAGTAAAACTTAGAGATTTTCTAATTTTAGGTTGGGTTTCTATCACTGGTGGAACTTTGGTTGAAGAGTTTCAACCCATTCCTCTAGATGTTGCCTTTACTACCTCTCTTATTAGAGGTTTAGTAAAGGGTCGGTCAAGTTATTACATGATTTCACATAGAAAATTGCAATGATTCCATCTTGAATCAATTGTCTTACATAATCATTTCGTAGACTTATATGTCTAGATTTTTCATTATAAGTGTTGATGTAGGATGTAGCTAATGTGGCGTCGCTATCACAATGCAGTGACACAGCCGGTATAAGCTTTACACAAAAAGGAATTTCTAATAAAAGATTCCTAAGTCACTAAGCCTCTTTACCTTTATTTATTTTTTATTTTTTATTTTAAGGAACAGGCTGTCTATAAATATGCACAAAGGCAGGGTATTTATAGAGCTTTCGGGCGGGCATCACAAAATGGCCGATGCCTCACCTATCGTATAGAGAGGTGGAGCTAATTCTCCCTCAAATAGCCTAAACCCACCTTATCCAAGAGGAGCAGGCCTTTAGTAATATGGGGAAGATCATATTGGGAATTGAAGAAAATGCTTGCTTGGGTAATATGTAGCCTCTTTACCTATTGCAACCAAGACAATAAACTCAGACTCCATAGTCGAGTGAGTTATGTAAGTTTGTTTCTTAGATCCCCAAGATACAACTGCACCTCCTAGGGTGAATACCCACCCTATAATATTAGACTTGTTGCCCACTGTACTCGATATCCATCTCACATTGGTATATCCTTCCAATATGGTTGAAAACTCTAAGTAAAATAGCTATAACTTTACTGATAGTATTCCAATGTTCCACAATGGAGTTACTAGTAAACCTATTGAGTTTACTGACAACATATGTGATATCTAGTTTAGTGCATTGCATATCATGCATTAGACTGCCTATAATACATGCATACTCAAGTTGTGTAACTGCTCTTTCGTTATTCTCATTTATCTTGATACTTGGATCAAATGTGGTTTTTGCTTCTTTTATATTGAGATGGTTAAACTTGTTTAGTATCTTCTCAATGTAATGAGATTGACACAGAGCATAACCTCCACTGGGAATTTCTCAGTGAAATCTGCCTGGAACGATGGCAGAGTGCATGGGCAGGAGAAATCTTGGGCTAAGTGGGTTTGACACCCAAAAATTCCAACTAAAGTTTCAACTTTCTTGTGGAAAACAATCCAGGGGGCGCTGCTTGTGATGTCTGCATTCAAAGAAAGGGATTCCCCTTGCCTCTATGTGTGTTTCCTGTGGAGGCGACCCAGTTTCCAGGCCTTCTACAGAAAGCATTTCCCACCTGCTCTTATTCGGTGAGTTGGCAAGTTTGGTATTTCCTGGCTAGTTTCTTTGGGATTTCCCTCGTTTCCCATCTCTCGATAGCGGACCGACTTCATTGGTGGTGGCTTAGGCCCCTCCCTTTCATAAAGATCTCGGTGGGTCTCCTATTAGCTCCAGCCTTCGCTATTTGGGAAATTTAGAGAGCCAAGAATGACGTTAAATATGATGGTCGCCTTATCTCAGCTTCGCCGTGTTTGGGAAAGTTAAATGCTGGTTGGGAGCTATCTTTCTTTCAGGCAAAAGGAGCCCCTAGTAGCCGGTCCTTCTCCCTCCTGATCCCTATGTTTCGCTCCAGATAGCCATTCTTTCACCCCTCAGCAGTCGAGATAGTCAGATGGATTAGGCCCCCCATGGGCTAGTTTAACTTAACGTGGATGGTTCCACCCTATCCAATCCAGGGCCTGCAGGTGGTGGAGGCATTTGCAAGGACAACCATGGTGAGATGGCATTTGCCTTCTTCAGCGGGTACGGGGATGCTTCCAACAACATATTTATATTTATATTTATATTTATATTTATTTATTTTTTGGGCGAAACGAGCATTTCATATCATCAGGAAAGCAATTACATTCGGGCTCCCCCCAAGAGATAAAATACTTGGGGGCAACCTATCATAAACCCGACTATCTCGACCAAAAGAAAACCCAAAAACAACTACCAAAAAACTACAGAAAAATGTCTGAAGGAACAGGAGACAGTTGACCTAAGCTCAATCCAATGCGCCCCTATTTACTTCCCCAACATAACCCAACCCCACCTTGTCGAGGAAACAAAGACCCCACATGAAAAGGGAGGTCCTCAATGTTTTTTTTTTTTTTTTTTTTTTTTTTTTTTAAATAACGATTTCATTACTGAGGAAAAATTATAAGCCTATTTGGATAGAAGATCTGTCAATCATGTGCTATACATGTAAAGTGTGGGAACCCTTTCTAATGTAACCAAGACTAATTTGATCCAAAATAACCTGAACCTTGATCAAGCGAGGGAGGGAGGCAAGACCATGGAAGAAAGAGTTAGTCTGCTCCGAGCTGCCAATCTTGGCCAAACTATCATCCGAGCTGTTAGCTTCCCTAAAAACATAGAGAATCTGAAAGTTCTCCTGAGAGGAGAGATGTTTGATCCTTGTTAGTCAGTAAGACCATTTCCAGGAAAGCGAGGAAGCTTTGATAAGGCAGAACACAGCCCAACTAGAATCTGATTCGATGATAACGTTAGAGATCCCGAGAGCCAAATAGAATCGAATACCGTCATGCACTGCATGCATTTCAGTCGTATTGTTGGAGGCACTGCCGTATCCGCATGTGAAGGTAAAAATAGGGTCGCCATGGTGATCCCGGTAGATCCCTCCACCACCCATGGGGCCAGGATTTGCCAGAGCTGATCCATCTACGTTCAGCTTGAGGAAGCCAACTCTAGGCTTGATCCATTTGACAATGGATGAGAGACGGACAGGGAATGGATGGTGGGGCCAGTAAGGGAACTGAAGTTGGAGAAGAAAGGGGCCGGAGGAGGAACAGATTATCCAGATGGGGGAAGATGGTATGCACCACCACCGAACCTTCTGGAACTAGTTAAGCGGAGCACAGACGGTTGTCGAATCTGGCAGCATTCCTAACCTTCCAAATCTCCCACAGAAGGAAACCCGGGGCCACACGAATGATCGGTTTCCTGCTCGCAGGGGGAGGGGTCTCTGCCACCACTAATGAAGCCTATTCGAGATGGAGAGATGACTGAAGAGCTGAATCCCAAGGAAGGCAGCTGTCTGGCGCCACACCGAGTCAACGAGGGAGCTCCGAAGGAAAAGATGCGAATGCGTTTCCGTCTTGGGACCAGAAGAAGAATCAACATTGCAGCAACAGCAAGCGGACGCCAGCTGGATTCCCTTTCACTGCACCAAATCATCAACAGGAAGGGCATCGTGAAGTAATCTCTAGAGAAAAACAAAGATTTTGGGGGGGATTTTGGTATCCTAAATTCTGTTAGTCCAGGGAAGGACCTGGCCACGAACCCTAGAGATATTCTAAGCATATTTGGCTGAGAAGTGCCCCGAGGGCTCCAAAGGCCAGATGAGAGAATCGTCGGCTTCAGAGGTGCAAATCCGCCCCTGATGATATGAGACTTGAGCCAATTAGGGAGTAACTCGGCTGCATCCAATCTAATACCCCCGTCGTCAATGAAATCGGCCACTCTCAGATCTCTCATGGAATCTGAGATGTGAAGAAAGGGAGAGAATCAAGCGAGCCCAGCCGGTCCAGTTGGCACTCCACATATTGCATTCCTACGCCCCAGGATCCACAGGGCGAATTTGTCAATGATGGGGAATAGATCCATCATCCTTTTCCAGATTGGAGACGACATCGCACGCTGGCTACCCGACCTGGGATGAGAGGAGAGCAGGTATTTAGAGCGAATAAACTGCCCCCATAAGCTGCTGCTATCCTTCTGCTTGATCCTCCAAGCCATCTTTAAATGAAGACCTGCCATCACATGGTCCTAAGATCTGGGCCGCACCTTTTTTGAAAAAAAAAAAAAAAACCCAACTATGTTTTTTTTTTTTTAACTTTGATACCCAGGATGGTATCCACACATATAAATCCTTCATTTTGAATATGGAAGACAGAAACTTTTTTGTTTCAGTTATACATTCCATTTTATTACTAAATATTAACTTGTCGTCAACATACAAATAATTAATAACTATATAGTTACCATCAACTTTAGAATATATGCATTTGTCAGCTACATTATGCATAAAACCATGAAATAGTATTTTTAAATCAAACTTCTCATGCCATTCTTTATGTGCTTGTTTTAATCCATATAAAGATTTAATTAATTTACAAAATTTATTCTCATTTTCCGGTAGAATGAACCATTTGGGTTGTTCCATGTATACTTCCTCATTCAGGTCAACATTCAGGAAGTCACTCTTTACATTCATTTGGTGGGTGTGAAGATGATATATGGATGATAGTGCAAATAAAGTCCTTATAGCTGTTATCCTAGCCACTAGAGAATATGTGTCAAAATAATCTATCAATTCTTTTTGTTTGAACCCCTTAGCTACTATTCTAGCTTTAAAGGTTTGTTAAACACCTAGAAGGCCCTATTTACCTCCCTTGGCCCTACTCCAAGAGTTGACATGTTGGCTCTCAACTTCCCCTTCATCTAGGAAAACCTTCTCTTTCAAAGGATTCGTATTGGCAAATCGACAATGCTTTTTATAGCATCAATCTAACGTAATTCTAGTTCTTAAAAATATATTTTTCCATTCTAAAAATTCTGGGATATTTAGGCTAAATAACATAGAATTTGGAATTTGAAAAACCTTAAATTCTGCTACATTTCAAAAATCCTAACAGATAGTGCAACTAAATGTAGCCTAAAACCATATGAGACATAATAAAGCAAGTGTTGGGTTTCACTCAAGAAAATAATTTCATTGAGAAGGGAGAGGACAGTATCGTACCGAAGAGTGCTTGATCGAGGCTCTTGTTTTCCAAATACTCATAAACAAGGAGCTGATTTGCTGCCTCGATGCAGCATCCGTGCAACTTCACGAGGTTCCGATGTTGGACGGCAGATATAGTTGCAATCTCTGCTACAAGCTGACACTTTCCTTGGTGAGATGCCACCGAAAGTTGCTTCACAGCCACAGTCTGCCCGTCTGGCAATGTGCCCTGTAGTGCAAATCAGATCAATTGGTTTTCCTTACAAGCATTTTCCATTTAAGAATTGAAATAGTACAAAAGTGTATGACAATTTGCAAAAAAAAAAAGAAAAAAGAAAAAAAAAAGAAATTCCTGAAACTAAATGAACGGTTTGGATGTGATCCAGACGACTAATCTGATGCACAGCACTAAAGATGGTTGACTATTGGTCTTGGTTCCATTGAATGTGAGCAACTGCATTTTTTTTCCTCTATCTATTGTTGGTCATCCATCCGAGGTTAAGGATTCTTCTATCAAGTTGGCATTCCTTATCCATAGCTGGGCTCCACATGCACGCAATCGCGATACTGAGGCTCAGGACCATTCAAATATTTTGATCATTGCAGTTTACATACAATAAAAGAAAACTGACCTTGAAAACGGGCCCAAATCCTCCCTGGCCGAGCTTATTTTCCGGACTGAAGTTTTTGGTGGCAGTCCTCAGTTCCCGGTAACTGAAAGTGTTTGGTCTGGGACCCATTCCTAGAAACTCTGCAGATACATATAAAATGGCAGGTTGCATTCATACGTTCACTTCAATATCATACATGGGCTTAGAAACATTTGTACCATTTGGCAATCCAAGTTCTATTTATTTTAATTGTTCATTGGATTTGAATGTCGTTTTTAGCAATCACTGGAAAAAAATTAAGGAAATAAAATAAATGCAGTTGAAAAATGTTGACCCAATGAATTATGGGATTGGCACATTTATCATGTGTTTGGATGCGCTATCAAATTGAATTGCAAACAATCATCTAATAAAGTGGAAAGCATCATATTTTAGTTTCCTTAACATTCATGTTGAGGATCTGGGCTTTGAATTCTCATTTCCTCTTGATAACATGAAACTCTTGCAATTCAGTTGACTTGTGCATCCAAACATGGAATTAGGCCACATTTCGATTTCCCCACTTACCAAAGTCGATTTGATAGGCTAGCACCAAATCTTGTGGTTTGGAAAAGCACCCAACTGTGATTCAGTGGTACATCCAAACAGGCCTTTAATGTACTCTTGAACTGTACTATGTTACTTGAACATTTTTGAAATTTCATTTTTGTTATCTTTTAGTTATTTACAAACGTTGAAATTACCTTCATCTTCATCAACACTAAACCTTTTACTCCTTTTCCAAATCAAAAATACAGAAACAGATACAATGCTCAGAACAACAGGAGCCAAAATTTCAACAGCCAAAGCAATCTTGTTCTTCTTTCTTCGAGTGCTGGCAGTCGGTTCGAAATCTGGACAAGAACTCAATATGATTAGTCAATGTTGAACTTTTGCATGTGCTACAACGTACTTTTAGAGGAATGCTAAAAATGGACTTGGAAGGGGTTATCAGGACTGTTGATTTGGTAAATCATCACATTGATAGTCCATAGATAGGACTCTTGTAGCCATCCAATTAGTAGTGATCGATTCACTAATTCACTATGACTTCCGAACCATGCTATGAAACTTTTGGAAAGTGCCATTGAGCAAAGAGTAAGGCATAAGTGTATCAAAAAATTAGTTTGGTTTTATGGTAGAGAGGTCTATCATTAAAGTTATTTGCCTACCTAGACAATCGGTTGACAAATATAGGATGAAGAAGAAGGATCTCCCATGGTCTTTATATATTGACCTAGAGAATGCTTACAATAGGGTCCCTGGATAGTTAATCTCAATATGGGTGCTAGAAAATAAAAAAATTTCAAGAGGATATATTGTCCTGATTAAGGATATGCATGAGGGAGCAGTGACAAGTGTGAGGACCACCAGTGGAGAGACAAGCGAGTTCCCTATTACTGTAGGATTGCTCCACAGGCTGGCATTAAGCTCATATCTCTTTGCCTTTGTTATAGACAAATTAACAAGACGTTTGCAAGAAAAGATTCCAAGGTGTATGTTGTTTGCAAATGACAGTCATGACTGAGGAGCTGAGATAGGGTGTAAACAAAAAACTAAATTTATGGAGAGGTGCTTTAGAATGTAAATAATTTAAAATTAGTTGGACTAACAAAAAATATATGGAGTGTAATTTTAATAACAGGAGTGAGAACGAGAAATTAATTAAGATTGCTGACCAAAATATCTTTCGAAATGACCACTTTTGATACTTAAGTTGATAATTCATGAGAGTGGAGAGATTTAAAAGAATGCTACTCATAAAATTCAAGCATATGATAGAAGAAATGGAAATGTGCCTATAGAGTTTTATATTATAGTCATGTATCACTGAAGTAATTAAAGTGTAAAATTTACATGATAATTATAAGATCAGCTATGCTTTACCAAACATGTTCAAAGCACGAGTGTAGCTTAAAAAGGGATGTTGAGATGGATAAGTGGAAAGACAAGGATTGATAGAATTAGAAATGAATGAATTCGTTAGAATTTAGGCGTAGCAGCAATTGGTAGTAAGATGAGAAAAATAGATTTAGATGATTTAGTCATGTTCAGTGGAAACAAAAAATTGCATGAAGTGAGTTGGTACAAGTTATTCTCTAAAAGGGAAAGTAAAATGCCTAAGAGTATGTGGGTAGATGGAGTAAAGAAAAGACTGGACAACATATGGGCCAGAGGGAATAAGAAAAGATATGCAACTAGAATTTTAGTGATCAATGTTATGGCCATTGATGGAGTGGAACGGTGGAAAAGGATTCATGCATCCGGCTACAATTAGTTGGAATCAGGCTTAGATGAAAAAAAAAAGCTTAGATGATGATGATGATTTTTGGCCAATGATCCATCCATGCGACAACTACAAAACAATCAGTTGCAATTACCACCCACGATCACCACATTTATAATTGGGATCACACCAAATAGAATTTCTATGGAGAGCATTGGGCAATAACTGTTGGGGGCCTTGCACAAAACCTTAGGATCTAGCCCTCCAGAACAAACCAGAATTATGGATAATAAAGCAATGAAAACAATCAATGCATCAATCACACACCACACAAGAGATTTTTACGTGAAAAACCCTCAAAGAGGTAAAAACCACGGGACCTCGTCCAGATCAACAATCCACTATGAAGTAGAACGTTACAACCTTCTTCACTCACGCAGGAGTGGATAAACAATAAGAGAAATAGAGAAACCGGAGAGATCTAACCGATTACGAGGACATAGAAGCGCTGAGATATAGATTGCACAGTAGATAACCTCCACGAGCAAACCTCCATTCTATAAGCTTCCTCTCTCTCTTTCTCTCACCTTGATAGCCCTAAACCCTTTAACAAATCCCTTGTAAGCTTTAGGAAACCCTCTTGCCATATCTAGAAAACCCTAGGCAACCCCTTTTATAGTTTAGGAAACTTTCCTTTCGCATCCCAGTTGCGAAAAGACTTAAATCTGCAGTTTCGTGCAAAATCGCGGAACAAACTGCGTAACCTACGACTAGTCCTGAAAATTTCAGGACTGGTCTTAGCCTCCTTCAACTTGTCGAAGCCCTCCTACGACTGGTCGAAGCCCACCTACGACTGGTCGAAGCTTACCTACGACTGGTCGAAGACCGCAGAGAAAAATCGTCCGAACTCGCTGGACTTTGAGTAGTACCACGACTCGAACCCACGACTGGTCGAACACCAACCCACGACCGGTCGAGCAGGGCTCATGACTGGTCGAAGACGGGTCAAAAAAACCCATCAATAACAGCATTTCTATTAGGCCTATTATAGAATCAAATTTAAAAAAAAAAAAAATAATAATAATAATCTTTAAATCTTACTAGGAGTAACATGGATGGCCGAGATGGTGGGTCCGTAAGTGCCCGGGAAAGGTATACAGCAAGTCCCCTTTCCAGCCCAAAGAAGATGAATTTCAAGAATATGTTCATATACCATAACCCACTGTTTCTTCTCAATGCCTTTGAAGGCAATACCTGCTTCTTTTTATATCGAAGTCTTTCCATGCCAGATTGCCCTGCACCATTAACTTCGCTTCAAACTAATAGAAATGGTTGTCACAATGAATAATCAAAATTTCAAAAACAGAATTTTGATTGGAGCAGATGCTAATTCATTATGTTTGGAACTCTTTGAAATTACATGGAATTCAAGAAAACATCTATACCTTGATCATTGGATAATGCATGGAAAAAGAAAATAAAAAGATAGTTTATGATTATAATAATCTAAGAGTTGTGCTTAGATCACATGATTTGAGAGGGACACAAATTGCTTGTGCCCCCTGCCTACAGGAAGTTCCTATAGATCACACAAATTTGGCGTCAACGGCAATGGCCATGAGAAATCCACTCAGTCCATTCAGTTAGGACATGAGCTTAGAAATGAAGCAAATCCAAAACTCAAGTGGAACAGACAGTCGGATTCACTTCCTCTTCTTCATCATGCCCCCTGTTTTCACTGCCCTGTCATGCATGGAAAAAGAAAATAAAAAGATAGCAAATCCAAATCGAAGAAAGGGATTGGTTTAAGTTCTCCATGCCCTGTCATGCCTGGTCAGCTCCATGACAGTTCTGGATTCACTTCCTCTTCTTCATCATGCCCCCTGTTTTCGCTGGTGCTGCTGCTGCCTTTCCTGCTGATGGCCTTGTATGTCAGGGTGCTGCTGGCCCAATGGTGGTACTGCTATCATCTTGCTGCAGCTGGCCCCTGCTCATGTGCGGTAGGAGAGCTCAGGCGGAATGCTCCTTGGATGCGGCAGGGTCTCAGCTGCTATTTGATCTTCAGGTTGCTGCTAGGAGAGCCCCCTTGCTGGAAGGTTTATCCGTTCTAATGAAAAGCAGGGATAGGCATCCTCTCTTAGTAGGAGAGTTAGTCCTGGATCATGTTCTGTTTCAGGATGCTCTCATCCTTTTCTTTTGCTGTTGTGTTTATAATTAGGTGATATGATAGATGTGGCCCGTAATTTTTTGTGGGGCCCATTTGAAAGTCAGGTTGTACATCATCTGTTCCTTCAATAAAATTTTAGGGGCATGCCTCTTCTTACATTAAAAAATAAAAAAATAAAAAAATAAAACCTGAAACAGAGTCGGAAACAGTGGTATGAACTAAAAACTTCCCAGGGTCCACCGTCATGTTTACATTCCATCCAAATCGTTCATAAAGTTATTCCCACTGGGATGAACTGAAAACACAAATATTATCATGATCTAAAACTTATGTTGCACCATGAAAGTTTAAATGGTGGACTTCCAATCCCCACTGTTTCATGTGGTGTGCATACCCCACTTCAGTTTTGGACCTACCTCATTTTAAAGCAACGTGAGTGGGCAAAACCAATGGACGGAGTGGATTTCTCATGGACATTGCAGTGGGCCCATGTAGCTTCTGCCTCCCGGATGTTGTAGGCTAGGGCATTGGCAATTCCCATCCATTGAGACATGAAACAAGTAGCCCTGCCTTAGATGATCCAGCCCTTCATCCAACGTGGGTTGTTGCCAATTTTCAGAAACTAATCAAACATTTCACTCTTCTTAAATGTTTGGCCTACCAAATTTAATTAGGCCAGATGATCTACACATTAGGTCGCACCTGATGGACGCATCCAATGTCCTACACATGTTAGACTGGCACGTGTTTGCATGTAGAAGCACTTGTCGTGGGTCTATCAAACCTAAGGGATTTTGAGATTAAAACAGGAACTGACAAACTCAGGAAAATGTCTTAATACGCATACCTGAAGATAAATATCGAAAACACGCTTTCCAACACTCTCCCAAGTTTTTGAATCTGGAAAATCCGTGACTGCGAATTTCAGATTTACAGTGTAGTTCCCGTTTTCAAGCCCCAGACCATAATATCTCAGCGATCCTGGTGATATCCTTGCGTATTGAAATAGCTCCTTATCTACTGTATTCCCAAATACACCCTGATCAGTTTGCGTGATATAGTTGCTGCTGCTGCCTTCAGAAATGTAATTTTTTTTGTTGCTGCTTAGAGAAAATATTCCTGCATTGCTGACGGCCCACTTCCCTGAGCCGGCCACCATAAAGGATGCTGGGCCCAGAGGTTCATTGTCCCCCTCATACTCTATGTCGTTAATTTTCATCGACGGTCCACCACACCTGATCGCGAATGAAGACTCTGTAGATCAATAGAACAGTGAGACATTGATCAGTGCATGGCATATTTGAAGGATCATGGGATCGTTGCCTCATCGGATGATCAATGTTAGATCATGATCTGCAGCGATCTTTTCAATGAACGCAGAAGATCCAATGCAAAAAAAATGAAATTATGATCTCGTTAAACTGAAACTTAATATGGTTACGTAACACTACACTACACGTGATTTCCAACCCAACGTGTACATAACCCATAACATAACAATACCATTTAGATTCATTTGATCAGAAAGACAAATTGATAAAAATGTCCTCCATTTTCGAGCAATTAGGATCATCCGACGGGTGTTATTTTGAGGCCTTTCCCATCTATGGTGAGTAACACATGATAATCTGTATGGTGGGTCCAACCTGATACATGGCTTGGATGTCATACACATGTGCCAAGTTGACACGTCAAACCGCATGTAGAGATGCAACAAACCTCTGATTCTTTCGAGTATTATATCATAACTATAGGTAAACCACATGGAAGTGGATTGCCTGTGACCCTGGACAGATATATATTATATATATATATATATATATATATATCTAGACTATATATTATATATATATATATATCGCCTACCTAGGGCTGTGTGGGGCTCACAAGAATGTCTGTGATAAATCCACCCCGTCCACCTGTTTTTCATGACCACAATAGGGCAGGAATATAAAAATCATGCAGATCCAAAGCACATGTGGTCCATACCACACAAAATAGTGGGGATTGAACGCCCGAGGGTTACAGAGGTTTTGTATCAGGATGATATTTGTACATATAGTTTATCCTAGTGGTAAAAACCTAATGAACAGTTTGGATGGAATATAACTATCATGGTCATCTCCAGGAAGGTTTCAACAGTGGACATTTCCATTCCCACTGTTCCATTTGGTATGGCCCACCTGAGTTTTGAATCTGCCTGATTTTTAAATTCCAATCCTATTATGGTCTTTCAAAACAGATATAGGGAGTGGATTTGTCACGGACATCTCTGTGGGCCCCACACAGCCATGGCACAGGTATATCTCTGTGTCCGGGGTGACGGCCATTCCGCTTCCAAACCGCATACATGAATACATCTAATGAAACAATGAGAACAGAACAGGAAGCTCCCACATTTTATAGGACAGCGATCTCATGGCGTGAGGGCTACTGTACTGTGTACATGTGGCAAATGTTGATGAGATCTGAACCGTTTGTTCAGCTGTTGCTGTCGTGAATGGGGCATAGCCCAAACATCACATTGATTGGATGATATAAAATAACTAACTTGGTGATGAACAAATATGGACAGAAAAAAGAGGCAACAGGATTGTGATCCATCATACTCAATGAGAAAAAGTTCATTAATTAGACAGCCAGATTCCCCGATCAAAGACATTTCTGGTTGATCGTGGATCAATGATAGATGGTGCCGATAATCATACGCACATGTGCCGCATGTACAGTACAGATAATGGGTGGAGGATAAGTCCAATGCACCTAGGGCATAGGCCATTACCCCATTTTATTATTATGTATATAGAATATAGAAAATAAAAAAGATTATCTATTCCTAGAAATGGAAAGGATGGCCTACGGTATTGAGAGTTTTGATAGCATGAAGAGTTTCGCTGAAGACAATTCAAGCTCAAATCCCTGAAAGCACAAGAAAAATGCTAGTTAAATAACGGCCATTATATGATGGAACAACGGCCGTTGATTACAGAGGATGCCTAATTTGTTTAAAAAAAAAGCCAAAATGCAACATAGATAAAATCAATGTGGGAAAAGGGCAATATTCAGGTGGTCGGGTATATAATGTCGTGAACTATATATATATATATATAATATAATTGACTATTCTTTTATTGTCTTGACTCATTTTAAAAAATGACATTGATAATCACCTGCTGTTAGAACTATCACCAGGAAATATTAGCCACCAAATTCCTGTACACAAGGAGCACGGTGTCAATATCGTCAATAATTTTGATAATATATAAGTATTCTTATGATGCAGATGTGAAAAGTATGTCCTAATGAGGATCATTGATCCAGTGGGCCATGCACCAAAGTTACAGCAATTGGACAGCTCTAACTATCCAACTGTTTCTACATTTTTCCTACCATGTGTCTTTTGAGACCACAATCGGTCGCTTTATCTTTTGGGGGGCCCACCAAATCATCAGTCCTGATTAGTTTACACACGTTAATTCCAAACGTACCCTAGAGATGTTTTCAAATATTTCAGTACACAATAAGAAAGAAGGTTACGACTTCCATCATAGCCTTGGAAATGTCACGCAGTCTGCATTTTACCAGTGTAAAACATGGTTTTTACATGTTCAAAGTGGTGGTGAAAGGAGGAAGCTTGTGCTTCCTCATACATACAAGTTTAGGCCCTCCGTCTAAAACCAAGGTGGAAAGCTTCCTGATAATTGATTGTATGATAAATCTCTGCAAATTATAAAAAAGCATATCATTATCTAAACATTGAATGTAAGGTATCATTTATGAGATAAACAGTCACTAAGTTATACGATTGTGATCATTAAAATGACAATTTTAGGCATACAAAATTAGTTTGATTTTGATTGCAAAAAGTTTGTGATGACACGGGACCTGCCACAACACGCATTGAAACAAAATAAATCTTGTTTGTTGGATCCCCTTAACGCCACAAATAATGATGATGTGGAGCCATGGGTGATGGATCGGCATTAACCTATTGATGTTCAAAATTCAAATATGTTTTCTCAGTGAAAACATAAAAAATCATGATGTGGATATAGTAAAATAAACTAGAATCCTCGGATAATGAAAAATCATGGATTACAATTTCCCTTCATCTATATGTTTGGAATTGCAGTTTTACATGAATTCCATGTATGAATCTTGACCAGTCATCTTCTGTATCTTATTTGCCTTGTGAAGATTTTAGGCCTGTTTGGATACTAGCTCTTATGATTTATTTATTTATTTATTTTTAATTACGACAATAACAAAGTTACTTCTGAAGTTAATTTAGTTTGGTAAATATTTTTTTTCAAAGTAACTTAACACACTGAAGTTACTTTAATTTATTGGATAGAAAAAAATATTTCTTAACTTTATACTTTCTGCTTTGTCTCTCCTTCTATTTCTTTCTCATCTCTCCATGCAATGAATAATCCATATCAAACGTGGTCCTGTATGATGGAAGGCAGGGCCGACATAATGGATGTCCATATCAAAGGTAGGCTCCCCATGATGGGTAGTGGGCATCGAAGGTGAACACCATATAATGGGCAATTAGCATTGAAGGTGGACCCATACAAATGAATGAGACCCACACTGAGGTGGAACTCAAATAATGGGTGGTCTACCGTCCCTAATGATGAATTGTCCACATTAAAGGCCAGCTCCACATGATAGATGACTCACATTAAAGGTGGGCCCTCACACGATGGACAGTCCGTGTCAAAGGTGGGCTCCATAGATGGGCAGTGGACATTGAAGGTGGGCCCTACATGATGAATGACCCTCATCAAGGTGCGCCCCACATAATGGACATTCCACATCAAAGGCCGCCTCCTAATGATGAAGGGACCACTTCCAATGCAAGCCCCGCATGATGGACACACATTGAAGGTGGGCTCACATGAGGGATGGTCCACATCAAAAGTGGGCTCCACATGATGAGTGGTGGATATTAAAAGTTGGCGCCACATGATGGATAACCCATATTTAGATGAGCCCCACATGAGGACAATCCACATAGAAGGTCAACCCCTAATGATGAATAGGCGACTTCCAAGGTGAGCCCTGATGATGCTAGCCCACATCCAATGTTTAACATGATGGATGGTCCACATCCAATGTCTAACATGGTGTATTGTCTACATACAAGGTGGGCCTTGCATGATAGATAGCTCACACCAAAAGTAAGCCTCGCATGGTGGATGGTCCACATTGTAAGTAGACCTACATGATGGATGGTTCACATTGAAAACAAGGCAATTAAGGTGGGGCCAACATAATGAATAGTCTCCATCAAGGTTGGAACAATGTTTATTAATGTGGACCAAACAAAGTTGAGGTAAAGTATTCATACGATGTTGTTACTTTTTGGCTGATAAATTGTTATTTATCATACATACTTATTTGTCAAAAAAAAAAAAAAAAAAAAAAAAAAAAAAAAAAAGAAGAAAAAAAAAAGTAAAAACCTAGATAAGTTAGTAGAGGTATAAGTAACTTATCTAAAGAAACTTACCACAAATAGAACAGGGAAATGGTAACTGGTTTCCAAAAATGCTTTTATTTTTCTTTCAAATGTATGCATTGTAGATTTTCATTGAAAATTAATTTCATTCCAAGGTTTCCATACCCCCGTGGCCCCATACACCCTATAAGTTTCACGTGGTCATTTCCACTTTATTAGGCTGTGTTTGCTAAGACACCCAAGTTGATACTGGTTGAGTATGCTGACGACATCACATCTAACGGAGGTGAAATTTGGGAAAATTAACAGATTCTGGTTTACCAGGAAATGAAACCTCTTCGACTTGTGGAACTGATTCCTTCCGCCCCTTTCCCAAGGTACTCTAAAAGTACTTGTGGTTAGTATTGCACAATTCAAATCAACAGTCCATTCAAGTGCTGTCTCCAAGCTTCTGTGAAGGTAATGCAGGGATGCACAAATGGCCGTTGGATTGTGAACATTCGGTTGATATACGTGGGTCCAACTAGCATAGGAATTTACAATCAATTAATACTTATATAAATGCAGGGGAGAAAGAAAAAGGGTCCCGGCTAGGGTGGACCCTATCATGGTGTTAGCCTATAAAAATTAAAAAAAAAAATCAGCATCATCTGTGATTGAGGTAGACTACACAATTAGAAACAGTGTATGTGTCAAAGCTTACCCTCCAAAATACCTCCCCTAGTGCAACCCACATGAATTACTAATGAGCTTGATTTTTGGGCTCCAAGACTATATTTTAGTGTGGTATCCAATGGTGAGAGTGGATTCAAGATAATAATCACGGTGGGACCTGTAAATATATATATACCAAGGATGGACCTCTCTCGCCCAACTGTTTCCATTATTGTGGCCCAGTTAAATTACAAATTAATATGATTTTCGTATAAAGTCTTCAAATGAGATTATGCATCTAATGGTCAGTGTGAATCTCACATACACATCATGCTGGACCATGTCCAAATCAAGTGACAGCTTGTTGTGCAGGTCTAACTGGTTTGAGTTTTGGTTAAGGTCCAACAAGATATAACTTCTAAGCTTTTATATAATAGATTTAACCTATTGTTGTCATCAACATATGTATATGATTGGGGCTAGATAGGCTGAAAATTATACTACAAGATGCTTGTGGTGGGGCCAACTTTCTGGAAGGGCTCGATGTTACATGTAGGCAATTTGGAGGTTATCATATAGGTGCACATAGCTTGTGGTCCAGCAGGGATCAAAAAACTACTCTTTGGTAATAAATAGTTGTTCCTGAAGCCGCATAAGAAGAATGATGCACAACTTTGATTTTTGGTCGGGTCTACTGTGATATCTATGTGAGATTCGTACCGACCATTAGATTCCCATTTTAAGTCTAAATGCAAAAACTCTTGTTGACCTACAATTCAGGCGGGATTCAAGTGGGCAACAACATGGATATGATTGGGAGAGAGACTTCCACTTTGATTTTTTAGACAGTATGGTCTGTAATTATTATATCAATCCACTCCAACCATTTGATGACATATTAAAAGAGTCTTGGGGCCTAAAAATCACCTCATTAGTGATTTAGGTGGGCCACACAAAGGGAAATGATTTGTGGGTTGACCTTTGACCTTTATACAATTTTTAATTATGTAGACCATCTCAATCATAGAGGGTTGAATTTTTAGGTCATGTGCACACACACGGTGGTCATGGTGGATTGC
>JAJHSJ010000011.1:22714918-22814918 GCA_021015155.1 Magnolia officinalis
TGGATGGACGGTATAGATACAAAACACATCACGGTGTGGCCCACAGAGCTTGTAGACGTCACTTTGGGAGGCTGGGTGTGCGTCCGAAAAAACAGCCGCACGAGTCTTCTCATGGCTGCTTCATCCCGGCCACTGTTTCGAATCCAACTGTTCCTAACGGAGCTGGTACTTAAGCACCGTGCGACACGGTGCGCAGGAGACCGGAACTCTCTCTCTCTCTCTCTCTCTCTCTCCTCTCTCTCTCTATATATATATATATATATATTATATATATATATATATGGGAGATGGTCACTTGCGCACCTTTTCACGTGAGCACCAATGAGCACCTTTGCACACGTGTCATGTGCACAGAATCTGAACGGTCCAAGTGATGCCGCACCCCTTGAAATACTATACTAAAATACTATACGCCCAATTTTTATTCTGATACAAAACTCTGGTGGGCCATGGCAAAAGGAAACAGTTTCCTCCCTTGATTTGCATTTCTCTTTGTTATGGCCCACCAGAGTTTTGTATAAGGATGAAAATTGGGCATATAGTATTTCAAGGGGTGCGGCATCATTTGGACCGTTCAGATTCTGTGCACATGACACGTGTGCAAAGGTGCTCATTGGTGCTCACGTGAAAAGGTGCGCAGGTGACCATCTCCCTATATATCTATATATATATCTATATATATATAAAAGAAAACAAAAGAAACGGATGTATGTGTATCTGATCGTTTTTTCTTAGTAGGCACACATTCCGGTACAACGGCATGGAGAGTAAAAGTCACAGCGTCCGAACAATTCAAACCAACGGATGAAGGGCTTTTTCTGCTGAATGTGAACTCTCTAGAGTCTTTCTTTGAACCGCCCCTTGAAGTCAGAAGCGGATTGCCAGGAGACGCGTCGCCCTGGATATAACTGTTGACCCGACTCTGTGGGGCCCACTGTGATGCATCGAGGCTGTCCATCCGTTTTTCCAGCTCATTATAGGACATGAGCACAAAACAAGTCAGATCCAAAGCTCAGGTTCACCACACCACAGGAAACAGAAGGGATTGAACGTCTACCATTGAAATCTTCTTTGGGGCCACATACTTTTTGGATCAAGCTTATATTCTTGTTGTCCCTTCATCTATCTCTATGCGACCTTATGAACGGTTCCAATGGAACATAAACATCATGCTGGGCCGTAGGAATTATTCAACGGTGGACGTGATTATTCCCACACACGTGGTTCACTTGAGTTTTGGATTTCCCTCATTTCCTAAAATTAGCTGGAAAAAAGGATGGACGGCGTGGATAAAACATGTATATCACGGTGGGCCCCACCGAGTCAGGTCAACAGGATTTCCCTGGAAACACGTCTCCACTCTCCACGCACTCCGCGTCGTATACGTGAGGATACGCGGCAATCTCGGATATTTTACTTTTGACCGCGTGTTATCAATGGTTCACGGATCTGGACCATTTTCTTTTGGGCTCAACGGTGGATGTGACTGTAACGTGCCCCAAAAAATCTCCTCGTTGTTACAATCCTAGCCTTTCTTTTCATGGCCTGCAAGTAGTATAGTGAAGATGAGATATAAAGGACGGTGTAAATTCCCCAACGGGAGGCCCCGGGTAGCGGGAGCGGACTGCCCTGACCTTGGGGGTCACAGTGATGTATGTGTCTTAAATCCACACCGTCCAGAAACCTCAATTTATGGCATGATTCCAAAAAGAAGTAGATCCAAATCTTATTTGGACCATACCACAGGAAACATTAGTGATTGAATCCCCACCATTAAAAACTTCTTGGGTGCTACAGGAATGTGTATCTGCCATCCAACCTGTTGATAAGGTTACAAAGATATGAATGAAGAGACTACACAAATATCAGCTTGATCCAAACCTATGAGAAGATTTTAATATTAGATTACCATAATTATTTACTGTACTGTGGTCTACTTTTTTTTTTTTGGTTAGTCTGTTAGTGCGCACACACGTCAGTACACACTCCATGTTTGCCAGTTGAGCTATGGATGGGTGTTATTGAGGTCCACCTGATATTTGAATCTGCTTCATATTCTGGATCATGCATTAAAATGAGCTTTCGATACAGTGGACGGTGTGGATGTAGTCACATACATCACAGTGGCCCCACAGTCAAGGTCCCACCCATCTGTGTGGATCCGGGGTCTCACCTAGTCCGCTGGCTAGGGTATTCGGACGCTGATTGACTGTGCCCCTACACCCCCTGCTAGTTTGTGGAAAAGCTCTGTGGGCCCCACCATGATGCATGTGTTCTATTCACGCCCTCCATCCATTTTCCAGCTCATTTAGGAAAAGAGCACAAAAATGAGGCAGATCCAACTCTCAGGTAAGCCACACCACAGGAAACAATGGTGATTGATCGTCCCCATTAAAATTTTTTAAGGGCCCACCTTAATGTTAATTTGCATCCAACCTATTAATTAGATCACACAAACCTGGACGAAGGAGAAGAAAAAAAATATCAGCTTGATCTAAAACTTTTATGGACCCCAAGAAGTCTTTAGTGGTGGGTTTCCTATGGTGTGGTCCACCTGAGATTTGGATCTACCTCATTTTTTTTGGCTAATAACATAAAATTGAGCTGGAAAATGTATAGACGGCATGGATAAAACATATACATCGTGTTGGGGTTACAGAGCTTTTCCACCAGCTAGCAGGATGGTACCGGGGGGTCACAGCCAATCAGCGTCCAGGGTATTCCAATCTAGGGCTTTTTTGGGTGCATTCCATCAAAAAGTGGGCCCAACAGACCAACGGTCTGGATCACTGAACCACTCTAAATCTGTCGTACAATTTGCAAAGCTCGAGTACGGTGCAGATCCTTGATGGTAAGATTATATAAACCGTTCCTTTCTAAATTCCTCTAAAGTCCTCCAATCCGACGGTTAGAATCATCTAAATGGTGGGTGGCTTTTGGGCAGTGCTATGAATCAGTAGGGACCACCAAATGAATGGTCTAATCTAGTACTTTTGTGGTATGTGCACAGAGATAAGAGTCCTCTAAATTACTACTATTACTAAAAGCGACTAATTCAACATCCTATTCGTTTTGTAGGGGAAGGATGTCTAGTGGACACGCTTTCTATTTTAACCCACACGCCTGTATAAGTTTGCTAATGTTAGATGCATCATATATGCGCGCGTGTCAGCCATATAAATAACTCTCTCTCGCTCTAATATATTATTTTAAAATATTTAATTTAAGGCAGAATATCTTAGCATTAACACATTGGGTTGTTTGGATCTGTAGTTGGAAGGCGTGGAAAAGGATACATTGCTTCTCCCATATGGGAAGGAAAACGAATTTTAAAAATTTCTATTAGTCATTGGCACGTTATATCGACGGTTTCTGATGAAGGACAGCACATGCGAGTTTTTAATGTAAAGGGTGATACACATGACACATGAGAATGATTGGAGTTATATGGTAGTACATGCAATACAAGTGACATATTAACACATTCTAAGTAGGTGGGCACTTGAAGGTAGATGGTGGAACTTGAGCACATGGCATATTGTCACAAGTGGCACATATAGAGATATTAAATATATAAAATGGCACATGTAGCAAAGTGGCATATGTGGGTCACATAGAGTGAATATAGGAAATGGCACATGTGATAAAGTGGCATGTGTGGGTGATTTGTACATGTTTAGCGTAGATAAAGATGGATGGTAACACATGTATCATATAATAGAAGATAGATAATGGAAAGTTGGCACACGCAGCACATAAAAAATTGGCAAATGCAATAAATTTGAGGTGCTTCGTATATGTGGAGCCCAAGCGAGATGGGTGGCACAGTGCGAGTGTGACACAATAAAAGATGGATGGTGGAACATTCACACATGCTGGCGATTGGAGATGGCAGTGATACTAATTGAAAATTTTATTTTCCTTCAATTGTGTGAAGATATATTAAGAGGGTGAGAAAATAATTTTACTGATTTTTCAATTTTTATTTTTTTAAAAAAGTGAAAATAAGGAATGGTGTTTCTCACTCGATAAATAAATAAATAAATAAAATCTTAACAAATAATAGAAAATTCGTATAGAGACACCATTGGGCTACGAAGTAGTCAATCCTACTCAGACAAAAGACTCACTTCTCTCATGGAATCATGGAACCACCTATCGAAGTCCACATAAATCCATATAGGTCCATCCCATAACAATTTTAATCCAATTTAAACCAACTCGAAACTTGATCCAAGCCATCCAAACTTCAAAATAAGGCCAAATGAGCCTTCTAATGGTGGCTTAACTTGAAAATCCATGGGCACCTTCTCTCATCTGGACATTGCTAGCTATCTTCTCTGTCAACATCCAATCAATCTGATTTTGAGATTTTACCAAAGATAGGCAGTAGGGATTCAACTTTAGCTGGCATCATTTTTCTCCCAAAAGGTGCAAGTTATTCCCGCAATCAACAACTAATTAATTAGACACCAAGAATTAATCAAAAATCCATAGCAAAATTTGAATTTTCACTTTTGATGACATTTCATTTATTATTCATTTTCTTAATTTTTGGGATTTCGTATCATCTGTCCCCCTTATCATAAGTTATTTGGACCATTATTACTAAAATCCTTCGAAAATAACGCCAACCACTTCAATCACCCAATGAGAAGGTGTCATGCATCTAAGAGCCTTCAAGAGCCATTCACAACTAGGCATGTGATATTTTTTTAGTCACTTACTCACCAATTACCAAAATGTTATCACCTACAGTTATAAATATTTCTCATCCCTTTCATTTCTAACACACAATATACTAGTACTACCATACCAAGTTTTGAAGACTAGGTGGAGATGTCTTAAAGATTATGGGTGAAGCGCTCCCTTTTCTCTAAGTGTGACACGTTGGCCTTCTAATGCTCGGGAGTTGGATGTCCTTGGATGTCATTGTTATGGGTAAAAATGGATTGACTAAAGAGAAAGGGATCAGCTCGGACATCTCTGCAGGACACGCCAGCGCCGGCCATGACTAATCAGTTTCTCAATGGCCAAGGAAGAGAAGTCGATAAGTCGACAGGTCCGCCATCTGCTCAATGATAAGGGGAGGCTCAAAGCTCATCTGAGTACCCAGGTCAGGTCGGCATACTAACCCAGCTCAGGTCGACCAAGATAGGTAGACATACTACCCTTAGGTCAGGTCAGCCAAGACTACCTCGGCCTCGGCAGGTCGGCCATAAACCTCAGCCTCGGCCATATGCCTCAACTTTCTCAGGGTTCAACCACTTGATCTTATGTTTACCAGAGATCACGCGAAACAGTTGAGAGACGTCCGTTGAACGCACGCCTATAATTCAAGAAACGTCTCCACGTAATCAACTCTTGCCCTATAAATAGAGAGGCTATTTACAGTGAAAGGTACATAAAATCTCTCACACAAAACCTCTTGATACTACTAGACCTAGATTCCTAGCCTGATTTTGGCATCAGAGGGTCCTCTGCTCTGACCAGGGTCTCCTTTGTCTTCTTCCTATGCAGGTACTTGAAGGTTTAAAAAGGGTGGACTAAATTTTTGCATCAATAGTTTGGCGTCATCTGTGGGAACGACATCAAAGCCGTTCTTACTTTACCAGAAAACTGCAATGGCGAAAGGAAAGAAGAAATCTCTAGCTGCCATTGCTGCAGCCATCCCAACTCTTCTTGAATCATTAGCCGAGCAGGGTGCCCAGCCTAACCAACAGCAGGCCGACTTTACTACCGCAGTGCCCGCTGCTTGATCCCGCACCTAGGTTGGTCGATTAGTCTCCTTGGAGAACCGAGTTGAAGCCCTGAATAAAAGCATGGATCGACTCATGCAACTCTTGGAGAGACAGAATCCACCCATCGATCACAATGCAGAAGAGGGTGCTACAACTGCACCACCTCAAGCACCAGTTAACTCGTAGAGAAACAGGTAACCTCCTGAGCTGCTAACCCAGGCTCTTTCCCACACTTTAGGAGCAACCATGGTCATAGACTCTGACCTGTGCTAGAAAGGAAGAGTTGTGGAAAAGCTCCTGAAGCAGTGGCTGAGAACAAGGGCCATTGGGAGGTAGAGCTCATAAAACTTTGAGGGCATATCAGCGACATTAGACAAGCTTACCGTGCCCGAGTGTCAACCTCAGTAGAGGCCATTTTAGGAGAAACCGAACCACCATTCACTGATGACATTACGACATCTCCGCTACCGCCCAGGTTCCGAATGCCACAGATGACCCCCCTACTCTGGAACCGCCGATCTGGCCGAGCACCTTGAGTCCTTCAAATCTTGGATGGAGCTTCATAGCGCCTTGGGCCCCGTAATATGCCGAGCATTCTCCCTGACCTTATCAGGAGCTGCTCAGCAGTGGTTCAGGCGGCTGAAGCCGAGGTCAATCAGTTCCTTCTCGCAGCTCAGCAAAGCCTTCCTCACACAGTTTATCGGTGGAAGAGATAGAAGAAAGCCATTAACTCATCTTCTCACGATCAAGCAGAGGGAGGACGAGTTGTTAATAGACTACCTCATCTGTTTCATTGCCGAAGTTGTCCAGGTCGACGATTATTTCGACTGGATAGCTCTGACTGCCATGGTGGTTGGCCTTAAACAAGAAAAGTTCACCTTCTCTAGTAAGAAACCCCTGACTACAATCGACGACCTACTTAATCGAGCTCAAAAATATTCCAATGCCGAAGAGCTCTTTAGTTCACGAAGAGTTGCTCGAAGAGGAAGTAACTCGACTGATGATAAGAAGCGAAGGGAAAAGGGGGAGCATTCTGTCGTTACTGTCAAAAGATAGAAAGTGGACGACCAAGACCGATGCTAACATACTAACCAGAAAGTCGCTTCCATCGGTACACTCCCTTGAACACCAAGCCAGAGCAGGTGCTGAAAGAAGCCGAGATGAGTAAGGAAACCTGACGACCGAGCTGAACCAATTAACCAAGCCTAGTAATAAGGCTTATCGGCCAACTCCGACCTCGACATCAAATACTGATGGACGTATCAACTAGAAAACATGGAGAGGGGGGGCGGGGCTCTTATCTCGCTCATGCTGACCACTTGAAGATCTACTACTCCTGCGGACTCAAGAAATCCTCCAACCAGGAGCGCATCGATTGACTGACCTATTTGATAAGGGTGACCTCCCTTTCTAAAATGGAAAATGGTGCTCGCGACACTACTGACGTGATTTTCACTGTTAGACGATTTCTACAATAAATGAACTTCCCCAGGTAGGGGGAGAGAAATTCTTTCAAATTTCGACTATTCGAACTGTAAAATCGACTACAAGAACTTTGCTTCCCTTAGTACAAGGAAAAAAAGTCCCATACTATAACTTTTACTATGGAAGAGATTCCCCAAATTGGGAAGAAAATCTCTTTTTCTACAATCCGAACTACACGAACTACTGAGGACTTGCTTTAATGTAAGGAAAAACAATCGTCCTAAGTAAACTGCTCAGCCCCTCATCAAGGGGGTTATTGCAGCTAACCCATCTGTTCGAAAAAAAGAAGTAGAATTCCCTTAGTAAAAGGAAGAGCTCAAGAGCTCACCCCAACACTCCTACTAGGCTAAAATGTCCGACCTCACCAAAACTAACTTACTTTCCAAGCCCGCTGTGCAAGCTCGAAAGTATGGGGGGCTTACTGTTATGGGTAAATATGGATTGACTAAAGAGAAGAGGTAAGTTCGGATATCACTACGGGACACGAGGTCGGCCAGCGCCGGTCATGACAATGTGCTCCTCAATGGCCAAGGAAGAGAGGTCGGAAGGTCCGCCACCTGCTTAATGATAAGAAGAGGTTCAAAGCTCATCCGAGTACCTAGGTCAGGTCAGCATACTACACCCAAGTCAGGTTGGCATACTACCTCCAGGTCAGGTCTGCCAAGACAGGTCGGCATACTACCACTATGTTAGGTCGGCTAAGACCACCTCGGCCTCCGCAAGTTAGGTCGACCATAGACTTCTGTTCACAACCCCAAATGTAGGGTCGCGATGCAGTAATAACTCAGTGAGACTGAGGTCGAATCCATAGGGACTAATCTCATGTGTATTCTGAAAGTAACTAGAACTAGAACTAGAAGAAGATGTAAACCAAAATTTAAAATATTTGAGAAAGTAATTTTGAATAAGGTAATTGAAGCTTATAAATTTAAATGTGGTAACTAAGGTGCCAAGGATTCACTTGTAGGATCTCAGGTTACTACCTTGCTTGATTCAAGGACATATTGGAATCAGAGTCCTATCTTATCCAATGGTAAGAAGAAATTTGTCATATCTCTAAACTTCTTATGGATTTAATCATCAATGGATGAGAGTTGTGAGGATTTGGAAGTGATTCCATCACCTAACCATGCCCAAGAGACAAGGCAAACAACAGGATTTCCTAATCCCATAACCAATCATAAGAGAATTGTGAAGGTTAGGAAGGATTCCATCATCCTACCATGCCCAAGGGATGATGGTGAACAATGGGATTTGCTAATTTCACAATCTCAAATTAGGAAAAAAATGATATTCAAAGCTATCGCAGATCTATTGTAATTTGTCACAACAAACCATTAAAAACTAAAAATATTCCTTATAATCAAACTAGAATCCAAGAGAGTTCAAAAAAACATGAATCAAAACAAAGCAAACATCCCAATCACGCTACAAGCTTCACCTCTTAGCCCTAGCTAAGAGGTTTAGCCAACCATAGACATGATTGAACTAAAGACTTTTAAATAAAACATCAACTAAGGAAGAAAAAAAAACTCCCGGACGGCGGCTCCATCCTTTTGCTCCACTCCTTAAACCCTAAAAGATTCCTAGGAACGTCCTAATGACACCTATTTATAGTTGTGCATCCCCCTCTTACGCATCGACTTGAAATTTTTGGAAACCGCTTACGAAAGGCCTCAATTTACACAATCTGCATCAGCCCTGCGTAACAACTCTGCGCGATTTTAGTAGCACCGAAGCTGGCTTCGGTAGCACCGAAGTCGTATTTGAAATTTATCGCATATGAAATTGTATGTGTAGAGTGCTTAAGTAGCTACCGAAATTGCTTAGGTAGCTGCCGAAATTAGCTTCGGCGGTACCGAATTAAGCTCAGGTAGCACTGAATTAAGTTGTTTTCTTGCTGGACTGTTTTGTGCACTTTAGGTAGTTACCAAAGTTGGCTTTGGTAGTACCGAAATTGGCTATTTTTCTGATGTTTTACTTGTGCTCTTGCCAATCTTTTCTCTATCCTTTATACTTAGTTTCCTTGGATTTTTGGCATGAGAATTCTCTGTTCTTGGTCTCCTAAGATCCCTCCTTTGCCTTGATGATTCTTGGGCATTAAATCCATGCTTTTAACATCATTTTCAATCCAAGCTCTTAAATTCACCTTGCAACACAAACATGATTAAAGTAGAATATTAAGAATTATCATGTTCATAAAACCAAGTAATAAATGGGGGATAATATACAATATTTGACCCTCAACATAATTCCCAACCAACATTTTGCTAGTCCCGAGCAAAGTATGCAAAAATGAACTTTAATGCTCAAATGTTTAAACCTTCTTCAGACAACAATCTGTTACGTAATCAAGTATGAATGAGTAGACTCAAGACATGAAAGTAGTATTTTGAAAACCTAGAGCCGAATCACATAAGCAATCAATCAAATATGTTCTTTATCATTTACTCAGAGCATAAGTTCATATACCAAGTTTTTCCAATGAATGTTAACTTACTTCCCATGGGAATACTATTATTTCATAATGTTAGCCATGTTCATCATATCAAAATTAGTCAAAAACTCAAGTACTTCGAATAGATCCCCCCCTTTTCTTATTCATTCTCTTTTGAACAATTCATCATTTTTAGAGACATTTTTCATTCTCCTCAGAGATGTTGTCAGTTTTCATTCTTTTCATGGCCTTTTTGTCGATCTCCTATTTTTAAACTGGTTTTTCATCTTTTAAGGTAGATAAAATTCTCTAGACTCAATTCTCAACATTTTTCAATGATTCACATACTAACCATTAGCAATCCTAGTACATCCCAAGGAAGCAACTTGAACGTGTTCTGTGATTTAAATTAACATGACATAAAATTTCCTCTTAATCATTCAAGAATCTTAGGTGATGGTTTACTCGGGTGATCAAACTCTGACAATTCAAGATCTAATCTTCATCTTATTATCCCACTCAAAGCACTCTTAAGTACATAAACTTTTGTTTCCAAACAGATTCCAACTTGAAACATTGAAAATTTTCAAATTATTTTTTTTTTTTTGCTCAAAACTGAGAAAATACTGATTAGTTTACCTAATCCTCTATCTCCAACCTAAAATCTACATTGTCCTCAATGTAAAAGAAGTGACAATGAAATGCATATGAGGCAACGAAAAGAAAGGGAATAATGATGGAAAATAGTACCTGGAAGAAGGAAATTTGAAGTTTTTCCACGAATCTTAGCGAAAAAATGGGTTAGCACAAAACAAAACTCAATAGAGTATAAGCAAACTATCCTAAACAGTGGAAGCAAGCTACCCTAGTCCTATGAAAGCAATAAATTCTAATCCTAAACTAGGAAAGCAAGATAAATCTACTCAATCATGCAGCAAGGTTCCTCTTCCGGCCAGTATCTTGATAAATTTCTCACTAGGTTTTTCAACAAGATCATCCAAAAGCCCTTTTTGCAATGGGCTTGGATGCTCTACATCATAAATATCTAGATAAATTTATGGACCTCAGCATAAAATTTCTTTTTAATCTCCTGAAGTGTCCAAAGTATATACGATTCACCTGTGACAGAAAAAGTTTCAATGTTAGTACACCACGGTGAATTAGAGACTACACGTAGATGAAATTCAGAAAAATTGTCAGAAAGTGATGTAGACTCAACACATTCAAAAGTTTCAGACTCCGGTTCAATTTACAACTCCTCCTCCTTTAATGGTAAATATTTAGGATCTGTGGAAGGAGACTCTTCAGAAAATTGATTCCCTCGGTTAATATCAATAACCGAAGTGTTGTCATGCAAGGTGTCCACTATATTATCATTAGGATATGCAAAATGTGTCAAGCATTCATCCAGAGATTTGAGAGATTCAGATGAGAAGGACTTATTCTCCACATTGAACTTTGTGATGATCTGCCCAAGGACTCCTTCAGCGTATTTGAAAGTAGAGGGAAACATGCTCTCTTTCTCTTCATCTCTGTGAGAGTAAGTCGTCACCGGATGTATCTTGTCTTGCCCTGCATAGATGGACTAAGGATCAACAAGAAAAACATTGATGTGAAGACTCTTTTCATTGATACTACTCAGTAGAGGCATTGTATCGTCAAGAGTCGATAACTCAAATGGTGGCTTCAACTGGATGGTTTCAAATTTCAAAGTCATATCGAACAACTCTTCCATCTCCCGAATTATATCATCATTTAATTCAGGAGAGTGGTCTAAACACACCTCACAAGAGTTGGAAGGGTCGGTTGAAATGGGCTCATCCTCCACATTTAAATTAGAGATGTCAGATGGGTGGAGTGGATCATTATGGTTGACAACTTCCAGTACTTCTTGATCATTGACCTGGACCAAAGTTGAGATCGATTCCAGGGAAATTTGGGGCTGTACATTCATGATTGTCATCCCAATACTCATCATCTTCCAATTTAGTGCAGTGCACAAGTGTGACGAGATCACTTTCCTGACACTTTTTGTCTAAGTTGAGTTGAGGCTTGAATAAACTAGCCATTTCCTCCTCGTTGAAGTCAAGTGTGTCATGTGACTGGAGTATGTTAGTATCATTATATTTGAAAGACACCCACGTTTCTTGATTATTCCTTTGGACAGTCATCGAGATCGACTCTTCGAAAAATTGAACCATATGCTCATTAACACAATCCAAACGTTGTACCATCCAAAATTATAAACATTAATAATGTTTATGCACAAAAGAAGTTCCTGAGGTATAGAAACCTCTGATATATCATGATAATTATAAAAAAAAATTGCATCATGTGCATGCATTCATCCAGACTTAGATGCTTTAGCCTGGACATGTTTCCATGCTCAATTGTTACTAATCATATGGATCGTCCTTCCCATTTCCTTTAATGACATAGTAGTGGTCGCTTATGCGACAACCCTTCATCACTGGTTTACCTGATAGGTATAGGATCTCGCATTCTTGCTTGTTGAATGTAACCACATGCTCGTTGTTACATATTTGAGAAATACTTAGAAGATTATCTGTCAATCCTTTTATACAAAAGACAGTCTCATTTTGAGCAAATTCATTCCTTTGATAGTTCTCTGCCCTATTACCTTAGCGGTGCTTCCATCCCCATAGGTGACTATCCCATCATTAAATTTGAATAATTTGTGATAAGAGATTTGTCATCCGTGACATGTCTAGAGCATCCGCTATCCAGGTACCACTTAGCATTATTGCTTGTCATATGATTGAGTGAGTAACAAGGTAATTTTTCTTTTCTTTCACTACCCATTTTGTGACAGGATTTCTTGCTATGGTAGTTTTTGCTTCATTAAGAATTTTTGTAGGTATGTTGGGCAACTGAATCATATTTCCTTGTTTTATAAATTCATTTTGTTTTCTGATTTAGTTCAGCCACTTGATTCAATAGCTCCTTCATTCTCTTGGTCATTCTGGGAGGAGATGGATGTGTTCCTCTTGCCATATTGTTTAGTGGATTCTTAGTATTCTGTATTGATTTTCCGGTTTGTCTGTATTTACCAATATGATTTGGATTGGAATCAGATTGAGTCCACCTTGGAGCAATACATTCAAATTTGAAATGGCCAGAGTCTCCACATGAATGATAGATAGAAGTAGCTTTTGTTTTACTTCCTGATGCAGCTGATTTCTCGAACATTGGTGCTGCATTTTTTTATTTTGATTTGAATTTTTCATATCCTAATCCACTCTTATCTTTCCCAGGTCTTCCCATCCCTAAGAGTTTTTCTAATTTTTCACTACTCCGGAAAATTTATAATTCAGTTCAACAGATTTTCTGGATTTCTCTACATCAATCATGAGTGTGTGATTTTCATTATTTAGATGCTCATTTTCATCTTTCAATAGATTAATCTGTTTAGTAAGCTTTAATGATTCAGATTTAAGGGACAGATTGATTCTTTCCATCTTATCATTTTCAGAGTGGTATCGTTGTAGATCATTAATCAAGTGTGTATTGATTTCCAATGTTTTGTCTAGATCTATTTGCAACAATTTATTTTTGTTTTCATTTATCCTAAGTCTTTTAAGGATATTGATGCTATTTATATAAAGTTGATTATAGGCATCATGTAGTTATCCTTTTCTTCTTCTTCTTTCTCTGTTTCCTCATCATCAGATGGAAATGATTCAATGGCTTGAGGTTATTTAATTTTTCAGTTTCTATGGGAATGTTGGAGGCTGTATAGACCATAAGAATTTTCAGGGATTTTGGTCTCCATCACTCTCTGAGTCACTACATTCTGAATTTGACTTTTCAGTATCATCCCATGTGGCTGCCATTGCCTTTCCTTTGGTTTTCCTATTTGGGCATTCAGTGGACAGATGTCCAAACTTTCAACAAGTGTAGCATTGTGGTTCTTTAGACTTTTTACCAGATTTACCTGTAAAAAGTTTGTTGTCCAACTGTCTTCCTTTAAATGGTCGGCCACGATTTTTATGGAAGAATTTTTTGAACCGTTGAGCCAAAAGAGACACTTCATCATCTTCATTCTCTCTTTTACTTTCATCTTCCTCATTTGTAGTGTTCTTTGAAGTTTTGAGGACAATATTTTTGGGTTTAGGAGTTTGTTTGAAGTGTAGTTCAAATGTTTGTAGGGAACCTACGAGTTCTTCTACTTTCATTTCATCCATGTTTCTACATTCTTCAATGGTTGTAACTTTTGAGTTAAACCGTTCTAGTAAGGATCTCAGAATTTTTCTACAGATTTTTGGAATAAGAACTTTTTTTCCTAATCACCCATGGAGTTGCAAATGATATTCAATTTTGTGAAAAACTCCATAAAGTCTCATGTTCTTCCATTCTGAGACTTTTGAACTGTGATGTTAGGAGTTGCAGCTTGGATCTTTTTACTAGGTTGGTTCCCTCATGAGTTGTTTCCAACAAGTTGCATGCTTCTTTAGCAGTTCCACACATACTAATTTGATTGAAGACTTCTTGGGACACAGCACAGTAGATAGCATTCATAGCTTTAGCTTCAGAGGTTTGTTTCTCTTTATCGAATGTTGTCCACATTTCTTTAGATTTTGGTTTAATGGTAGTTGTGCCATTTTCAAGTACTATTTGTTCAGTTCGTAGGACATATCCATTTTCAACAATGTCTCAAACATCATGATCCAAAGATCTTAGAAAGTAATGCATTCTAGCCTTCCAATACACATAATTTGATCCATCAAATACATGAGTTCTAGTTATAGATGAGCTCTCTCCTTTGGCCATATTACCAACTTCAGTCAAGATCACTCTCACCCTTAAGAGAGACCCGCTCTGATACCAATTGAAATTGCGGTAATGACCGCTTTAGTTAAAGTGGGAATATGCCAAGTTGTCCTAGAGCGGGGTGAATAGGACTTTTTAAATTTTTATGATGATTTAAAACCTATCAACCCTATCCTGAACTAATATGCAAATAGCAGGATTTCTTCAATGTAACTCTAATGATCGACTTCTAAGCCAGATAGAAGATCCAATCATAAGACTATTCAAAGCATAAACAAGATATATAACATAGTTCATGATGGATGTAACTGTGTGACATGTGATTCTAATTAGTTCTAGGTAATCATGTGTAAGCATGCATTATGAGAATATTCAGAGAAATCACGCAAGTAGTAAAAGTAAATAGCAATCCCAAACACAGTCATTTTTATAGTGGTTCGACTACGTGTCTACTCCACTTCGGCGGACGCATTCAACCCTTGAGTATACCAGATCTTACTAACAGAGGTTTCAAATTAGGTTTACCTCAAACCAGTACAACCTACATAAGGCTGAATCTAAGACCTACACAAGGTACCTAACATGTCTCCATGAGACACAAGTTTATGCCCCACACAGGAGCAAGGGTCAACACACAGCACCCAAATTTTAGACCACACAGGCTAAGGATCCACACAAGAAACCTGACAGTTTATCCCATACACAAGAGCAAAGGTCAACACACAACACCTAGGTTTTAGACCACACAGGTCAATGACCTACATAAAGGACCTAAGTTTATGCTCTCCACAGAGCAAGGGTCAACACACAGCACCCCCACATACTCTCCCATCGGAGGCCTCCTATGAGGACTTGAAAGGGGTGAGAAGCACCTTGGACCCAATCTTACAAAAGGAATGATCAGAAGGGTCTCTGGACTCTAATGATTTATAGATAAGTAGATGAGTCCCATTTAGCACGTTGATGAAGATCTTCTCCTTTGATGATGAAGAATCTCCAACTCTCTTGAACCGCAACACAAATGATGCTCCAATGTATAGCGACTGATTGGGTCAAGGTTATGTTGGAATCCTACTCTATTAAATATTTTTCTATATTAGAAACAGAGTGATTCCAATCATTTATGCATTCAAGGTATCCCAGCTCAATGATTTTCCATTAAGGTGGTAGCTGTAGGATCCTTGAATGCGGAAGTTCATTCCCCAATCCACTCTATTGAATATCAATGATGAGGGTGGATTGGAGGATGAACTCATATGAGAGAAAACGCTTAGGGTATATGATCTGAATTAAACACTCAAAAGCTCTGTCTATTTTCTCTACCAACAACCTCAGGCAAGCTTTCATTAAATAGGCAAAAAGTTCCAACGGAAATAAAACAGTCATATTTTTTTTACAGAGTTCAATATCATCGAGCGTATACTCTCGATAACATCGAATTGCCGCTCGATGACACAAACTCAATATGTCAAACGCTTTTGAATCTTTTTACCAATTGGTCGAGGAAATCGAACATTCTTCGCTGTCATCGGATTTCAAACTCCGATGTCATCGACGCATGGTTCGATTCCTCGACATTTGAAAAATGTGAGAGCAAACTTGCCTTTGAAACTTAATAGGTATTGATATGATCGAGCATCACTCGATATCATCTGAATTTGAATGTCGATGATCTTGATACCAGCATCGATTCATTGATATTTTCAAGGAATTTTTCTATAAGCTTGTTGGACAATTTGTGTCCTATTTCATTGACATCGCCTTGGTCTTGATATGATCGATATTTGAATATCGATTTTATTGAGTGATCCTCGATACTTGAAAGAATTTACCTGAAAGCTTGTTGGTCAGATTTGTGTCCAAATTCGATATCATCGAAGGTCAGTCGATATCATTGAGGTTTGAATTTCGATGATATCGAGGATCTCTTTGAGATATCGAAAATCACATGATTTTCCTTAACTGTTTTCTGGACACAACTGACCAGATGTCGATTTTATCGAGCATTCTCGATGAACTCGAGATTCAAAAGTCGATGATATCAAACATTTCATCTATTCATCGATAATTCAGTCTAGGATTCATTGTGGTTGTTAGACATCTGAAGTCCTTAATTCGATAATATCGAGTGAGTTTCAAGGACATCGATAACATAGTTCGATTTCATCGAACCACTTATCAATAAATCGACATAGGCAGAAAACTTAGAGATTTTCCTAATTTTGCAAAATAGTTTTCTCACCTTAAACCCTAAGTTGTTCTATCCATTTTTAAGGGTTTTATATACCTGGTGTTTTGGGACATATGATGTGAGGTTAAGTTTACCTTTGACGAGTTTGGGTACACATCCTGTTGAGGCAGACGTTTTGAACAATCTTCCTATGAGGCTCACTTGTCTTGCTGACTCAACACTCATGCTAATTGATAAATCAGGGCACTTTCATTACGTGCCGCCAAGCAGTAGAATTCTTTTGCATAATCTCTCACCAACAGATTACCCTGACAATTTTGGTATTGTTAGAATAATACCTGATCGTAGTATCTAGGGAGGAATTGTGCGCAGAGTAGCTGCTTCATCCACTGCCATATGCAGATAAGTACTTTCATCTGCCTCGTCCGTGTGAGTTGCAGTTGCTCCTACTAAGTTGAAGCTATGCCTTTCAATTTGTAGGTCACAAGCTTAACCTTCTTTGCTTCAAGAATTTTCATATAGTTGAAGAATCGTTCAACTTCAAAAAGCTGATTGAGGAAATCCTCGATGTGAAATTGGCCATTGAAGCTAGGAAGATCGACCATAATCCTGAATTCTCGATATGTCCGATTTGCTCGATCACTGCCTTGTCGGGGATATTAGAGGATAATGTCGTTGACCTCCTCGTCGCTAGATTCCCCCTCCTCAGGGATGATCCTTTAGTTCACTGCTAGCATTATTTTATAATTAATGTGATTACGAGTTCCGACAGCAGGTGCTGGCGGATTACCGCCATGAACACAGAGTTGCCCTAGGGCATTCGTCAAGCGATGAATGGTAGCTTGCAGCCTTTGCATGACTTGTTGATTCTCTTATTGTGTTGCTTCGAAAGCCACCACGGTTAAAAGATAATTTCATGGAGCACCGTCCATAGGATTGTTACTTGACCCGTCATTAGAAGCCATAGATTTGAGGAAAAGCATCGCTCTGATACAAACTGATGTAGGGAATGTGTTAAGGTCAAGCGCCATCTTCCCGGGCGGGGGGGGGGGGGGGGGGGGGGGGGGGGGGGGGGGTTTACTTACTCCGAACCCATGAGGAAAATAAGAAAATAAAAATAAATTTCTAAAAATTTGAAACAATTGATGATGATCAAAAACAACTTTACAACCCCTTAAATAGTGATATGAACCCTAGGAAGAAGTTTCAGAATCAAACTACAATTAAAAATCTATAAAATCGTGGCTTACTATAAATAATAAACTTATTATTTATAGACGGTCATGATTTCTACTAGACTTCATGGTTTTTGGCCAAAAATAGTAAGTGCCTTATTCGGCTTGACCATGTTATTCTCCTAAAATTTCCAAGTACTTTCCATGTTGGATGTAACTCCTAAAGCTTAAAGGATGAAGAGTTACAATCAAACTAAAATTGACTAAAAATAGTAAAAATGAAAATAAAATGGATTTTCGATTATCGATCTGATGGAATCTCGTAAATTTGGCATGGGCAACCTGGTGTAACAGGTTGGTTGGCTAAAGTAGCTTCTCTTACCCCAAAATCTTGTATGGTACGTTGAATAATTCATTCTAGTTTGCGAGATATGCCTATATTAAGGTTCTGATGGCCTGGATCACTTCTGCCTTCGATCGAGTCTTCTCTAGTCCATCTTGGCCATGAAATTGTCCGTGAACTGCTCTATATCAAATTTCTATGCGTAATTGGATCCTTCAAACTTCAGCACTTTAAATCTGGTATAACTTGATCCAACCATCTGAAATACAATTGCAAAGCAAATCTCAATATGAACTTGTGCTAAAAGATTTCTCAACCTATTGTTTTTATACCAATTGTTGTGGAAAAACGACTGTATGCAGTTAATGGAAGCAAGGCCAAAACATTAAAGAAAAGAGCTAAATAAAAGCCAAAAGTGTCGACCCAAATCCGGAGAAAGGAGGCACAATGATTATGTGATCCAGTTCTATGGGCCCCTCCGTGATTTATGTTCTGTATCCACACCGTCCATCCATTTGGAGAGATCACTTTAGGGCAAGAACCAAGGAATGACTCAAATCCAAAGCTCCAGTGAACGCACCATAGAAAATAATAGGAAGAGTGACGCCCACCATTTAAAACTTCTAAAGGCCACAAAAGTTTTCGATCAATTTAATATTTGTGTTTTCCCTTCTTTCATGTACCTGTTAACTTGTGAACAGGTTGGATTTCAAATAAACAAAATGGTGGCCTTTAGGAAAGTTTCAACAGTGGGCATCACTCTCCCCACTAATTTCTGTGGCGGGTCCAGTACAGCTTTGGATCTGCTTCTTTCTTCGGCTCATGCCCTAAAATGATATCTCCAGGTGGATGGACGGTGTGGATACAACACCTACGTCATAGTGGGGCCCACAGAACTTGATGACGTCACTTAAGTAGCCAGTATCGCTACTCAACCTGTCAGTGGCTAATGCGTGTCCGAAACGTGAAGACGTCTCATGTTGAGAACATCACCACGACGGTTGAGTTCCACCGCCACAATAATCGCATCCTTACATATTTGATGTAGTCTTCTCGGTCTTTTCCCAGATGAATTTCATGGGAAATGATATATTCTTACCTTTACTTTCCATAAATTTAAACAAGCTTTTATGAAAAGCTTAGATTTCACACCTCACATACGCGTTCATAATTGCACGCGTGCTTGCTTGTTGAGGTATGCGGGAGCAGATTGGATAAACGCTTCAGTAGCCAAAACGCTACTGAAGTGATGTGGCAAAACGCCATTGGTTAGATACCAAAATAGCACGTTCCTTGGGTATAAATGCTATAAATGCCGGATCTTTCTCCGTCTCCGCCGTGCACCCACTCAGCCATGAAATTGGACTGTCATACTGAGAAAACTCAGTTGGGACCACTGTGAATTTACGTGATTTATCCACACCTTTCATCTGTTTTTCCATCTAATTTTAGGTGTTGAGTCTAAATTGTTCAAAGGATTAAAAAACATAGATGAAGGTAAAAAAAAAAAAGTATATAATATTGATACAAAACTTATGTGGCCCCATGAATTTTTCAACGGTATAAATTCAATTCACACTGTTTCCTTTGGTGTGGTGGATTTTAGCCTTCTATATGCTTAGGTTATGAGCTAAGGCTCTGAAATTAGCTTATAAAATGGATGGACAGACTGGATAAAGTACATAAATCACGTGGACCTACAGAGTTTACTCAGTATGCAATCCGCTTCCCTTGGGTACGTACCGGTAAACTCCATATACATTTTTTCTGGACGCAATCCTTCCCTTCCATCCGTTTTTTGAGTTCATTTCAAGACATAATGCAAAAAATGAACAGTATACAAAGCTCAAGTAGGCCGTACTAAAGGAAAATGTGGTTAGGGAAATTCCTACTGTTAAAATCTACCTGGGTTCGACAGTGATGTATACAAGCCATCCGTACCGTTAATAACTTCTTTCCTATGGGATGAAAAATTAAAAATATTAGCATGACTCAAAACTTTTGTGGCACATGAATATTTCAAATGTGGACGATCAATTATCACGTTTTTGGCCTACTTGAGCTCTGGAAACGGTTCTTTTTGGCTTCATGTCCTGAATTGAACTCAAAAAACGGATGGACAGGTAGGATTTCTCTCAAACATCAAAGTGGGCCCCACCTGGGTTCCCAGCGCAAGAACCTGCGAAAGTCTTTGACAGGAAATTCAAGTCCCTTTTTTCTTAAGCAAGCAATTACCTGTGCATGGCCGAGAGCATTTATTATAAGGAAACAGCCGATTGGTATCCACCAATGCCATTTTGTCACCTCACTTCAGTAGTGTTTTGGATATCCAATCCGCTCCATGAGGTACGCGGCTATCGGAAGTGGACTGTAAACCGAGTAACTCCGCAAACTAAGCATACCAGGTAAACTCTGTAGGGTCCACCATGATTTTGTGTATTCTATCCACTCCATAGATCCATTTAAACATATAATTTGAATGCCTGAGCTAAAAATGAAGTATATCCAAAGCTCAAGTGGACCTCACCACAGGAAATAATATGAATTGAAATTCTACCATTGAAAAGTTGCTGGGAGCTAGCAAAGTTTTGGATCAAGCTGTTATTTGTGTTTTCCCTTTATTCATGTGTGTGATCTTGTTAGCAGGACCCTATCAAGGTTTCAACTGTGGACATCATTATTCCCACTATTTCCGGTGGTGTGGTCTACTTAAGCTTTGTATATGCTTCAATTTGGGCTGAACTACCAAAATGAGCTCAAAAAACAGATGAATGTTTGGCATAAATCAAACCAAATTCGTTTACGGTGGGCCCAATTAAGTTTAGTCCTGACGATATATAAAAGCATACTAAATAACTTAGTACGCTATCCAATTTATTGCAGCTCTACATGCGCCTAGAATTAGCTAATCTTAGGATTGGAAATGCTTTCCGCCATTACGATTTGAAAAGGAAGCCACTGAGATGTTTGGGTTGGAATAGTCCCACTGGCAATGTGTTACAAAGAACGCCTATTCACGTTAGAGCCCAATGGATGAACGACTCAGATGTGTATACGGCTGCCCAGGCTGCAGGATGGGCATTACAGAGCTAAAAAGATTTTAGGAGGATGCACATCCTACGTCAGCAGATTGCCCTATTACAGCCCGTCGCAGAAAGTTCATGCACTCATGAACTAGGTGAGGCCTACTATGATATTTGTGAGAAATACACCCTTAGAAATCCACCATATTCATGTGTTTTGCTTCAAAAAATGAAGCATGTTCAAAACTCAAGTAAGTTACACTACATAAAATAGTGAAGATTTTTATTTATTTATTTTTTACACACATGACACACTCACCCGCCCATGCTGTAGTGGGATTTCACCACCCATGGGTATCGAACCCAAGATCTCGTGTTGAAACTCCCCAGACTATCACTGAGGTAACGACTCAAACCAAATAGTGAAGATTGAATATTCACCGTTAAAACATTTGCAGGCCACAGAAATTTTGAATTCTGACTAATATTTTTTTTGTGTTTTCAATTCTATCTTAACCAGAATGACCTTATGAACACACACACACACACACACACACATATAATATATATATATATATATATATATATATATATATATATAATGGTGGATTCAAGGAGGTTTCAACTATAGGTATTTTTCTACTTAGTTTGGCTCATTTAAGTTTTGGATCTTCCTCATGTTTTGGCTCATGTCTTAAAACAAGCCGAAAAAACTCACAAACATTAGTTAGCTTCTAAACACAAGAACTTCCTCCACAGTAGCGGGCAATTGACATTCCGGTACAAGTATGACCCAGTACAAATTCTTCCGGTGCCAAAATACATGTAGGGGAAATGAGCTCAACCATGATCATGGTTGACCGGTGGATAAAAGAGCATGTGATGGCACATGGCCCCATTATAACCTTGATTGGGTTATTACAACAATTCTAACAAGGCCAAACAAAGATGGAGTCTCTGACCAGTTTTACTGTTGCCATCTATTTTTCATGTTCGTAATTGTTATTGTATGGCTGTGATCATCTCATCTTAGTTATTCTTCCGTGATGCTTCATCATATCCAATGGTCTTGATTGATCATAGGTGGGCTCAGAAATGCATATATACGAATTTGCAAATTTACTAAAATTTCGTAGTGCAACGTTGCTCTACATTCCTATCATGAGAAATGATCACCAACTTGTGGTACCGTACCATGCATCTTCCTGTAAGCCCCACAATGAAGAAGACCCTTCTCAAAAACAAGGCCAGTCCACTCATTAGGTAGGCCACAGCTGTATGTTGAGTCAGGCCATCCATTGTTCATTGATTACAACACCTCATTAGCATTATTTCTTGATTTCTATGACAGATGATCTCCATGTCGTGGCTACCATATATGTGACAGATGATCTCCATGTCGTGGCTACCATTCACATGGTTCGTATTTCCTACACAAGTGGCGTGTTGGCAGGAAAGACGTGAGGACACCACAAGTTCCGGCACCTTGCTAGTAAGAGAAAATCCGGTGTTATCAGTCAACTAGCATGTAATTGCTAACAAATCGAATTTTCACAATATCCAACCCGTCCACATGATGTAAAGAAAAGGTCCACCCATTCATCATGTGGGCTACATCATGTAAAACAATAGATAAACGGCTAATCTTATTCCAAGTTTCTTTTAGTAAGGTACCCTGGATCCAGCCAAGTGGGTGTGGCCTTGACTGAGAGGCTCACCTTAATGTGGTGTGCCCTTGACCTTATGTTTGTATCCGCGTCATTTTTTGTGGACGCGGATTTACTACAAAAGCCTTCCGCAGGGGACGCGGATTGCTTCCTACCCCCGTCCGGGCGGGGCTCTGTGGGGCTCACAGTGATGTAAGTGTTTTATCCACGCCATTAATCACTTTTATCATACCATTTTATGATGTGATTCTAAGAGTGAAGCAGGTCCACAGCTCCAGTGGACCACACCAAAGGAAGCTGTAGTGATAATGACAACCACCGTTGAAACCTTTCTAAGGGTCACTGTGATGTTTTTTTACCATCCAACCTATTAATAAGGTCATGTAGACGTGGATGAAGTGAAAACACAAATACAAGCTTGATTTGAAACTTCTCCAGCTCCCAAGAACTTTTTAATGGTGGAAGTTCAATCCCCACTTTGTGGCTAATACATTTTTTAGATCATACTTTAAAATGATATGATAAAAACAATAAGCGGCGTGGATAGAACACTTACAACACTTTGGGCCCCACAGAGCCCTGCCCGGATGGATTACCGTCCGGGCGGGTCTAGGACGCAATCCGCCTACTACGCAGGAAACTTAGGTTGGAGCCACCATGATGTTTGTAAGAAATCCACCCAGTCCATCCTCTTTTTTAGATCATTTTAGGACAGGGGGCAAGAAGTTGAGCTGGATCGAATACTTAATTGGGCCGAAAATGTGAGGATTGAATGTACACAGTTGAAATATTCGTGTGGCTACAGAAGTTTTTAATGAGGATAATGATTGGTTTTTCAGTTCATCTCAGTAAGAATGATATTATGAACGGTATGAATGACAATTAAACATTACCGTCGACCCATGAAGGTTTCAACGGTAGGAATTTTCCTACCCACCATTTCCTTTAGTGCCGCCCACTAGAGTCTTGGATACTTCTCGTTTTTTTGTATCAATTTCTAAAATGAGCTCACAAAATGGATGGATGAGATGTATTTCTACAAACATCACAGTAGGTCCAATCTAAGTTTCCAAGACTTCATGCGAAAGGCTTTGATAGAAAATCTGTAGTGTTTACGGGGAATGAGCCAGTGAAACAAATGGACGGCATGTACATACAGCACATATATCAAGGTAGGCCCTACTGTCAGGGCCAGGCCCACCCGGCCGTCTGGATCTAGGTTGGCATTGATATACAACACATACATCAAGGTGGCCCCACGGTCAGGGCCACACACACCTGGCTGAATCCGGGTTGGCACTGATATGCAACACATAGATGAAGGTAGGCCTCACATTCACGGCTACACCCATCTAGCTGGACCCACCTGGCTGGATCCGTGTTTCCTCTTGAGATGATTTTCATGTAGTCCAACATGCTGAACGGTTTGGATGATGTCACGTGACACGTCAGCAACTACGCGGGACTTACTCATAATAACTATACTTAGGCGGACGCGGATTGCGTCCTACCCCCGTCCGGACAGTAATCCGTCCGGGCAGGGCTCTGTGGGGCCCACTGTGATGTACGTATTTTATCCACACCGTTAATAGTTTTTATATGATCATTTTAAGCTACCATAAAAAAAATGAAGCAGATAAACAGATCCCTTGGACCACATCAAAGGAAGCTGCACTGATAATGACACTCACCGTTGAAACATTTCTAAGGGCCACCGTGATGTTTTTTTACCACCCAACCTATTAATAAGGTCATGCAGACTTGGATGAAGTGAAAAAAATAAATTTCATCTTGATCCGACACTTCACCAGCTCCCAGGAAGTTTTTAATGGTGTAAGTTTAATCCACAATTTGTGGTCTACTTAAGCCCTGAACCTACCTCGAATTTTGGCTCATATCTTAACATAATCATATAAAAATAATTAACGGTGTGGATAAAATACTTACATTATGGTGGGCCCCACAGAGCCCTGCCCGGACGGATTACCGTCCGGGCGGGGGTAGGACGCAGTCCGCGTCCTACTTAGGTAAGTGCTCTTTATAACGTGGCGGCATTACGCCGATGAATAAGGCCATAAAGTTAAAGAAAATGGAGCGGAATCGTCTGCACCACCTGTTTTACCTATGCATAAAATGTCCAAGCTCTGTGGGGTCTACCATATTATATATTTAAAATCCACCCGTCTATAAGATGAGAGACACTATTTGAACCGTAATTACAAAATATAACCCTGACTAAAAAATTAGGTGGGCCATAACAATAGGAATGATATAGAATCCTATCAAAATCATTAAGTTCATGACGTGTGGACTACTTGACTTTCTTACCAGGATGATTTTTGTATAATATCTTCATCCTGGTGAATTAGACCTGATTAACAGTTTTGATGAAAGAAAAATCATATGGACACAAACCTATTATGATTATCCCATTACCACTACTCCATGTGGTCTGACCCATAGAAGCTGTGGGTCTGACTGATTTTTTACCTAATATGTAAAATCAAGGATAGAACCTGATGAACGGAATGGATTTTACATTTAAAATATGGTGGGCACCCAGAGTTGGGTGTTTTACTGTTGAAGGGAACTACTGTCTGTACAGAACCCATGCATGAATCTACAAGAAAGCTCCACCACGTGGTCCAATCAAAACATCATCTTAAAATTCCACAAAAAGCAATTCCAACCTCTCCAAGTCACAGCCCTCCATTTTTTCCAAATCAAGGGGAAGATTCTGCACACCTCACCAACCCACCTTCATTCAAACTTAAAAGGAAATTAGGACATTCAATAACTCTCCCTCTCTCTCTCAAGGACAAAAATCTCCATGACCACAAGCATGATGAAGTCCTCTCTTTCTAGCTTACCAAAGGAGAGGATTAAGCTCTTAAAGAAGGGTGGATTTCTTTTCTTTATGCTACTAGGTCTAGCTTCCATTTTTGTCTTACTCGACCTATACTCTCCAAACCCTTTCAGTACCAGACCCAAACAACAAGACCTCAACCAAAGGACTCTCCTCATACAACGCAATAAAGGTACGTATGGAATGCATGCATTGCTATCTTCATCCTCCTTGCTTCATCATTGTCATAGTAGCCTTTTCAAAGCTATTTTCCTTTGATAAACAATTCCTGATTTTAGGTTTTTTGATTCTTACTATAATTTTCAAATATTATGAAGCAATTCTTATGTGGACGCCAAAGACCCCATTTTGCATTTTTTGAAAATTCTATTGAGAGTAGTGATTACTCCACTCCTAAAATCGTGGCAATCTAAAACCAACCTAATGTAGTTATAATTTGGTTTAAGTCCCTAGCTTGATGTGTTTCATTAGTTATGGGGCTTTTTGGTATATTGGTTAGGTTCCTAACAATTAATATAAGAATCAGTCTCATGTCTTATGTTGAAATGGCAACCTAGACCTGAATGAAAAGCCACAATAGGCCACCATTGAAATTTGCCGCATAGAACGGTGGTATGTTACAATCTAGTATAAGGGCTTATCGTAACACGTTCCATTAGTCGCGGGGCTTTTGGAATTTTGGTTAGGTTTATGTGTATTTGATTCTTTCTTTCATTTTCTTTATTATATTTTAAACTCAATGATATCATCTTTCCCTTCTTTTAAGCAGATGATGATGATGACCATGACGATGAAAACCATAGCCGAGACGAGGGATGTGACTTGTTTGTGGGTAGATGGATACCAGAGCCGAGAGGGCCGCTCTATACAAATAGGAGTTGTTCGACGATACCAGATTCGAAGAACTGTGGGAAGTATGGAAGGGTGGATAAAGGTTATATGAACTGGAGATGGAAACCGAATGGATGTGAATTGCCGAGATTTGATGCAAAGACATTTCTACACATTGTTCGTGGGAAGAAGTTGGCATTTATAGGTGATTCGGTCGCCCGAAACCAAATGGAATCACTCCTTTGTCTCCTCTCACAGGTAGGTATCACTCCAATCCATCTTGCTTTTGTTTGATAAGAATAATTCACATGTACTTCACGCTAACATTAGTGTATATGCAAGAATCAATTCAGTGTCATACCATGCCATGGAAAGTTTGGAAATTTAAAATCTGGACTGGACCTCCACCATTCCACCGTTTGGACCGTTTAAACTGACTTAAAAATATAGCCACTCACTCATCAGGTGGTTACATTTTTTATGTTGGATGTGGATGATGTGGACCAGGTTTCAATTATTTTAATCACCCATTTTTTCATGTTAGATGCATGTGTATGGCCTACTTAATGTGTGGACCAACCTGATCTTGGGGCCGTGTAATAATAGCCGTGGGGCCTGCTCAACGGTCTGGATTCTCAAATGGCGTTACAAGGCCATTTAATTTCTGCCCACCCTTTAATTTTTTGCAGTAGTGATGTAGTGCTCATTAGCAAGATGTTCAATAACTGTAACGGTGGTCATTGTGGCTACTGCTACTATCGTAACGATGTGAGCTATAATGGGTGGTTACAGCCATTTGCAAGTCATTACAGGTCATTTCTCCATGACACATATCAGTTGCCACCATAGGCGCCATTTGCTAGTGCCGTTTGCTGTAGCTATCATTATTTCAATACAAAGGATTGCAAATGGAAATGGAAATGGTTGCATGATTTCTCTTCCGGGCCCCTTGTATTTCTCTCTGTTTTACATCATTATCTGATCAAGTCGAATAGAGTATGATGATTGATAATCACGCACACAGATATTGTACATGTGGCAACATGAAACTCAATTTAAAGGGAAGTGGATTCGTTGGTGTACCACACACCAGGGATCTCGCTGGTGTGTATGTGTACTTGGCGTGCAACGCAGAGTACGGACGGTGGAAAAGAGATCAAAGTTACGTGGGACACACAATGGTGTATTTATAATATCCACACCGTTGTTCCATTTTGCGAGATTACGTTAGAGCATGAATTCAAAATTATTTATATCCAAAGCTCAAGTGGACCACATCACAATTAGCAGCGAGGATGGTAATTCCCACCATTAAAGCATTTGTAGGGCTCGTCATGATGTTTATTTTTCATCTAATTTGTTCAAAAGGTTATTTAGACATGGATGAAGGGAAAATTAAATATCAGATTGATACAGTGCTTCCGTGACCCCGTGAAGGCTTCAATGGTAGACATTAAATCTCCCACTGCTTTCTTCAGTGTGGTCCATTTGATCTTTTGATCTGTCTTATTTTTGGGCTAAAGCCTTATGATCCTGAAAAATGTAGGGACAGTTCGAATATAAAACATACCTTATGGTGAGGCCCACGGAACTTGGTAGGTCAACAGCACTGAGGTTGGTAGTGCGTGGTATACCAGCCAATCCGCTTCCAATTTGGAAATGCCCAAATGGTGTGATCCATTGTAGATTGAACGTAGCCCCAAAAATAAGAGATACATCCAGACCTTAGGTTAGTGGACATTTATTTATGGAAACTTTCCATTTTAACCGTCCAATAGATGTCCACTAATCAGCCAGTTAGTTTTGGGTGACAGGCAATCTACAGCGGGCACCACGACTTGGATATTTAATTTGAGGTGCATATATGTCACGTGAAAATTTTCTTAGTGCATGCGTATGAACATCATATCATATACTGCCAGGGTGTCAAATATTTTCTCATTAATGATAAGTCTTCATTTGGCTCAACTGATCTGTCACTTGAAAGACGCAGATGAACGGACCTGAATCTTCTACAATCTTAGGCAGCGGGCTAAACAAATGAAACTTGTGGAACCCAACGTAAAATCCGGTCCGTCCGTGAGGTTGTATCGTCGTTTCTATGAGCCAGGGCAAAAAATCAGTAAGATCGATGCGCATAAAATGAGCATGGGATGCCCATCATAGGTTAATAATGTGTAACTCCTGATAAAGTAAAAATACAAAACTTAAACTAATCCAAATATCAAGGGGTGAACTTGGGTCTCATACACATACTCAGATATATATGTGTGTGGAAAATGGTACTATGAGGTCGACCTCATGGGAACTTCCTATGAAGTTGAGCTGTGTAGGCCCACCTTGATGTGTGTCAAACATCTAACCCATCAGTCATATGCACCATTTCATGATGGGCCATGGTCTTAAAAATCAAGTCAATCCATGACTTGGACGGGCCACACCATATAGAAAAGTTGAGAGGGGTTACCCTCTCATTAAACATTCATAATCATTTATTGGGCCCACCAAGATGTGGTTCACAAATCCACCATCTATTATGTGTGTCCCTCTTGGATGAGGGGTCAGACCAAGTTTCAGCTGCATCCAAAACTCATGTGGGCCCCACCAAATTCTTTTTATATCTTTTAAGCATATCTTCACATGATTTTATATAGTATGGCCTACCTGAGTTCCTTATACATATGATTTTTGGAATATCCCGTAACCTAAAAAGGACCCGTCAAATGCATAGCGTTGATGTTCGACACACATCATGGTGGGCCTCCGTTGTTTTATGCAGATGATTAATACAGGCGTTGTACACGATAGGGTCCCGATGAAACCGATGCAATGGTAAAATTAGAAATATGTGGAAAACGGTCGTACATTTCGTGCGCAAGATTTTTTATTTTTTTAAAAAATCCCAACCCTTCATCTTACGAGGCTTGCCTTGATGATTAAAAAAAATAATAATAAAAAATTACGCCAATCCGATAATTGAAATCGCACTTTAAAAAAATAATAAGGATAGATCACTAATTAGAGTATACCATTTGTAGGTTTAATAGGGAGCAGATTAGGTGTTACCCGGGTAACACCTTAGAGGGTGTTACGCTTACCTTGTGGTGCCTAACTTGATTAACGTTTTTGTATATCCACGCCGTCCATCCGTTTTTCCAGCTATTTTTGGACATGATCTCAAAACTTAAGCAGATCCAAAAATCAGGTGGACCACACCATTGGAAATAGTGGGTAATGAGCATTAAAAGCTTTTTATGGGCCCCCAAAAGTTTTGATCAAGCTGATATTTATAGTTTCCCTTCATCCGGGTCTGGTTGACCTTATCCAAGGGTTGGATGGTAAAAAAACATTACGGTGGGCATTACTCAAGGACCCAGGAAGCTTTTAATGGTGAGTGTTCAATCAATGTTGTTTCATGTGGTGCGGTTCATGAGAAACTTGGATCTGCTGTATTTTTGTGAACATGTCCTAAAATGAGCTGGAAAAACAGATAGACAGTGCGGATATATATAACACATCATCCCAATGCTCTCATCCAACACAATGATTCGAGTCCCACAGTATAGATGGTTGGGACAGTTGAAATATGATCTTAGATGCAATGTGTGTCTTCAAAATACATATGTATTGAGTGAAAACCACTAACAAATATCTTTAAACCGTCCAATCTTTTTGTACAACGGTGGCCCACTTGATGATTGGACCAGTCCAGCAGGTTGGTCTGTACCATTCATCATTGCCTCTGTCACGGTCCAGCCCAGTCCAGGCCTAGATTTCAAGCCGAGGCCCATTTCTTCAGGCCAAATTTATGGGCTCACACCCTGGCCCTACAGGGCTTGCCCAGGCTGCGTGGCTGGCCCATTGCCACCCCTACTGGACTGATTGTCCACGTCCATGGTCACATGAATCCATGTAGAGAGAGTCTCCATCACATGGCCACAACTTGTGATGTTGGTGGTCCACACAGCCAACTCGCATATATTACAATCAAGATTGGACGCTTAAATGAAAATGATCTCATTGAATAATTCCTTATCTAACTTATCTATACGTACGAAATTAAAATCAGTATATAATGTGATTTCATTTAACATTTGATGGTGACACTTTCCACCATTTCACAGGTAGAAATGCCTGTAGATGTGTACAAAGATGCCGACGACAGATTCCGAACTTGGTACTTCCCTTCCCATGATTTCACCCTCAGGACCCTCTGGACCAAATTCCTAGTGGTGGGCACTCAGAGAGTAATCAACGGTTCAGCTTCTAGCGTGTTCGACATACACGTTGACAAGATTGACATGCAGTGGGCTGAGAAGCTCCATGAGATCGACTACGCCATCATATCAGACGGCCACTGGTTCTTCAGAAAAATGTACCTCTACGAAGGCAATAAGCTTATAGGATGTGTGTTTTGCACTGATACAAATGTAACAAATGTCGGCCTTGGTTTCGCCATCCGTAGGGCTTTCCAAACTGCACTTAAGTTCGTGAACGGTTGCAATGAGTGTAGGGACCTGATCACTTTGATAAGGACATTCTCGCCGGCCCACTTCGAACATGGGACGTGGAATGATGGAGGAAGGTGTAATAGAACCATGCCATTGAGTGAAGAGAAGGTGAATTTAGGAGGGACTGAGTGGGAAGTTCGGAATGTTCAAGTGGAAGAGGTTGAGAGAGCTATGATGAATGGATGGAAGAGATATAGGATCTTGGATGTGACCAAAGCCATGTTAATGAGGGCTGATGGACACCCTGGGTCCCACTGGAACAATAATGGGATGGACGGCTACAACGACTGCGTACATTGGTGCTTGCCGGGGCCCATCGATGCATGGAATGATTTGTTGTTGGGGGTGTTGAAGAAGGAACCATCCCTTCATTAAGTGTGGTTCAATTGATTATTACATTGACTCATTATACCATATAAATTAACATATTTCTTTTACAGGAAAAAAGATTAATTGATTTCATACTTTCTTCATAATCCATCTGAATTTTTGTGTTTTAGGGTCTGTTTGGATGTATGTCGAAAAATAAACCATCTGCATGCAATTTGGGGCCACCCCAAATAAGATGTGGTTGATCCAACTCAAATAGGTTTGGTTGGCATCCAAACCATGGTTCAAAACTCCAATAACTCAACTCGAAACTTGTTAATTTGAGTCGACTCAGCGAAGTTTCAAGTTGAGAGGGCGAATTTTAGAACCAAGTTACAAACAATGCTTCAAACATTTTTTGTTGTATTGATTGACTACCACCTGTTTTCTTGTTTGAAGAAAAATGGTCACTTCGACCCCGCCTAAATAAAGATGCGACGCCAATTTTCCCTCGATTTTTCACCCAAAAGATTGGTAAGATAAATCTTGAAGCTTTGTAATCATACCCCTTAGTTCAAAAGCTCGAAAACTAGACTCAATGATTAGGTCGGGCCAACTCAAAGACTCGACTGAATCCTAACTTAACTAAATATTTCAGTGATGAAAATTTTAAAATTTTTTGCAAGGGTAAAGTTATTAAATTACAAAGACAACTGCACAAATGGGTTGTGTAGTGCAGTATGGGCAGTTTTTCCCTCACATTGACCGGAAAGTTTGGCACTTCGATGTCAGCTCTTCGCCACCTAGGGTTATAGTATGTTCCAAGGGTTGGGTTGTCCATGCATTAAAGCAGTGCGTGAACTATATTTAGAATGTCTTAAGACAGTTTGTCAATACCTGGTATAGGCATTGGAGCATTGAGAGGACCTTTCTCTAGTACAAGAGTATTGGGAAGGACACACATCTTGTATATCACTTGATCTAATGGTGTTCTGTTAGATAGGAACAGATTTGATAAATACTAATAACTCTTGGATGAAGTATTAGAATGAAAAGATTCGTTAGATAATGAACTATTAGTTCTAAGAGGTCACTTGATCGAATCCAGCTGCGCATTAACTGGGATAGTGACTTGGTCCAATCAATAGTGGAATATACACAAAAATTTCCGCTTGAATTGGAACCGCAATCCCATTTTTGGCATGCCCACACACCCGTCACCCGTGCTAGAGAAAGGATCGTCAAAACAACGACGAACACTAAGATTAATGCTTTTAAAAACTAGGATTAAACAATGATCAGAAAGTATCTTCATGCCTGTTTGCTCATGTGACCTAGGCACACATGTCATATACGTGCAGACGTGAAATCTGTTATAGACGCTACAACTCTACTGGATGAAGTGCACCCGATAAACCTGTAAAGGAAAATATGTAAAATCTCAATGACATCGAAACACCTTCAATAATATTGAAATTCAAATCTCGTTGACATAAAAAGGTGTTCGATGTCATAGAAAAATGAACCCGGTTTAGCTCGGCAACATCCAAATATTTTTCAAGAAAATCTCGAAAACATCGAAGGACACTTGATGACATCGGACATAAACCGTCTACCACTTATATGAAAATCTTATACAAAGTTCTATGACATAAAAAATATGCATCCATTGACATTGAATGAAACTTCGATGACATCGAAACTGACAGATTTTTGCCCGTTTTTTAACCGTTGGGATTTTAGTTTATAAAAGGATTGGGGTTGCTGCTAGGGTTTTTAAGTGAGTATTGAATAGTGCTTTGAGAGAATTGTTCTAGGAGTAAATACCCTCTCTCAAGCCTTCTTTCATTATAGGAGTTCATCATTCAATCTATTCTTAATGCAATCATTGTGAAACTTATTGCTTGGATTGAACTATGTACTCCTTCATTCATTGATATCGAAGTAAATACCCTTTCTCCTGCATTCAATCCATTCTTAATGCGATCATTGTGAAACTAATGTAATCATTATAGAGAATTTTCAAAGGAAAATATGTAAAATCTCAGTGACATAGAAACACCTTTGATGACATCAAAATTCAAATCTCGTTGACATCGAAGGGTGTTCGATGTCATAGAAAAATGAACCCAGTTTAGCCCAGCAACCTCCAAACATTTTTCAAGAAAATCTCAATGACATCGAAGGACACTCGATGACATCGAAGGACACTCGATGACATCGGACATAAACTGTCCACCACATATGAAAATCTTGTGCAAAGTTCTATGACATTGAAGATATGTTCGACGACATTAAAGACCCTTCGATGACATCAAAACTGTCAGATTTTTGCCCGTTTCTTAATCGTTGGGATTTTATTTTATAAAAGGATTGGGTTACTACTAGGGATTTTAAGTGAGTATTGAATAGAGCTTTGAGAGAATTGTTCTAAGAGTAAATACCCTTTCTCTTAAGCCTTCTTTCCTTATAGGAGTTCATCATTTAATTCATTCTTACTGCAATCATTGTGAAACTTATTGCTTGGATTGAACTATGAACTTTTGCATTCATTGATGTTCCAGCAACACATCTTAAAGACAAATCCTTATGCTGGAGACATTAAATGCTCAGATTTGGGGAATCCCTTCTAGCTCATAAAGACACGTCATTAACTATATATGATCTACCTAAAACCCCTTACCTACCAACCTCGGCATCGACATTAAAGCATCTATGATCGGTCGCAGTTTAAGAGAACTGAAGAATCTTCAACAAGCAAGAAGATCTTCATGAATGTGATGAATGAGGCTCACTCACTTCTAGGTAAGTAAACGAGTCCACCTAGTGTCTGAAAACCTTTCCTTGTGTAGGATTGAGATTCAGAGTTTGGTTACCACAAACTCAACTAAGACCTTTCGTAGGCCTCTGACGGGAGAATACATGTAGTGTCGTTGTGTAGGACTATTTTGTAGTCCTTATGTAGGATTGCTTTGTAGCTCTTTTGTAGAACTTATAGCTCTTCTGTAGGGCTTGTCAAGTACCTTGTGTTGGCAAGTTTTGGTAACCTTGTGTAAGTTGTAAAGGTTTATGGTTAACCTGATTTAAAATCATTGGATAGTGAAATCCGGCACACTCTAGGAGAGAGTGCGTTTACCGGGAGTGTAGTAGGAACATAGCTGAACTACTATGTATCATTGTGCAATGGGTTGAGTGTTTTACTTCATGTTTTGTGATTGATTAATTGCTTGGTGTGCTTTAAACAATTTCTCCACAACACATATTTGATATTATGCCACAACCATGTATTTCACTATCCTAGTTTTTCTTTCACACTTATTCTGATTTAAATCTCTTGTTTTAGTGATTAAAAATAAGTGTATGCAAAAGAGTTAAAATAATTTTGAAAAGTCTTGTTCAAACCCCTCTAAGACATATATCTAAGCTTTGTTTTTAGCGTTGTACCTGCAATTTCAAGTCGTTATTTTAGTTGTTGGTGATTCTTATCATGACACAAGGCATATGTCAAATGGTTACGCACATGTGAGGCTATAAGTGGAGAACATTGATACACACGATTAGCTAAGGCGATTATCAACATAGACACATGGAACGACGTGATTGGCTATGCACATCTAAAAGCAAGTTGATTACTAAAAATCATGAAAAATTAACTCAATATAGAAATATGATCAGGTATGCTTGCTTAATGATTGACCGATTAGAAGAAAATCTCACAAACTCATCTTGAGTTAGAAGCATGATTTGCCGTGTCTGTTAACTGGAAAATCAATCAAGAGAAGATCCCAAAGGTCAATTTCAATATGTGTCTCCTTGGACATCTATAAATTCAGCAAAAGCGCAACACTACCTCTCATGAGGAAAAATGAACTGATTAGCCATAAGAGACACGTGCCGAAGAACCGGCAGAGCAACCTCCTTGAGCCACAAACGTGTCCACCACCAGGGAAGCCGAACTGAGCTTTGATCAAGGACTCACCTGCAGAGAAGCCGATCAACTTAAAACTAAGTAATGAGATTCATCAACCACCTGACCATCTCGACTAAGCTATCTACCTGACCTCGACCTCATAAACTGACCTCGACCTCGGAATAGAAATGTCCGGAGAGAATCTCGCATCATACTTGGACGAGATCGATTTGATGAGATCCTAGCCGAAAATCACGCCAATCAAGGCGGAATCAAAGATATTCTTAGAAGCAGATCCCTACTCCAATACGTGGCCCTCTAGCATATCTAACGGATCCACTGTGATATGCAGATTGCCTAAAGAACCTATAAATATACCTTCCGTCTTGGGTAAGAGGGATGCATAAAAAATCACGGCTCTAACTGGTGCCTCCATTGTCCATTGTTTTCTACTGGAGCAGGTATTCTGTAGCCTACAGGTGGAACCAGGGGTTCAACCAGATTCAAACGTCAATAGTTTGGCTTCATCTATGGGAACCAACAATAAAGCCATTTAAAGTTCCCCAACACCAGTAAAATCCTGACCGCCCTTCCCTTTCTCCTACCGAGATGGCCAAGAAAAGAGGAAAGGCATCGGCAATCGCCGAGCCAATACAGGAAGAACAACCCGAAAACCCTCAGGCTTCACGGTCAGGTCCCCAGCTCGACCCCCCTTCACTAGTGATCGCATAGAGATCCTGAAATAGGGGAAGTCAGCTCGTCTCTTTGAAAAATCAAGTGGAGGCCCTGACCGATAACATCAACTGCATCATGAGGATACTGGAGAAGCAGCATTCCCTCCCCGATGACCCAAATATAGAGTTGAGGGCAGCGATTGAGCAATCTCGCCCCCTGCTTGAGTCTCTCGAATCATACATAACGAAAGATTGGATAGTGAGACGCAAGGGCATCCCGACGCAAACTCTGGGAATCACTAAGCTCGCTGAGTCAGATCTATGACATACAATGGAGAAAAGAAGGTGAACTTGAGGAAAAGTCCTGAAAGTCACGACAGAGAACAAAGTCCAGTGGGGGTAGAGCTAAAAGAAATCTGAGATCAGCTCAGAGACATCCAACAGGCCTGTCGGACCAAGGCTCCTTCATCCATGGATGCTCTACTCAAGCAAACCAAACCAGCATATATATATGGATGACATTATGAAGGCCCTGTTACCACCCAGATTCTGAATGCCCTAGATCACTCCCTCTTCAGGGTCAGGGGATCCGGCAGAGCACTTGGAGTCATTCCAAGCATGGATGGAGCTCCACAGTGCTTCTGGACCTGTAACGTGCATGGCGTTCTCCCTAACACTAATGGGGGTTGCTCGAAAATGATTTACGCACTTGAAGCCCAAGTCCATTGGCTCATTCGCTCAGCTCAATAAGGCCTTCATTACCTAGTTCATCAATGGAAAAGATATGAGGAAGCCCACAACTCACCTCCTCACAATAACATAGAGGGAGGATGAGCTCTTGAGGGACTACATTGTGCACTTCAACACTGAAGCTATTTAGGTGGACGACTACTCTGACCAGGTCACTCTCACCTCCATGATGGTTAGCCTTAAATAAGGGAAATTCTTCTTTTTGATTGGAAAAAATCCTCTAACAACTCTCGCCGACCTCCTTAACCAAGCTCAAAAGTACTTGAACGCGGAGGAGCTATTCATTGCACGTGGGGCTACTCGAGGCGAAAATAGCTCGACAAAAGACAAGAAGCGAAAAGGAAGAAAGAGAGACACCTGCCGCGAACCTAAAAAGGGAAAAAGGAAAATGATCAGAGTAGTGGCCTACGACCCGGTTGACGTCCGAAAAGCCATTTCCACAGGTACACTCCCCCAAATTCCACCCTAGAACAGGTGCTCATGGAGGCGAGAGACAAAAGGATCCTAAAGTGGTTAAACAAGATGAGGGCCGACGTCAAGAAGAGAGATAAGAGGAAGTATTTCCATTTTTATCAAAATCACGGTCATAACACAGCTAAGTGCTTTGACCTAAAGGAAGAAATCAAGTCCCTTATCCAAAAAGTACATCTACATGAATTGGTTAACAATGGTAACGAAGATCAACTAACCAGCCAATAAGAGAAACGGGATGAGTAAAAGAACAACGAAGCAACGGAAAAAATACGGGCCATCCTCGAATGACCTGCCAGAGGTGGAGACTCAAATCGGGCATGCCGAGTCCACGCTTGAAGCATGACCAATAGTGAAAGAGAGCACCACTTTTATCTTACTGGCCGATCCATTAAGGAACCAATACTGAACTCATGCAACCTCACCTTCACTGAAGAGGACGCCCAAGGACTTCATCATCTGTACAACGACGCCCTGGTAGTCACTATGACTGTGGCCAACCACAAGGTTCATCGGATATTAGTCAGCACCGGTAGTTCGACCGACATCCTATTTGCTACTGCATTTGACAAGATGAGAGTTGGAGGGTCTAGATCGCGATCCATCTAAATGCCCTTGCTCAGATTCGTAAGGGAAAAGGTGACCTCTGAAGGCAGCATCCTACTTCCTGTGACCACTGGCAAGGGTACTAACCAGATCACCACCATGGTCAATTTCCTTGTAGTAGACCGCCCTTCCGTCTATAATATCATTATGGGCAGGCCATCTTTGGATACCATAAGAGCTATGGTGTCCACTTATCACCTTTCCATGAAGTTCCCAACTGAGCAAGGGGCTGGACAGGTCAAGGGCTATTAGCACGAGGCCTGACAATGACACTGAACAACACTCTGAGCAAAGTCATAATGACAACAGGCGATGTAAATTACCTCCTTGGATCGAAGGGGAGAGACTGCCGAAAGAGAGTCATCGAAAGAAGACCTAGTCATAATACGACTCTCCAAGTCCGACCTAACCTGCACCGTTTAGGTCGAATTGTTGCTTGAGCCAGGGCTGTTAGTGCACTTATTCTTGCACCCTAGTTTGTCAATCACGTGAGTCGTTTTGTCGATCGAGCCTTTCAAAAGTGAAAATCGAAGACATAAAAGGAGCAGAAGTATCAAGATGGCAAGAACAGGTAAACAGGTGGCCTTGGTGATCCTAACCCTTGACCCAAAACAACTCGTTAACCTCTAGATGATTTGGACCCAATAGGATAACCCATTTTGATAATCTCTTAAGCCACAAGATCTTATATCCTATCATGTTTGGCTTAGCATTAGAGGTTTGTGTTGTTAAAATAAACAGTTGAGATCAGCAACCTTCGATCTGACCGAATCAGGCCATTACGGGACAAAAACAAAACTATCTGGCCACTGTTCGGTTGGACTCGTTCTAACCAAATGGCAACTTCGGTCCGACCAAAAAGGGCTAAAACAGTCCAGCAAGCCTTGACCCTAATTCGGTCCGACCGAAGGTTAACTTTGGTTAGACCGAAAATGGCCAAAACTGTCCAGCAGCTTTTGGTCCTTATTCGGTCTGATCGAGAGAAAAATCGGTCCGACCGAAGACCTCCTCGATACAACCAAAATATAGTTGTTAACGATCCGTTGAGACTTTTTCCTTATAAAAATATCATCCATATCTTTACGAAAATGATGGACTTTGGAAGTTTAGAGACTCTAGTGCACCCTAAGCATAATCTATAGCTGAGAACTCTTTTCTATTGAGATTCATGTCTTCATCCTTGTGATTCATCACTCAAATAAGCATTCCATGCTTCTATTAAGGAAGAGCATGATCTCATGCCTTCTCTAGAGTATTAAGACCAACCTTATATGTATATTTATAGTATCTATGATACTCTAGAGTATTCATCGGTTGAATCCCCTAGGAATAACAACTTCCCATTAGTTATAGGAGATTCAACCCACTCCCATCACCTTGGTCATCTTGAAAGAAGCATCAAATGCAAGGTGATTGATCGTGAAGCTGAAGTCTTGACAAAACAACAACGACATGATTGAGGGAGTATCGGGGAGCTGATTGAAGCATGAGAGAGCGAAGATCAAGCAACCTAAGAGGGGAAACAAGCGGGGCTCAATCAAACAAGTTATCATTTTTAGAGTCCATTGTTTGTGCTTCTTCCTTGTGTAGGTTGGAGTATAAGAGTTTGTATTCAAACTTACCTAGGTTCTTTTGTAGGACCTTGACCTATGTTGTGTCTAAATTTGTGGTTCTTGTGTAGGACCTAGGTTGTTGGCTAGCTAAAGAAAAAAAAACAACTCAAGTCCTTGTGTAGTTCTCCGATGGGAGATTACGTTGTCCTTGTATAGGACGTGTTACCTTGTGTAGGCATAGGTTGTCTTGTGTAGGCTCCTAGTTTTGTTCTTGTGTAGGACATGTTGCCTTATGTAGGCATAGGTTGCCTTGTGTAGGCTCCTAGTTTTGTCCTTGTGTAGGACGTGTTGCCTTCTATAAGCTTCTAGTTACGTACTTGTGTAGGACTCGTTGTCCTTGTGTAGGACTCATTGCCTTGTGTAGGCATAAGGTTACCTTGTGTAGGCTTCTAGTTATGTCCATGTGTAGGACTCGTTACCTTGCACAAGCATCTAAGGTTGCCTTGTGTAAGCTCCTCAGTTGATCTTATGTAGGTTGTAAAAGTTTATGGTCAACTTAATTTAAAACCATTGATAGTGAAATCCGGCACACTCTAGGAGTGCGTCAGCCGAGAGTGGAGTAGGCACATATCCGAACTACTATATATGATTGTGTTTGGGATTGTCTTTGCACAATTATTTAATTATGCTTGTGTATCTTGAATGCTTAATTATGATGCGTGATTAGATGAATGTCTAGGATTGATAGAAATCACATCCCACACACTCATATATACTATCTTTATAGGCTAGTTGCTTTACTTGCATATATAGTATAGCCTATGGAATTGGATCCTCTATTGGCTTGGAAGCGTTAGAGTTAAATTGTTTTATTTAGTTTAATTGCAAATTAGTTTAAAGTTAGGCAATTAGGATTTCAAATTGACATAAAATTTAAGAAGTCCTATTCACCCCCCTCTAGGACACTTAGACATATATTCATACTTCTATAATAGCGGTGCTACTGCAATTTCAATTGGTATCAAAGCGAGTTCCTTTTGAAGGGTTTAACAACCTAGAGGAAGATTCTAACTGAAGTAGGAATTATGATCAAAGGCGAGGGAACATCGGTATCTCGATCACCTATCCTTGATGGTTCAAATTATGCAAATTAGAAAGCAAGAATGAACTATTTTCTGCAATCTTTGGACCATGATGTTTGGGAAATTGTTAAGAATAGATATGTACTACCAACCGAACAAGTGGTACTTGAAAATGGTACAACTGTTATTAAACCCAAACCAAAAGAAAAATGGATTGCTTTTGATAAAGAGAATAAGACAAGTGAAGCCAAAGCTATGAATGTTATTTACTATGCAGTTTCAAAAGAGGCATTCAATCAGATTAGTATATGTGGAACCTCAAAAGAAGCATGAGATTTATTGGAAACAACCCATGAAGGAACCAACTCAGTAAAGAGGTCAAGGTTGCATCTCTTGACAACTCAATTTAAACACTTGAAAATAGAAGAGGATGAGACCTTTATGGAGTTTTTCACAAAATTAAATATCATATGTAACTCCATGGGGGGAATTGGAGAGAAAATTCCAATATTTAAAATTTATAGGAAAATTCTGAGATCCTTACCGAAACGGTTCAATTCCAAAGTCACCACCATTGAAAAGTGTAGAAATATTGATGAAATGAAGGTAGAGGAACTGGTGGGTTCCCTACAAACATTTGAACTACACTTTAAGATCTTCTTTAAAAGTAAGAAACTAGCCGTCCTTAAATCATCATATAAGCATTCACATAAACATAAAGAAATTAAATCAGAAAGTGTTAGTGATGATGTGGACAAAGAGGAATTAGCTAATACACTTAAGAAATTTCTCAAATTTACTAGTGGAAAGAGTAGTGATAAGAAGGACAAGAAGGCGGACAAGTGTTGAGTGTCAAATATTACATATTCTCCCTTATTTATATCTTAGTTTTATGAGCATGATAATGCTTAGTGAGTATATTTTATACATATTCGTATTGCAAGGTGAATGTAAGAGCTTGGATTGAAAAAATGTTAAAAGCATGAATTTGATGCTAAATAATCACTAAGATAAAGATAGATTTTAGAAGATCAAGATTGAAGAATTCACATGCCAAAGATTCAAGAAAATCAAATGAAGAATGAAGAGGATCGAAGATTTAAAGCCAAGAAAAAGAATTCGCATAAAATTCGACTAGTCCTGTTCAACTACCACTACACCAAATTATCAATTATGTAACGAAACATTATTTTGGTTATGGAACGGCTTTAACGTTTTAAGCAATTCCATATTTGGAACCGTACCACAGTAGCAAAAAAAGTGTAAAATAATATTCCCACACCTACACGTGGAGGTTTCTAGAAACTCTCTCCCGTTCCCTCACCTCTCTCTCTCTCTCTCTCTCTCTCTCTCTCTCCATCGCTCCCAATCTCTCTCCCGCTCCCTAACTCCCTCCCTCTCAATCTCTATCTCTCTCATCTCCCGCTCCCTAACGACTGATTTCCCTCTCTCTCTCCCTCTTTCTCTCTCCTGCTCCCTCACTCCAGATCTTCCTCCCTCTCGATCTTTCTCCCTCACTACAAGACAACATAGCATAGCTGACACAAAATCCATATAAATTCAAAACAAAAAACCCTGCGCGCGCGGCATTGGATGTTGGATATGGCGTGGCGTCGACACTGAGAAGTGAAGCATCTCTCTCTATCTCTATCTCTGTAGTAGATCTAGAAAGGTTATTTTTGTTTTCTCTTTCATTATTATATCTTTTCCGGCTCTAATTTCTTCGATCTCTTTTTGCAATTATTTGAGGAGAGGATTTCGTTCTAATTTGGGAAATCTAACATGGATTTTTTTTTTTTTTTTTTTTTCCTGATGACTTTGTTTCTTGCTTGGGATTTCTGAGTGTTTTTATTGGAGGTTCTTTTCAAATCAGTAGATTTGGATGTGCTATTGTCTATATTTTTTTGCTTAGGTTCTTTTCAAATCTCCATGGGCTTGACTTAAGCCCGTTTGTGCAGACCAGGCTGTTGAATTTCTATATGAAATACAAAGAGATTGCATGTGCACGTGGGGTGTTTGATGAAATTCCTGAGAGGATATTTATTGTAAATTTATATATTTTACCTTATTGTAAATGTTTATTCGAGAGTGGATAACTACTGCCAATTTGACTATGGGCCCACCTGAGTGTATATGCAATCCAACTGTGACATCAAATTACTTCTTGAACACTAATCTTTTTAATTTTATCTATTGCCTTAAGCCACAGACTCCTTTTTTCACTTCTTCCTCCCATTTTTGGCTATTCATTCCTATTTATTTTATCTTTTTATTATCCATTCTTCAGCTAGCTTTTTCTGCATATCGTTTTGGATGCAATCCAGAATATGGTAACTGGATAGGGGAGGATCAGAGTGGATGCTCACTTCTTCTTCTTCTTCTTTAATCTTCCTGCCCATCAACCACAGATTGCTCTCCACTACTCATTTACTCAACAACCTGAAAGTTGAATAATGCAACCCTTGTAGAGCATGATTGCAGTTGAGGATTCATCTGTCTTCTAGAGAAAGCTTATGATATTACAAGAAGTTTAGAAGAACCTATGTTGTAATTATTGCTTGAATTCGGAAAATTGTTGCCAAATTGGATGGGTTTGTGTTTTCAGTGAAGCTGTTTTGGTGACATCAGAAACGATTATTTTGAACCATATATTTGATGGAAATTTGATATTTCTCCGAATTACAATGATTTTCAGAATGCAACAAGATTTCTTTAGATGATCTCAAAATGAGATTGGCCTACACAGATTTCTCAAAATCAGGTTAGATTTCTTACCAATTCTACAATTATAATTGCACTGTTCTTTTTTGTGTGAACCTGCAGCTCAGCCTTGGGATGTTTACATCTGAACTGCAAGAACATGATGCCCACACCACTTCAATTAGTTATTATTACTAATTTCATTGTTCTTAGTATTGCTTATTCCAAGAAGAAAGCAGGGGAGTCTTCCTACTTTAGAGGGCATTTGGCTGCCACCTAGCATTGGTTGGCAGGGTGCGAAATCATTCTTAATCATACTGATGATGTTTGGGGCTGCATGGAAAATGGAAGCAGCATTTGACGGGCTACAGTTTTCCTGGTTTTCGTGTCCCAAAACACTATTGAGTTGAGAACAGGAGGAATCCCTTTTCATCTCAGCTATGGCTGTGGGAACTGGTAGCACCCATCTACCCTTTCAGCCAAACAGCCTTCAAATGCAGTCCTGTCAGTGGGTACCCAGACCCGCAGGCATTTGATGGACCCTACCCAATTTTAATGCATTTTACCAACTATGATTGTTCAATGTAGTTGTGCATCCTGTCATTTTACCAACTATGATTGTTCAATGTAGAAACGCAAGTTTTGAGGCTTGTTTTCGTATACTTTTGCAACATTTCAAAAAAAAAAAAAATCTGTAGAACAGTAGGTTTTGAGGCTTGTTTATGTGATCTATTGGGCTTAGCCAAAGGTCTTTACAATTGGCCTCGGTTTTGCAAGGTTTCTTTCATTTCTATATCAAAGTGACAATTTTTTAAATAGCACAAATAGAGGAAATGAGTGGGCATCCTTCAAATACAAATGGCAAGTGAGCTTACCTCATCAAATAGAAGAAATGAACACAACGGCCACAATTTTCTATAATTCTGTTTTTTTTTTTTTTTTCCTCATTCTTGCTATTTCTGGTGCAAGGTGTCGACCCAAGAATCAAGGTGGAGGTTTGGCTAAGAGTAAGATTTTCACTTGGGGCATCTTTAGTGTAACCTAACTGTTCAGATCTTGCAATTTTTAAAAATGAAATCTTGTTTATAGCCTTTTCTAATATCTTTAGTAAATGCCTCTCATCTTATATATTTTTTTGGCATGTAATTATCTTTCTATAATAAGTAATAACAAATCATATGTGAATTCATGATCTAGTCACTTGATACAGGCATCAAACTTTTGACATCACTAATCTAGTCACTTGGAGAAGTGTAGCAGCCTCTGCAAATTTGGGAATCTTTAATGCAACCACCCACCCCGAGAAACGGGCAAACATCAAAATCCATCACGCTGCAAACATAAAAAAATTGTTCTGATGTCCATTTATTGTTTGCCAATGTGGATTTTGACATGTGCGCCCAACATGACAATTTTTAGATGTATGGAGTGTTGTTCAAGCACAGGTTTTATATTGGGTCATTGCTCCATTTTACTGATCTTTAACATTCAATCCACATGTTTCTTCTTCATTATGTTTTACACAGCTGGGATTGCTTTGTCATAATTCATGATGTTGTTGGTTTTCATTTGTTGCAGGTCATGTGTCCTACATGCCTTTGCACGGGGATGGCAATGGCAAGCGAGCATGATCCTCGAATTGACCCCTTCGATTAGAGGTGCATTGCATCATTGCCTCTTGCCATCAGCTGAAAAATGAAAATGTCCTGTTAGTTGCATCTTCAAGCTGGCTGTAAGCGTTCCTGTACATAACTAATGGTGTACCTGAAAGAGTCATGTCTTTGCATATCTAGCATGCACTGATTAATGTTACTTAGATGTCTTTCCTCATTCTTGCTATCTCCAGTACAACCCTACCACCAAATTCCTGACCAAGTAACTATTTGTAGACGAAAAGAACTAAAAGCTTCAAGGTATATTTGCTAGCATGAGAAATAGGTTGGCATTTACTAGGCTGAAATTTTACATGATAGAAGAAACAGTACCACTTACTAGAATGAGAAATTTGATGTGATAGTTTGGCATTCCTGCCTTATCTGCCATAAAAGCGTGTAATACATGTAGGTAGTTTATTTACCTTGTTCATGCAACCTTGTATTCTATATTCTGTAGTTAATAGTATACATGGTCATTAAATTTCATTTTCTCTTCATTTTTATTTTTCTTCAAGAAAAATGAAAAAGAAAACAAAGAAAAGAAATGCATCATCTCATGCAAGTCTTGCTGAACTCAATCAGCCAACCTGGTTTTTGGTTGGGGCATGTAAGTATCTGACATCAGATACTTGGATGTAATTGACTTGGATACAATCTACTAACTCCATGCATTCCGAAGTTCAACTGTGATAATGGCTTGGGTTGCCAATGGGTGCACTAGTGTCAAAATGGATGTAGTGAGGCATAGTCCAATGGAGTACATTACAAATGCCACATCTAAGCTGATTCAAGACAAATTTTAAGTGTTCAAGGTGCGGATTTTGGAGCTATGCATCAAGCTGGAAAATTAATTCGTGACAAGAATATGTTGAACTTCTAATGATAGGTTTTAGACCTTACAATTTATGTCCTTCATCTGGCCATTTGGTAGTGTCAAAGAGCAGAATTGAAGGATTGTCCTCGACACAGCTTGAAGAAATCATAGCATTAAAGAAAGTCATTGTCATGTTCCTTACATTTGATCATTTTTAAATACTTCAATACTGTTAGATACAAACAAACATGAGCCTCTGTTTTATGATGGGAGTTGAGAAAATTAGACCAACATTCCATACACCTTGAGATTATTGCAACAATCTACATGACAATCAACATGTAGTTTACACAGGCTAAAGGCAATGGTATATTGGCTTTCAAGGGCACAGAAAAGCCTACGGTTTCCGGTCTTATTCCTTTCAAGTTACATTGCCTTGTTTGCCTCTGTAACTCAAAGACTCATGTTTAGCACCATTATTTCTGACATTCAATTTTGGTTAGGTTATCTTTTTCTGTATTGCATCCAAGCTTGTTTCCATAAGTGGCATGTCTCAAATGTTTTTGATTATCAGGCATCTACTTTCTGGATGCCTTTCTGTTTGAAGGACTTTATCCTTGAGCCCTTGTTTTCTCTTAAAGTCCATTTTTTAATTTTCAGCACTCTTGAACAGACCAATTTCCAGGCCTGCTAGTTTTTATTTAGATACATGAAACAGTAGAGTTCCCCATTCCTTGTTTTGGTAGCAGAGATATTAGGGACAACTGAATTGCGTGGCACAGTGAATTTCAATTCCTTGTTTCCCTTCTTCTGTAGCGACAGGGAATACGTGATAGGTCGCTGGATTTGGGAGTCAGGAAGAAATTATTGTGTGATGAAGGTAAGATAGGGCATATGGTTTTTAAATTGCATATGATTGAGAGTATCAGTCTCCAATTCTTTTTGTATCTTTATATTGGTAATAGGTATACTAATGCTTAGTAGGCATATACCATTAATGAAATCGAGAATGGCTAATGCCATTTATCAAGAAATATTTGTTGCAGCAAGCTCTTATATTTTTTCAGAAATGAACTGAACGAAAGGATATATGGAATAATCCTCAAAAAAGCAAACTTGTTACCTTTCAAGTACATTGGGCTTTGCCACCCCTTGCTGGATCTTCTTCGTGCCCACCAAATGGTAGGAAATAGAAGGACATTTTATAGCAAAGGACTGCTCCATTAGTAGCCTCGCTCTCCATTCCTAGTTAATAAAAGCATATGAGCATGCTGAAAACCAAAATGATGAATAATGATAATGAGAAATGCTATGATTTAACTGAGGTTTTGCACTATATGTCTGGATTTTAAGCTTCTACAAGTCGATCCCATGATCTAAATTGTTAATCTGATGGGCCTAATTATGAATAGCTTATGAAATAGACCTTTTTTTAAAAGATGAGAAAATTTACAAAGATCCCACACCTGGAACTATCATTTAGTGTTGTTTATGCAATAGACCTTTTCATGTTTTTTTTTTTTTTTGAAAGATGAGAAAATTTACAATGACCTCTCCTTAGAGCTTCTCTCTCATGGAAGCTTGGGAAAATGGTGGAGAGAATGAGAGAGGAGAGGGTGTTGTAAGAGAGATGGAATGGGAGGAATGGATGTTGTAAGAAGAATAACATGGAGGGTATGGGCTTGGTTGAATTTTGGATGAGAGAAGGATGGGTGGAGAGAGAGAGAGTTGACTTTGGGGATGGCTTGTGTAAGAGAGGGATGGTTTGTGTACTTGACATGTGATTAATTGATGTGATGGGTTATAAAGATTCTCTTGGGATTTGCACCGCGTGACATTTTCCTTGAAATAAACGTGGGCCCACAATTCCAGGCTTGGGTATCACATCGGTGCACGAGACTGGACGTTGGAACCGCGGCGACAGCGCGGTCACTAGGGTACAAGTCTCGGGTCGAGCTGACTCTGATATACGGGATGCAACTTAGGGTCGCGTGCAAAACACCGGTTACAAGTCGTGGGTCGCAGGAATTCGATGGGAATGATCGCGGGAGTCTACGGAACGGTACGGTCTAAGATACGGGCCTTACAAAGCGTCTGAAAAGAAGAGTCAGCATCTCAAGTCAAGATCATTCATGGTTCGAAGATTGGAACACTTCGTATGAGTCAACCATTAGGTGGTATAACCCTAGATTGACCATAGGTCAGGTGTGTTTCACACATGCATATCAATGATCATATTTTATGTAAAATACACTCAAGTTAGGTCAACCCGACATTTGGTTCGTCTAACCTAACTGACTTCGGCCAACCCTACATTATTCGTGCAAAAAGGTAGATCTGAAAAGATTTTTCCGCGGCTTGTTCGGCCAGCCCGAGGTGGGTTTGGTCAATTTTCCAGCAACGACATAATTTCATATTTAAGACATATTGGGCCAGCCGAACTTGGGTTTGGGCTAACCGAATTTTTGAAAGATTTTATCTCGCGAAATCTGAGTTCCTTTGGAAAGTAATCTTTAGAATCCGGCTAGTCGAACCGACCCTCGGGCCAGCCGAACTTCCAGAATCTTTGGCTATAAATAGAGGTTCTCTCTTACTCTTCAAAGCACGAAAATTCATAGATCTATCTTGTGTTAAAAAGAGTGAAAGTCCAAACCTCCTTAAGCTATTTGCGCTGTAATTTTTATATTTGTTTAAGTTAATTCTACTCTCTCTCTCAAGTTAGTTTAAACTTTTTCAATAGAGTAATCCATACTCTACTTGAGAAATAGATAATCGAATTTGCAGCATTAGGGTATCATTCATTTTATTGAAAATACATTATATCTCTTTTTTTTCTTTTTGGGTTGAACTCATACAAAGACTTCATCTACATCCCAAGAAGAAGATCGCTACATTCAAGCTACAACTACGACTTCGACTCGTCAATCGAAGATAAGTACTGTCTTTATATTTATTTCAGTTTGGATTTTTCTAATATAGCCTGAAAATCTCAACAAGTTTGTTTGTGGTGATCTCATGAAAATCACAAAGTGGGTTTAATTGTGATAGCCTGTGAAAATCACAATAATTGTATCAGGTTGTTAAGGTGACCCTGAGAAAACCTTGAGATAGTGAAAGCTAAAATTGCGAGAGTAATAATTTTGGGAGTGGAGTAGGTTGCGTTTAGGCACCGAACTACTATAATTCTTTTGTGCATTGTGGTGATTGCTTTTTATTATTTATGCCTATCATGTTCTTCATTTGTTCTTGCTATAGTTTAATATTTTGATTTCAAAGACGTCATGAAATAAGGTTTTCCTGCCTAAATCTTTTAGGTGAAGGTTGTCATACAAACTATTTGATATCAAGAATTCAATACTTTAAGCAATTGAGTTTATTTAATTTATTATTCCGCATTAAATCGAAATATTTGGCATAGTCCTATTCACCCCCCTTCTAGGACATCTATAGCTTGTCCTTTCAAGTGGTATTAAAGCGATGTTGCTCTTTTTGGGATTAATTTCCTAGAGCTAGATGCAGATCTATTTGGGATGTCGAATTTCGATAGTCCATCCATTTCCAGGCCACCTCCCTTTGATGGCTCGAACTATTTCTATTGGAAAGCAAGGAAGAGGATTTTCTTCAAATCTATTGATGAAAGTGTATGACAAGCCACCATGACCCAATGGGCCCCTCCAATGTAGGAAGTAGTGGCTGAAAATGGAACCAAGTCCATGAAAGAAATAGCTTATACTCTTTGGACTACAGGTTAGAAAAGCGAAAGTAGTGTTAATGCAAAAGCACTTGATGTTATTACTTGTGCTCTATCGCCAGACAAATTTAAAAGAATCATCTCTTGTGATACAGCAAAACAAGCTTGGGATATTCTCAAAATGACACACAAAGGGACTAACATTGTCAAAAAGTCTAAGATTCAAATCCTTACAACAAGGTTTGAAGAAATCCATATGGAATAAAATGAATCATTCATGGACTTCTTTACTAAACTAAATGACATTGTTAACTCCATGTGGGGTCTTGAAGAAAAAGTCCCTAAAAGCAAAGTGTGTGCAAGAATACTACGATCGCTTCCTAACAGGGTCAATTCTAAAGTCATTGCGATACAAGAATTGAGGGATACCGATGCAGTGAAGGTAGAGAATTAGTTGGATCTCTATAAAGCTATAAACTGAATTTCAAAGCTCCCAAAAACAAGTCCATAGCCCTTAAATCCTCAAAATCAAAATCCAAAGACTCAAATTCAGATAATGAGGGAAATGTGGATGGCATGGCTATACTAGATAAAAAGTTTTATTGAATTTTAAAAAATAAAAATAGACCTGATTTTCAAAAATCGATTGACAAGAGAGAAGGAAATTCAAATTTTAGAAATCAAAATCTAAAGACTCCCAAGCTTCAACTGTTCTGAATCTGGTCATCTAGCTGCAAAATGTTATAAGAAGGATAAATTTAAAAGAAGAGGCATGATCGCCACTTGGGATGAATCGTCTGAATCTGAATCCAATTCAGAAATCGACAAATCAGACCAAGAAATTGAGAATAATCAAAAGGCCTTCATGACCATAGCTAGAATCACTTCTACAAGTGAAGATGAAACTTCTGACTATGAAGCACCAGGAAGTGATATTGAAAATGAAGAAGATCTTTAAATTTCCTATGATGTCCTATACAAAGAGAGTTGTAAGTTGTGGTAAAATTAAAAAATCAAAAAGATAAATTTGTTGATTTAAAATTAGAACTTGAAAATTTTGTTTTGGAGAAATCTCATTTTTCTGATTGTTTTAAGAAAACTAAACTAGAGTTGAATCTAAAAAATTCTGAAATTCAAAATCTCAAAACTGAAAATGATAATTTAAAATTAGAAGTTGCTTCTCTTAAAAATTCTAAAGAGACATGGATATACACCCAAGGTAACCAAAGATTTGAAAAGCTGCTAACTTCATCTCGTCAAAGTAGCGACAAATCTAGCTTGGGATATATTAAGAATCGCTTAGAAAAATCTAAAAATTCTGCTCATATATTTGTTAGAGGTGAATCTTCAAAATCTAAAATAGAAATTACAAAGGAAATGAAGAAGAATAAAAAAACCTTGTCAAAAAACTTTATATCTAAAAACTAAGCCCAACTATCACAAAAATTAAAGAAAAAATTATAATCCTTCTCTAGCAGATAAGATAGTGGACTTAAGGAGCTCTTGAAATCCAACTCTAGAATTAACAAGGTAAGTAAGAATAAAGAAAAATCTTACTCTCAAACAAAACATGTTGTCAGAGATCCTCCTAAATCCAAAGCTATATTGAAATGGGTTTCAAAAAATAAGTGTCTTGTCATCCACACAATATTCAAAGTAAGTAGTCATTCAAGATGGTACCTGGATAGTGGATGCTCTAGACATATGACAGGTGATAAGGCGATACTATCAGACATCAATCAAATTGATGGCGGATCAGTAACATTTGGAGATGGCAACAATTGTAAAATCATCAGAAGAGGTAATGTAAAACTTTCTAATCTTCCTGTTTTTAAAGATGTCTTATATGTTGAAGGTTTGAAACATAATTTGCTAAGCATATCTGAAATATGTGATAATAATCGTAGTGTTAAATTTTTAGATCACGGATGTGAGATAATTAATAATTAAGGTCGTATAATATTAAATGGTCGAAGAACCTCTGAAATTTGTTATATCATTGATGAATCATGTTCTTTAAATCATTCTTGATACATGGTCCAAACAAACGAAATTGAACTATGGCATCAAATTTGAACTATAGAGATCTATATAAACTAAGCAAGAAAGCTCATCTTCGAGGCTTACCCAAGTTTAAAAAATTGAAAAAAAAAAAGAAAGTATATGGTGCCTATCAAATATGCAAACAAATCAGGAGTAGTCACAAGAAGGTGAACTCTTTAACCACATTTAGACCCCTTGAATTACTCCAAATGGACCTAATTGGACCAACTCGAACAGAGAGTAGAGGTGGTAAAAAATACTTTTTAGTTGTAGTTGATGACTACAGTAGATATTCATGGGTAGCCTTCTTAAATGAAAAGTCAGATGCTTTTGACGAAGTCGAAAAGTTATTTAAACGCATCCAAATGTCAAAAGAACTGTCTATGAAGAAGATAAGAAGTGATCATGGAATAAAATTTAAAAATAGCAATTTTGAGAAGTTCTGTAATGACTATGGAATATTACATGAATTCTCTGCTCTTAAAACTCCTCAACAAAATGGTATAGCCGAAAGGAAAAATAGAGTTCTATAAGAAATGGGGACTGTTATGCTTAACAGTAAAAAATTAGCGAAAAAATTATGGGCTGAAGCTGTTAATTCTGCTTGCTATATTATTAATTGAATATATGTAAGCGCAGGTGAAAATAAAATGGCTTATGAACTCTGGTTTAACAAAAAACATTCAGTAAAATATTTACGTACTTTTGGAAGAAAATGCTTCATCTTACGAGATCAGGAACATTTGAGAAATTTTGAAGTAAAAAGTGATGAGGGCATATTTTTGGGGTATGTTGTAAAATGTAGAGCATATCGTGTCCTAAATAAAAGAACTGGGATGATTTAAGAATCTATAAATGTTATAGTTGATGATGATGATGATGATGATATTATTATGATTAATCAAAGTGAAACATCATCCAAATTAGATTCTATTGAGTCAAGGTTGGTAAAAGACCATCCAATGAATCAAATACTTGGTAACCCTCTTTCTAGTGTTCAAACTAGAAGACGATTGGAAAATATTTGCAATTATATTTGCTTTACTTCCCAAATAGAACTGGTCAACGTAAATGATGCACTAGCTGATGAAAGTTGGACTTTGGCTAAGCAAGAGCCTAAAAAACATTGATCCTGAGATGCCTGCTTAGTTTGAATAATTTTTAATAATTCACATTATTAGCATATTTTATTGATATTGCTTACGCAAATTATTTCAATTGGCTTCTTTCATCTTTCCATCTGAATGATATCTCAATTTTTAAATTATGGTCTATAATAGCTTAAATTCTCTTTTGACTTATTTTGCATCATGACGATTACTCTTTCTTCTCATACATTTGGATAATATGTTATGGTTAATGTTTAATACATTTTTATCCTTATGTTTGTTTCTCCTATCCTTGATAATATTCTCTAATGCTTCATTTATATGTCTTCTTTTGTCAACTTCTAACAAAAAGAGGGACAATTATATAATTATGGATGGATATGATTATCACGAACCAATCTCTCTCACATCTATGAGCACACACATTTACATTTGCATGCACGGTGTATCGAATTATTTTTCTTTTTGCAACGTGTGATAGATGTGACTAAGTGCTCAGGGGGAGTTTTCGTATGCGTGATCTTAGGAGGAGTAACAAGATTGAAGCTATCCCTTGTGATGACTCAAATGTTATGTATATGATGTGTTATTGAGATGTTGTAATATGTTGTGATGAGTTGTACAATTATATGAGTGAGTTTTGTCACGAATTTGACAAAGGAGGAGATTGTAAGTGCTTATACTCAAGCACATACTAGTTTGTCAAATTTCGTAATCCTATAAGGATCGCAAGCTCTATGGAAGACAAGCTATCAACTCGATCAAGCATCTGAAAAGAAGACTCAACATCTCAAGTCAAGATCATTCATGGTTCGAAGATCGAAACACTTCGTATGAGTTAACCATTAGGTGATATGACCTTAGATTGACCATAGGTTAGGTGTATTTCACACATGCATAATAATGATAATATTTTATGTAAAATACACTCAAGTTATGCCAGCTCGACATTTGGTTCGGCTAGCCTAACTGACTTCGTCCAACCCTACATTATTCGAGAAAAAAGGTAGATCTGAAAAGATTTTTTCACGGCCTGTTCGGCCAGCCCTAGGTGAGTTCGGTCAAGTTTCCATCAACGACGCAATTTTGGATTTAAGGCATATTGGGCTAGCCGAACTTGGGTTTGGGCCAGCCGAATTTTTGAAAGATTTTATCTCACGAAATTCGAGTTCCGTTGGAACATAATCTTTGGAATCCGGCTAGTCGAACCGACCCTCGGGCCAGCCAAACTTTCAGAATCTTTGGCTATAAATAGTGGCTCTCTCTTATTCTTCAAAGCACGAAAATTCATAGATCTATCTTGTGTTGAAAAGAGTGAGTCCCAGCCTCATTAAGCTATTTGCACTATAATTTTTATATTTGTTTTAGCTAATTCTATTCTCTCTCCCAAGTTATTTTAAACTGTTTTAATAGAGTAATCCATACTCTACTTGAGAAATAGAGAATCGAATTTGTAACATTAGGGTATCATTCATTTTATTGAAAATATATTAGATCCCTTCATTTCTTTTTGGGTTGAACTCATACAAAGACTTCATTTACATCCCAAGAAGAAGATCCCTACATTCAAGCTACAGCTACGACTTCGACTCACCAATCGAAGATAAGTAATGTCTTTATATTTATTTTAGTTTGGGTTTTTCTGAGATAGCCTGGAAATCTTAGCAAGTTTGTTTGTGGTAATCCCGTAAAAATCACAAAGTGGGTTTAATTATGATAACCCGTGAAAATCACAATAACTGTATCAGGTTGTTAAGGTGACCTTAGGAAAACCTTGAGAAAGTGAAAGCCAAAATTGCGAGAGTAGTAATTTTGTGAGTGGAGTAGGTTGCGTTTAGGCACTGAACCACTATAATTCTTTTGTGCATTGTGGTGATTGCTTTTTATTATTTATGCTTATCTTATGCTTCATTTGTTCTTGCTATATTTTGATATTTTAATTTCAAAGATGTCATGAGATAATGTTGTCCTGCCTAAATCCTGTAGGTGAAGGTTGTCCTACGAACTATTTGATATTAAGAATTCAATACTTTAAGCAATTGAGTTTATTTGATCTATTATTCCGCATTGAATCAAAATATTTAGCATAGTCCTAATCCCCCCCCCCTCCCCCCTTCCAAGGACATCTATAGCTCGTCCTTTCAGAAAAAATGTCCTGGTCATTAAACCTTTCAAGACAACCCAAATCTACACTCCTTTCACAAACAATCTTTCTTTTCAAGAATCTGGTTGCAATGGGTTTCAGTGGTATTGGCCTGGACAAGCTAGGGTTTGAGGAGGGTGTAGGTCTAGGGGTTTGACATGAGGTCCGCCCTCGTTTTGGGGCACACAGTTTCTGCCTAGTCCCAGATGATTCGCCAATATCATGTTTTTTCTTGGTCCGACTTTCTCTGAGAGGAGACGACTCTGGATTCCCCATTTTAAAGAGATGGAAAGGAAAAACCTAGCATGGCAAAAGCAATCCTAAGAAAAATGAGCCATAGTATTTAGGGTTTGGAGAAGAGAACTAGGAAATACCTTGGATTTGGCCGATTTCGGTTGAGTAGCCCTCCAGCTGAACTTAGGTAAGAAAAGAAGAAGAGTGCAAAAAGAAACAATGCAGTGAAGGTTCTTTTTTAAAATAATAATAATAATAATAATAATAATAATAACCAAGTGCGGCTCAATTTCGACCGGACCGAAATCTTCTGGAGCACAAAACTTTTCAAAAATAGATTCAAATGTTCAGCTCGGCTCGATTTCGATCGGGCCGAAGGTAAGTTCAATTGAACCAAAATATCCCTGGAACAAAGAAATTTACAAGAAACAAATTTAAGAGGCATGGTCCTCTGATATACAAATTCAGCTTAAATGGACCTCTAAGATCACCTCCTTGTGGTGTTATGGTCTCCCAAATTCCTTGGTAGGGATGATGTGATGTGCCAATAAGATGCATATTGGCTTTTATCTTTTATATTAGAGGAGTCATCTGAAGTGGATTCGGATTCCTCTGTATCATCCCATGTTGCCGCTATTGCCTTGTCTTTAGATTTTTTATTTTTATTTTTATTTATATTTTTTGCAAGGGCAATTAAGGGCAATATGTTCATAATATCTACAGTTGTAACATTGGACCTTTTTAAATGGTTTAGTAGATTTTCCTTTATGTTTGTTGTTCACAACCCCAAGTGTAGGGTCACGATGTAGTAATAATCTCGGTGAGACTAAGGTCAAATCCATAGGGACTAAACTTGTACATTTCTAAAACTACAACTAGAACTAGAAAAAGATCTAAACCTAAATCTGAAATTGTAGAGAGTAATTTTGAATGATGTAATTGAAACTTATGAATTTAAAGGTGGGAATTAGGGTGCCAAGGATTCACTTGTAGCAATTAAGATGCTACCTTATTTGATTCAAGAAACACAACTGTAATCAGAGTCCTATCTTATCCAGTTGGAAGAAGAGATGATCAAATCTCTGAACTTCTCATTGAACTAGCCTCAACGGAGGAGAATTGTGAGGATTTAGAAGGGATTCCATCACCTTACCATGCACGGGAGACGATGATGAACAACAGGATTTACCAATCCCATAATCTTAAATAGGAAAAGAAGATATTCAAAACTATCGCAGCATCTATTATAATTTGAGTCACAACAATCCATAGAAAACTGAGAATATTGCTTATAATTAAACTAGAATTAAATGAAGTTCAACATAAACAAGAATCAAAGAAAAATAAACATCATAATCACACTACAAGCTTCACCTCTTAGCCCTAGCTAAGAGGTTTAGTCAACCATAGATATGATTGAACTAAAAACTCTCAAACAAAACATAAAGACCAAATAAGAAAGAAGAAGAAAAACTCTTGAGTGGTGTCTCCACCCTTTTGATCCACTCCTTGAATCCTAAAAGATGCCTTGGAGCATCCTAAGAACTCCTATTTATAGTTGGGGAACTCCAACTTTCACACCGAGTTGAAAAAGCCCGAAAATTGCCTCAAATTTACGTAGTCCGCACAAAATCTGCCTAACCTTTGACTAGTCGAGAGAAATCTTCAATTAGTCGAGAGTCATCTTTGGTTAGTCGAGTGTAATCTTCGACCAGTTGGATTTCACGTGAATTTAAAAGATAATGTTGCTAGAGTTTGAGCTGAAGTGTTTGAAGCTAAAACCAAAATTGTCATTTAGGAACGGTTTTAAACTGTTCCTAAATGGTCCTAAATGAGGCATCGCAAAAAAGGAACGGTTTTAAACCGTTCTTAATGTAACGGTCAGATATTATGACAGAACTTTAGGAACAATTTCAAACCTGATAAACATGAAATTTAGGGTCAAGAGAAATTAATTAACAGAGTTTTATTGCATTCCATCAAAATAGAGACTAATACTAAGAAAAACAACTATAGAGACGAAATTCCTATAGGTTCATCGCATGACCACCCTCACCACATTAAAGTCGTTCCTCATTTGAGAAGATATGTGCACTTCGGTACTGGTGAGCACCCTTTTTTTAAGCTATTATTATATCCATGTAACTGTTCATATCTCCCCACTCTTATAGATAATGATCAAGTGAGAGAGAATCTCAAGTTCTCTCATTGTTCTTTTCCTACCTTCTTCTCATGTCTTCTCTGATACCAAAAATATAACAATTAGCATGTTAGCCAGGAACATCTAACAATCATATATCAATTGTACATCCTGTAGCAATTATAAGGGATCCATACTTATGATGGTTGCTTGAAGATGTAGTTAAGAGTATGTTTGGACATCAATGCGTGTCACGGGATCTCCATACAATACCTTCAAGAAACTGATAAGGCACCATTATAAATAGCATTTCCAAATATATATATATATATATATATATATATATATATATATATATATATATATATATAGTATATAGATATAGATATAGAGAGAGAGAGAGAGAGAGAGAGGAGAGGAGAGAGAGAGAGAAGAGAGAGAGGAGAGAGAGAGAGAGAGAGAGAGAGAGAGGCAGAGAACACTAAACAGAATTAACAACATGCGGATTTTAATCCACTGCATTAACAAAGTAAGCGTAGTTTGATCGTTTGTCTTTTGAACATAGCAGATGCCTCAAAGATTCCAGGAAAAGACATCAATCATTCCCATTTTCAGCCATGATGCATGAGTCAGCATATCGGTCACAAAGGATTTTAATAAAAATGGGGTTGCACATATGCAAGTGTGTTTACCAGAATACACGAGTGTTCTATATGTCCAAACATGCTTACATAGATATAATGACAAATAGGGTAGGGTCCTCATCTTCCTGCAGTTGATATTGGTTGCTGCAATCAATGTTAAATTTGTTGTATATTATCTATTTGGTCACTGCATACATGTACTGATGATAGCCCAGAAGAGTTGATCATAAGTCAAATGCCTTTTCAGTAACTTTTTTATCGATGCCTTTACTGTTACATTTTGCTCTTAATGAATTTTCCAAGATCTTTCTTTAATAATTTGATGAAGTGGTTTAAAATTAATTGCTTGAATTCAGAGAGGCTCTCTAGATACCAATATGTGTCCTGTAAATATGTTGAATTGTCAGAAGTTTCACTTAACACTAATGAGTCATCGCCTTCCTTTTCAACTGAAGGCATGACTCCTTTGCCTCTGAGATTACAAAAGCAAGAACCTGAGAATTTTATCGGCTGAGAATTAAGACCTCTCTCATGTCCTGATAGTTTTTGTGCTAATAACATATTCTCAATGCAGATCTCAATCAAGGCAAATGAGATATTCTTGTAATCAGTTCTTTCATGGTTGGTTTGCTAAGTAGAGAGACTGAACATATATTTGTATAAATCTTCACTGACTTGAGTTTTTTTCCTTCAGATTCCCATGATGTGTGATCATTTATTAATTGTTCTTTCCCTCTGTCTAGGCTCCCTTGTCACAATGATATCATCAACATTTTCTCAAATTTACCTGAATTCAATAATATGTTGCCCAGAACACAGATCCCAGTTAATTCTGGTATTGTTTTCTATTCTTGACTCCGTTTTTTGTTGATTTTCAATCATAAAAACAAAGACTATCCTTTGTGTATCTTATACTTTTAACAGTTGATGGTGTTCCACATCAGAAATTAATTTTCATATCCAATTTCTACAATCTTGAAATTTCCATTACGAAAAAATTAACAAAAATAGGTGATAGGGTTTCTTCAATCTCTTTCCCATCAGTCTTCACTCTGGATGCCTTTTGTTATACACACCCAAGCAACTTTATAGGATTCTCCCAACAAATGGCAAACACTTGCTACAACTAGAATCCTGCAATTATAATATTACAAATGTTTGGAGAGAGTCATCAAGCAAAAGGTTAAAGCATGAGACAAATGTACAAGAAAATCAATTTAGATTTATGCCATGAAGGTCATAGATGTGTATGGATGTGCTACCAAACCAAATTGCAATAGCTAATCAAATAAAAAAGAAATGGTCAAATTCTACTTCTATAGCATTCACATTAAGGGGCAGAGCACCAAATTGCAATAGCAATACCTTTTAGGTTTGAAGGAACATAACTGCAACTTGAAGGCCACTTCCACATTGTAATATAAGGAAATATCGTTACAATTGACTTCCTTCTCAGGTTCCGCTACAGTAGAACCATAGAGCGCTATACAAATCACCAAAAATAGCAGGACTAGCCTGACCCTTAGGGCCATCACTGTTCAGATTTCAGATACAATTCACTGAAACAAATCACATATCCATTCCCACTTCCTTTGGGATAAGTCAGATTTTCCAGTTAATAAAACAATTGGAAAACAAAATTTGTTCTTCTTCATCTACCCACCTCAGCCAGACACATTCACTTAAGCCTAGCCTTCATGAGCACATGAACAATAAAATCAGAGAATTAGAATTGCAGAAATTCATTATCTTCTAAATGTGGATCGACTAATTTTCAAAGTATATGATTATAATGTTAGTTCCATGTTTCAGAAGCAATTCAAACTCTTAGTACTGATTGATCCAAGTAAACAAACACAAGAATTCAGCCATACTGCAGCCAACATGAAAATAATCCTTACCCCATGGATGAGTGTGCTCTTTGAAGCAACCTTCAATTTGAGAAAGGCTGGCTTCATGGTTTTTTTTCTCAGATATGGTTTGAGAATGTCCATCACTGGTATGAGCTTGCCTTCCACTCGGTGAAAGACCATCCTCCGAAATTCCTTGGTTTGATGGACCTGGAAAGACATTTCAGACATAAGCATCCATCTTAATGCACAAACACCAAACATAAGCCTGTCCTCATGGTGGCATTGGTAGAAGATTTACCAGGGACTGCAATCCTCTCAACAGATCCTATATGAAAGCCCACTGAAGAACCCAAAGATTTGTCTGTGAGGCATTTCTGTTTAGCCTCATTTTCTATTCGAATTTGATACTCAAGCTTTTCCGCAAGATTTCTTTCATTTGCTTCAAGCTCCTCTTCTAGGTGTATAGCCCAAATTGTGATACTAATGGAAAGGATTTTAAAATGAACACACTGAATTGTAATTAATGCCTGTTGGACAATTTTCACAATTTAATATTTAGAGCATCCGCCCCAATCCTGTAATTGTACTTGGATAAGAAAGAAGCAACCAAATTAGCAAATATCGAAACAGAGAAGCAGCAAGCAGTATGCAACCACTTTTTTTTTTTAACCTTTACCTATGAAATATGCCATAAAAATATAATATGGGAATCCTCTCTGTGTGTGTTGCCCTTTCCTAAAACTTCCCTCAATATAACTCCAATCAAAATTAGTTGACAAAAGAGTATAATTACAAATAAACATTTTTGGAATAGCTTTTTCAAGAAAATGTTGCTTGCATGACCATTATGCAAGAATGTCAATTGCTCACTTTAAATCTCGAAGTTTAAAGTATAAGGCCAGGTGTTAAAAGGAGCAGCTGAGAATTGTCCTATGTCATTTAAGAGAGCTCATCACTTGTAAAGGAAACATGAATCATAATAAAGGGCAATAAAAGATTTTTAAAAATGAAAGAAGTATAAACTTACACTCTAATAAGTGAAGAGCCTTTTGTTGTTATCTCCATAAAGATCTGGGCTGACCTGTTTTTGCATTGTTAACACATTAGAAAATGGGGGAAAAAATCAAATACTATATCAAATGACGTCAAAGTTGATAGCTCGCATGGCTTCAGTTATATCATTGTTAGCACATTAGGAAGTGGGGGGAAATGGCTCACCAAATACAAGAACGACCAAACTTTTGGTTATCATGACCCTAGCACTAAATTCTATCATTCTATTAAGTTCTTGACTAGATATTGCTAACTCTAATCCAGCTACACATTGAGGTGAAGCATATCTAATTGTTTCTCTGTTTGCAGCTTTCAAAACTAAGCTGTATGATATCGTATACCTTCATGGATCACTAGGACAACTTGAATTTCATGTAGAAACACGAATCAATGGCTTTCACAACAGAACATAATGACAGATAGTGTAATGCACATAAAATGAATGTAAAAAGTATCCTAGGAAACTTGTCTTTACAAGATGTGAGCGACAAAGATCTTCCAAGCTTTCTTGTGAATTCGGATCCTCATGTCCAAAGGCTCCATTGCAATCAAAACTCACACTATCCTCATTGTGCTGCATAAAGATTGCCCAAAACATTAGAAAAGTGTAACCCGAATCACCAATACACACAACTGCTCACCGTTGTGGATTCTGCCTATGGATTCTACCATTTGGGTTTTTATTGAAACTGTGATTTATGATTTTGGATTTTTAGGGCTTTTGTTAAATTGATAGAAGATATCAAATGGGATTTCTTATTCTATGTTGTGGGCCACAATCGTATCGATGATGAAATGACATCAATTGACATATTGCAATATAATAAAATAAGAAAAATAGAGAAAAAATCAATGTAATTCAAGACACGGGAAATTCCCGCGATTGGAAGTCACCGAATCAAACAACTACATAGCACAATGTATATTGAATGGTGGATTATTCAGGAAATTCCTATCTCTGTGAGTATATGTTAATAACAAGCCACATGACAAGTTCAAGTTCTAAGTACTAAACAAAACCAACCTATTTCACATTGTCATAAACCATTGACAGGTCGGTGAAATCGATGACCACACTAACTGGTTTCGACTGCCTGGTTTCGACTGCCAAAGGAGAAAGAATCTCATCAGAATGAAATACACAGGGCAGAGTCTGAACTGGCATCCAAAAAGTAAAATTCTAAAACATTTGACATCAGCGACAACAACTTCATGGAAGGTGAGAAACCAGGACAATATCCTTTCAAGATATAAATAATAAGAGGCAACAACAAATAGAGCAGGATTCTTTTTTTTTTGGTTAGCACGTTAGTACACACACCCCACTGTTAGCCACAACGCAAATAGAGCAGGACTAACCACACCCAATTTGACCTGTATCATCAACCATGGAATTTGTTTCTCAATGGAGTAAGCTAAAGGAGAAAGACCATTTATTTCAGTAAACAAACTTCCACTTCATCCTGAATAAATAAACCAACCGATCCAAGACAAACCGAAGCATAATCTAAGCAGCAGTAAGAGTGTGTATGCATTTTCAGCTTTTCTTCACCATCTTTCCCAGTTTATTGACTATCAACAGTGGCAGCTACTGCAGCACTAAATATCTTTGCGCCTTTAGCTATCTGTAACAAAATGAACAATCAAATAAACATAAGTAATTAAAGAATAATAACAAAAATAGGGGGGGAAAAGAAGAAAACATAATGATTACAGCACCCAAATAACAATCTATAGAAGTAAAGCAAGTTTACAGCAAGTTTGGTATCCCCCTGGAAAGGATATCCCATTTTCTTTTCTTCTTTTTCAATATTTTGAAATGAACTAGAAGTTTTTAATAGCAGCATACCCCATTATTCACCTCTGAAATGGATAATTACTACTCAATATGTCCCTCTATACGCACAGCCCCAAGTTCTTCCGAATCAAAACAATCCACTTAGCAAGCTACAAGCTGGTAAAAATTTTTAATCCAAAAGCTTCATTAAATACTCATTTGCCATCATCGTCACCTGTTAGTCACTGCTCCATCATATATATTATCATTTTTCTTTATTTTTGCAGAACTTTTGATTGCAGGAGTCACTCACTTCAGGGATTCTTAGAGAAGTAAAGGGACAGGTAATGCACTATCACCACTGTCCTTTATTTTCTCCATTTTGGAAGATCAACTAGATAGCATAGTTCTAAAACTCAGGCACAACTGCTGCACAAAGCTTTTAAATCAGAAAATCCTCCCTTCAAGCACAACTGCTGCACAAAGCTTTTAAATCATTAAATACTCACTGCTACCCATACCAAAGGTGGAATCATTACAAGTCTTCATTCCTGTTGCCTTTTTTTTTTTTCCTCTTAAGATTCCATTCCTAATGTCTTTAAGCACTTGGCATAAAAAATAATGGAAATAAAATTATCATAATAGGATTCAAAACCAAAACCATTAAATGAGCATAAAAAATCACAAAGGCAATCATTTCTACAGAAATCCACCAATGGTGAAAGTTGATCTCCTAAAACCAATCACTATGCAATCTGCCGACCATGGCAGACACGGTGAATCTCGATTATGGCCATAGTTGGTGACGGTCCTGATTGAGTCCCAGAGAAATCCGAATTCTGGGTTACCTCTGGACAATCGATACAAAAAATCTACCAAAAGTGATGCATAGTAGGCTCTGATACCAAATGAAATACCTGTATTGCGGAATTGATGGATCGTCTATGCATCAACAATGGAGATTCAAAACCATAACTAAAAGTGTACCAGATCGAGAAGACATTCCGCCGGCAGGAATCTTGATCTTCCGCACCTTACACCTTTAGGAGAACCTTCAATGAGACTAGGGTTTCTCTCTTGTGTTAGTGAGGAGACCAAGACGTTTATTTATAGGAAAGATAACTAGAAGCTTACCCATCACACTTCTCCCTCTAAGGTCTCCACACCGTAGGTTTCCATATCTGGCTTAATAACCGAGTATAGGGACAACGGTTTAAGCGTCCCGTCTCAAACCTATATATAATGATCACAACTAAAGTGGAGCCCATAGAATCGCTCAATCTGAATAATCCAACTGTCAGATTTGATGATCATGTGTCACCCACCTAATAGCAGTCTTACATTCATTGCTAAAATAGTTAATATATATTTAATGCATATTATAGTATTATAAAAACTAACTTGACCCAACTCAACTCAGTTCAAAAATGTAAGACCTGAACCAGTTTGCTAACGGGTCCAAAAGGTGATCCAGACCTGCATAACAGGTTTGGGTCCATTACACGGGCCGGTACCCATTGACAACCCTACAAATAGACCTCAGCATTACAAGTGGGCAGCTAAGCGAAGGTCCCAAAGATGGGGTAATGTAGGCGTCTGCTCGACAGCTAGGATCATCCGACCAGTTGGATTTTATGTGGATACTCCGTTCACATTAACCTTGCACATGCATGACACGTGTATGGAAAGTGAGTGTTTGATGACTTAGATACGACAGTCTATCACAGGATACTTCCTCCGTGAGAAAAAACATATCAGGCCTAGTCAATTTGAGTCCACGGAGACGAAGCAAAAGCCACTTTCTTTGCGTGCGTAGGAAGTGACTGTTAGATGACTTAGATAGGACAGTCTTTCATAAGATACGGAGACAAAGCGAATGCCACTTTCAAGTGAGTGTTTGATGAGTTAGATACTACAGTCTAGCATAGTATACCTCCTCCATAAGAAAAACAAATATCAGGCCGAGTTAATTTGAGCCCACAAAGACATTAATGAAATAGAAAGTGTCTGATGACTTCGATGGGACAGTTTTAGATAGTCTAGCATACCGCCTCCGTAAGAAAAAAATATCAGGCCTAGTCAATTTGAGCCAACCGAGACAAAGCAAATGCCACTTTCTTTGCGTACAGTACACGGTGCAATTTTTTGACCAATCAGACTCTCACGTGTGGAAAACTGACACGTGTACAACATCTAAGCCACTCATCAGGTAGGTCTATTATGTGGATGCTGGGGATTCTAGGTGTACTGGCCCATGGCATGGGCCTGGTGCGAGGATCTTCTCTCCGGTCGACAGCCATGACGATGGGACCAGAATCAGTTGTCAGACTGCGACACTTGTTTTACACAGCTTGTACAACACCCAAGCTCCTTAGGCCCACTACGTTGTATATGCAACATCCACTCTGTCCATCAGATTCTATCTTCAATTATAGTCTCTAGAGAAAAACATCAACTAGAACCACATGTCAGTTGGGCCACATCACAGGGAATAATGTGGATGGAATTTCAACCATAGGTTTGTGTTCGAGGCAGCCATATTGGGTATCTTTCATCAAAACTGTCAATTAATTTTAAATCATACGGATACAGTTAAGGTACGGAAGTAATGCTGATGGAATTCTCAGATAAGTCACACGTCATGAAACTATAGGTTTTAGGAGCGATTTTACATTGATTCCATCGGTGTGGCAATTATCAGTTTTCTATCGATCTGAATATGTGCAGTTCCAATAATGGTTCTGTGTGAGGCTCATAGAGATATAAGACTACAATAGGACATGATGCTAAAGTCAGGCAGATATAAAACTCATATGGGCTATAGCACATGAAACAGTGGGGATCAAACACTCGGGTAGTGACAGAAGTTTTATATCAGGATGATTTTCGTTCCTACAGTTTATGTGAGTGGTAATAATTCTATGAATGGCTTAGATGGCATATAAACATCACGGTCAACTCAGAAAGGTTTCAACAGCGGATGTGATTTTTAAAATCATCAAGTTTGATCTTTCAAAACATATGAACGTAATGTATTTTCCAGGGTCATTTCTCGGACCCCATACAGCACCGGGCATAAAGTTATCTCTCTGCCCGTGTACTGTTGTGTGGGAGCACACGGATTCGGCACTACCCGGCCTGTCCCTCGCTGGGAACAGAGAGAGGCTTTCAGGGGCCACCGTGATGTAAGGTGTTATCCACACAATCCATCCATTTTGCTTTATCAAGTACAAGCTCAAAAACGAAGCAAATCCAAGGCTCAAGTGTACCACACCACAAGATACAATTGTGGTAATGACACCCCAGATGAAACCTTATTAGGGTCATACGTCTGTGATGATTAGTTTTCGTCTAATCTATTCTTAAGGTTACGTAGACTTGAATGAAGGGAAAACACAAATATCAACTTATCTAAATTTTTCGTAGTGTTCTAAAAGTTTTAATCCCTATTTTGTAGTTCAACTTACATTCTCCCTGGAAATACAGAAGTAGACTATCTCAAGGAATTAAGTTGAATGTAGTGTTTCTTTTAAGAGGAGTGATAGAAAATTTACCATCCTCCTGGAAAGAATATAAGAATAAAATAAAACATAAAAAAGAACGGTGTCATATTATAAACGACAATTGTACACATACAAATAGAGGAGGTCAATAAAAACAAGAATAAAAAATGAAAATGCAAATGAAATAGATTCAAAGGTGAATCTTATAGAGTCAAGTCTGAAAAAATATTAACATGAAAATGGGCAAACGTAATAACTATGGTAAGCTTAGATATTATGCTAATGAACGGAAGCTCAAAAAGAAAAATGCAAACTAGCAATTCAAGAAAAAAGAAAATTGTTATAACTGTGAAAAGCTTGGTCATCACATTAAAACCTACAGGCTTAAGAAAAATAAACATAAGTCCTATGCTAATATTGTAAAAATAGTTAATGAGTCCGATATGGTAGTAGTTTTGGTGTCAAAAGTCTTTATTATAAATAAGTTGGAGTGGATGCTAGACGCTGGTACGACTCGGCATATGTGCAAATATCGTAGCATGTTTATCTCATACCAAGTATTAGAAGATGACGAACAAGTGTTTATGGGTAATGATAGAACTTTTTCAGTTGTAGGGAAATGTAAAATACTTCTGAAACTTACTTCTAGGAAGAATATGATGTTGAATGATGTCCTACATGTGCCTGACAATAGAAAAAACTTGGGCTCTGGTTCGTTCCTCAATAAAGTTGGAGTCAAGAAAGTATTTAATTCAAACAAGCTTGTAATGACTAAGAATGAAACTTTTGTGGATAAGGGATACTATAGTGATGGTCTATTCATTGTAAATGTATCCAATGGTGATAATAATAAGATATCCAGTTCCGTTTAATTATATCGTTGAACATTTTTATCTATGGCATAGTAGATTAGGTCATGTGCATGAACGTAGCATTTTTGAAGAAAATGAAAAAGTTAGGTTTATTACCTAATGTATCAAATGAAGAATTCAATAAATGTGAAATGTGTATAGAATCAAAATTCATTATAAAACCCTTTAAACGAATAGAATGATCATCCGTTCCATTAGAATTGATACACAATGACTTAAGTGATTTTAGAAATCACGTGTCTAGAGGTGGGAAAAGATATATATTACATAATATTTGTAAATGACTAGTCTATGTTCACTAAATTATATTTGTTAAGGAATAAAGAAGAAGCTTTAGAAGTTTTCTCTAAGTATAAAACTGAGATTGAAAATCAATTAAATATAAATATTAAAAGACTTGGGATAAATAGAGAATGAGAGTATGAATCTTCTCAATTTCGAGAATTGTATAAAAAGAGTGGAATATTATGAAATTATAACTCCTTACACACCATAACCGAACGAAATAACATAGCGTAAAAATAAAACTCTTAAGGAGATGATGAATGCTATGTTAAATAGTTTAGGCATTCCGTCAAGTATGTAAGGAGATGCAATTCTATTAGCTTGTTATATTCTAAATATGATTCCTTCTAAGTCTTTTAAATAAATACCATACGAACTTGGAAGAACAATGTTCCTAATTATAAATATCTTAAAGTGTGGGGGTATTTTAGCAAAGTTGAATTGCATGAAACTAAGAAAATGAAATTAAGTTCTAAGATGACTGACTGTGTATTTATAGGGTACGTAAAAAACAGTGTAGCGTACAAGTTTCTGGTTCTAAAGACTGAGGATATTATTCTATATCCTAATACAATTATAAAAGCTAAGGATCGATGCAGAGTTTTTTGGGAACATATTCCCTATGAAATCTAAATCTATAACAATAGAGGAAATTAGTGAATTAGATATCGCTTCTACTAATAAAAGTTCTTATGAGCAGGTAGTAAAAGAGATAGAACCAAAAACATTAAAGTTAGAAGAGAAACTAATGTAAGAGATGGTTTTTCACCTTCTTAGTAGAAGATAATCCTACAACCTATATAGAAGCGATTAACTCTTCAGATGCGACCTTCTAAAATGAAGCAATAAATGATGAGTTGGAATATATTATATCCAATAACACTTGAAAACTTGTAAACCTTCCACTTGAAAATAAACCAATAAGCTATAGATGAGTGTTTAGAAAGAATCTAAAATTAGATGAGACTATTGATAAGTTTAAGGCAAGGTTAATTAGCAGAAAAATGTTTTAAACAAAAAGAATGAAGATGTTATTTTGATACATATTCTCCTGTAACTAGGATTAAAACTATAGAGTCTTAATAGCAATAGCTTATATGTATAAATTGGTGGTACACCAGATAGACGTTAAAATGACTTTCCTAAATGGGGACTTAGAAGATGAATTATATATTAAGCAACATGAGAGTTATAGGATATCAGGCAAAGAAAATAAAGTGTATATACTAATTAAGTCACTATATAGTTTAAAATAGGCTGCTAAACAATGGCATGAAAATTTTGATGGTTTTTTGAAATCAAATGATTATTATATAAAGGATGCATATAGTTGTGTATATAGTAATTTTTTTAAAATAATAGTATTATTATATGTCTTTTTGTTAATAACATGCTTATTTTTTGAATTAATATTAAATTAGTTAATGCGGCTAAGAAATTCTTCTCATATAAATTTGACATGAAAAACTTAGAAAATGCTAATGTAATATTAGGTATTGATATAACCAAGAGATGGTGGTCTTGTATTATCGCAATCTCATTACGTTGAAAAACTATTGAGAAAGTTTGACCATTTTGACTGTATACCCGTTAATACACCTTATGATTACAATGTGACTATTGTTGCGCAGCACGCCAACGACGCAGTGAGCGTAGATCCAATCTCAGGCCTCACCCGCAAATGATAAACAAGAAGAAATATAAACTCTCCCTTGAAAGTACAAAGAAAATCCCTTGCCCACACCTTAAAAATATTTTCCAATATTCACCTTAACCCTAGAATAACCCTAGAGACCCCAATTTATAGTTTTGACAACTTCCCTATCGCATCCCAGTTGCGAAAGGACTTGCGACACGAAATCTGCCAAACTCCTTTGGCATCCCAATTGCGAAAGGACTTGCGACATGAAATCTGAGAAACTCCTTTCGCATCCCAGTTGCGAAAGGACTTGTGACACGAAATCCGCGCAACCTCGACTGGTCGTGGGCGGCCCCAGATGTGACTCCACTTCTCAACAATCTCCCACTTGGAGACACATCGCCGTAAACCTTTGTCTTCTTCATCCGAAGTGCACGACCTCCCCGTCTTCAAATCTGAAGACCAATTAAAGTTGAATAGAGCTTCAACTTCTCCCTTGTAACCGCCTTGGTCAGCATATCCACAGGATTCGTACTTGTATGAATCTTCTCCAGAGCAATCGATCCATCTTCCAGTAACGAACGTATGAAGTGATATCTGATGGCAATATGCTTGGTCCTTGAATGAAATGCTGAATTCTTAGCCAAATGTATTGCACTCTGACTGTCACTGTACAGCTTGCAATCTGCTTGCTTCTTACCCAACTCTTCCATAAAACCTTGCATTCACACCATCTCCTTGCATGCTTCTGTAGCCGCAACATATTCTGCTTCTGTCGTACTGATAGATACTATCTTTTGTAACAGAGAGACCCAATTGATTGCAGCACTACCCAGAGTAAAAAATAACCTGTAGTGCTTCTTCTACTGTTGATATCTCCTGCCAAATCTGAATCCACGTAGCCTTGTAACTTGATTTCCGATCCACTATAACACGGCCCTACGTCCTTAGTACCTACCAAGTACCTAAGGATCCACTTCACAGCTTCCCAATGTTCCTTCCCGGGGTTGTTCATGAACCTGCTAACAACTCCCACTGCTTGAGCAATGTCTGGCCTCGTGCTCACCATAGCATACATAAGACTCCCAATAGCTGACGCGTATGGGACTTTAGTCATGTAGTCCTGTTCCTCCTGCGTCTTTGTACCTTGCTCCTTAGATAGCTTGAAGTGGTTAGCTAATGGAGTGCTAACCGGCTTAGCACCTCCCATATTGAATCGATCAAGTACCTTGGCTATGTACTCTGCCTGTGACAAAACTAATTTCTTGTTTTCCCTGTCACGCTTTATCCTCATGCCTAGGATTTATTTTGCAACTCCTAAATCCTTCATGGAAAATTCTCTAGACAATTGTCTTTTGAGATCTGAGATGTCCTTCATGCTTGAACCGGCCACAAGCATATCATCAACGTACAGAAGAAGGATGATGTAAGACGTATCAAACTTCTTCAAGTAACAACAGTGGTCTGCATGACATCTCCTAAAGCCGTTTCCCGACATGAAACTGTCGAACTTCTTGTACCACTACCTCGGGGCCTGCTTCAGGCCATATAAACTCTTATTCAGTCTGCACACCTTGTTCTCCTTTCCTGATGTCATGTATCCTGTCGGGTGATGCATGTATATCTCTTCTTCAAGGTCCCCATGAAGAAAGGCTGTCTTAACATCTAGCTGCTCTAGATGTAAGTCCTCTGTAGCCACTATACTCAAGACCATGTGAATCGTAGACATTTTCACTACCGGTAAAAATATTTAAGTGAAATCGATAGCTGCCTTTTGTTAAAACCCTTTCACAACCAATCTGGCCTTGTACCATTTCGAACCATCGTGCTCCTTCTTTAGTCTGTAAACCCACTTGTTATGAAGAGCTTTCTTACCCTTGGGTAGAGTGACTAGCTCCCATGTACGATTAGACTCAAGAGAGTCCATCTCATCATCCATGGCCTGCTCCCACTTAACCCGTATATCTGACTGTAACGCCTCTTCAAAACACTCTGGCTCACCATTATCCGTCAGTAGTAGATAATGTAAGGAGGGTGAGTATCGGGCCGTGGGTCTCTTCTCCCGAGTAGACCTCCTCACAACCGGTGTATGCGGCTCTGCCTCATCCTGTGGCGCTGTAACACCCATGTCCGGTAACTCTTCCAACTCTACGAATTTCTTTTTCTCGGCCTTATTTTCCTGCACACTGTCCTTATGCATCACTTTTTCATTGAAGACTACGTCCTTGCTTCTGATGATTTTCCTATTTTCTGCATTCCAGAACCTGCAGACAAAATCATGCTGCCCATAGTCTATAAATGTGCACCTCCTGAACTTCACATCCAGCTTGTTTCTGTGCTCTGCATCAATGTGAACATATGAAGTGCAACCGAACACTCTGAGATGTGCAAGGGTCACTTCCTTCCCAGTCCACGCTTCTTCTGGTAGCCCACCATCCAATGGTGCTGAGAGACTTCTATTGATGAGATATGCGGTAGTATTCACAACATCTGCCCAAAAAGTCTTGGGCAATCCTGCATGTAACCTCATGCTCCTAGCGTGCTCAAGGATGGTCCTGTTAATACGCTCAGCCACACCATTCTGTCGTGGTGTCCCTGGAATCATTTTCTGATGTTTGATTCCATTTGCTGCACAATACTCCTTAAACCTCTTATCACAATACTCTCCCCCATTGTCAGATCTGAGACACTTTACTGTTTTACCTGTCTCATTTTCTACCATAACTTTCCACTTCTTAAATACATCAAATACATCAGATTTATGTTTTAAGAAGTAGACCCACAGTTTTCTACTACCATCATTAATAAAGGTAACAAAATAACGTGAGCCACCAAGAGATAATACCTGTGCCATTCCCCACACATCAGTGTGTACAAGCTCCAATAGATGTGTCTTTGGAACGCGTCCCGTCTTCTTGAAGCTTACCCTCTTCTGCTTGCCATACACGCAGTCCTCTCAGAATTCCAGGTCAATAGACTTCAGCCCTGGTAGCTTCCCTTTTGACAATAACACTTTCATCCCTTTCTCACTCATATGTCCTAGCCTCTGATGTCATAACTGCCCATTTACTCCAGTTGATGCGATTGCGAGTGAACTATACGATCCTGAAGTCACGTACCAAGTATATTCCTTTTTGCCTCGAGATATTACCAAGACACCTTTTGTGATCTTCTAGGAGTTACTGGTGAATGTCGTCACATAACTGGTATCGGCCAACTGTCCCGTTGAGATCAAATTACGTTTCAAACTCGGTACATGTCTGACATCCTTCAATTTCAAGACCGTTCTGCCTTTCTGATTTACATGAACATCCCCCTTTCCAACAATATTGCATGACTCATCATCACCCTGGTAGACTCTCCCAAAGTCACCTGACACATAATCACGCAGAACTTCCTTACACGAAGTAGCATGAAACGAAGCACCTGAGTCTATAACCCAAGACTCATTCCTCGCATCAAGAGACAAGATCAACGCCTCTGTGTCGCTCTCCTCAGACAGATTCATAGAATCCTTCCCGCCTTGAGAGCTTCCTTCTTATTTCTTGAGCGCCATGCAATCACGTTTCATGTGCCCCTTCTTGCCGCAATGCCAACACCCGTCTTTGTCTTTCGGTCCATTAGACTTCTTTCTTGACTTAGAACGCCCGTGTTTATTGCCTCCTTTGTTCAGCGATCTTCCTCTTCCTTCAACGTTTAGAGCATTCCCTGAATCCCCTGAAACTCCTAATGCCTTCCTTCTAGATTCTTCGCTGAGAATTAGACCGGCCACATCATCAAATTTTAGCTTTGTCGATCCTGAAGAATTGCTCACAGCAATCACCAAACCATCCCAACTATCTGGTAAACTGGATAAGATCAATAATGCCCTGACCTCATCCTCAAAAGCAATGCCAACGGATTCCAACTGGCTCGTGACTGTATTGAACTCGTTTAGATGTTCAGCCACGCTCCTACCATCTGACATCTTCATGTTGAATAGTTGTTTCATAAGATGAACCTTGTTGGATGCTGAAGGCTTTTCATACATGGTGGCTAGGGCTTCCATTAATTCTTTTGTCGTTTTTACCTTGGATATATTGAAGGCGACGCTCTTAGACAAAGAGAGTCGGATCGTTCCTAAAGCCTTCCTATCCAGTAAAAATCATTCATCATCTGTCATCTTTTCTGGTTTATTCTCTTTTCCTCCTAGAGGAATATAGAGGTCCTTCTGATACAGATAATCCTCTATCTGCATCTTCCAGAAGGTAAAGTTTGAACCATCAAACTTCTCAATTCTAGTTTTCCCATCTTCCGTTATCGCTTCCAATAGAACTAAACCAATACTCTGATACCAGTTGTTGCGCAGCACGCCAACGACGCAGTGAGCCTAGATCCAATCTCAGGCCTCACCCACAAACGATAAACAGGAAGAAATATAAACTCTCCCTTGGAAGTACAGAGAAAATCCCTTGCCCACACCTTAGAAATATTTCCCAATATTCACCTTAACCCTAGAATAACCCTAGGGACCCCAATTTATAGTTTTGACAACTTTCCTTTCGCATCCCAGTTGCAAAAGGACTTGTGACACGAAATCGGCGAAACTCCTTTCGCATCCCAGTTGTGAAAGGACTTACGACACGAAATCCGCAAAACTCCTTTCGCATCCCAGTTGCGAAAGGACTTGCGACACGAAATCTGCACAACCTCGACTGGTCGTGGGCGGCCCCAGATGTGGCTCCACTTCTCATCAACTATTGTAAAAAATACATGTAGTAGTACGTATCAATTGGAATATTTCTGGATAATTGGTATCTTCATGTATCTAACAAACTACACTAGATCAGACATAACTTTTGCAGTAGGAATGATAAGTAGATATACGTATAATTTTGAAAAAGAGCATTGGAATGCCTTTTCTAGGATACTTGGATACCTAAAAGGCAGTATGGCCTTATGGTTTTATATTATAATGGTTATCTTGCTGTAGTAAAAAGATACAATGATGTTAAATGGATCATTGATTCAAATGAAACAAAATTCACTAGCAAATATGTCTTCACTTTAGTTGGATGAGCAGTCTCTTGGAAGTCTACCAAGCAGACGTGTATTGCTCTATCAAATATGGAATTCGAGTTTATTGCTTTAGAAAATGTTAGATCTGAAGTTGAGCGACTTAGAAATCTCTTAATTAATGTACTGTTGTGGCCAACACTTGTATTGGTTGTATTTATTCATTGTGATTGTTAAGCAGTTATAGAAAAATAAAGACAAAAATATATAATGAAAAGAGAAGGTATATTAGACTAAAACATAACATAGTGAAACACATGTTGCGTGATGGAGTCATATCTATTGACTTTGTGATGTCAGAAAAGAATCCGATAGATCCTCTGACCAAATGACAATCTAAAAGATTAGTCGATTATACATCGAAGGGAATGTGGCTAAGTCTAATATATGATCTGTCAGTGTTGCAACCCAACCTATCATATTTATTGACTTTGTAAAGTCAAAAAAGAATTTGACAGATCCTCTAACCAAAGGACAATATAAAAGATTAGTCAATAATAAATCGGGAATGGGGATAAGCCTAATATATGAGCTGATAGTGTCGGCAACCCAACCTATACAAGTGAAGATCCCATGAAATATGTTCAATAGATAAACAACAAGACACAAGGTTAATGATTACACTGATATAAATGAACTCCTTCTATGTTGTAATAGTGAGAGCAGTAGCGCAGAAGGATGAGTTTTTGAAACTCTTAATGAATCTATAGCTATATATTTTGTGGTGTATACAATTGTTGCATATACTTAATATAATTTACCTATGTGGGTGTAGAAGTGGAAGCCTCTTCCTATGAGAATCTAGGTGAATTTTCTAGAGTACTTATGAAATCTAGGTAATGGTGTATGACCGAAAAGCACCAAACCGCAAAATCACTTACAGACAGAGTTGTACACGAGTCGAACCAAGTCGATCTTGACACAACTCTACTCGACTCAACCAAAGCCAACTCGAACTCGAACTCGGATTGACTTGGTCCTCGAGCATGACTGGCCAACTAGGCTCGGTTCGGTCAGTAGCTCGAGCCAGCTCCAATCGAGTTCGAGCTTGTGTGACTTTTTCTCAAACACATAGTTTGCATCTTCAATCTCCCACACTTTGAATTCAAATTGGTAAGAGTGTTTTACAGGCATTTCATCAAACACTTGGCGTGTAGATTAAGATTAATATATAAGGCAGTCCTGTAATGTAAAGTGTTTTTTGGGAATTTATTTCTTCAATCTTCCCTTAAATACTCATTTCAAGAATACCCTGATATGAGGGTAGTCCAAGAAACAACACTTCGTTAAGGCATTTCATCAAACACTCTACGAGATGCATTAAGATCAAAATGACAAAGTCATCGAGCCAATTCAATTTGAGCTCAGGCAAGCTCGAACTTGGCTTAAAAAATTTTTGAACTTTAAAAACGTGCTCGACTCGGTCCGAATTCAGTTTCGAGTCGAGGTGAGTCGAGCGGTTTCAAGTCAAGTCGAGAGAGCTGACCAAGCTAACTCGACTCATATATAACTCTACTTGCAAAAGAAAAGTTGTGTGAGTGGCATGTACTTGCAATTTACATAAAAATGATTCATGTTCAAAACTATGGTCTCACCTAATTCCTGTAAATATATCTTGCTTACTATAATGTCGGTTCAATTCTATGGTGATATCAACACCATTGTACAACTATTACACGTTAACCCGAAATATATTTTTATTATTATTTTGAAACATGTGGGGGATTGTTGTATTTTGTTTCGAAATATATATATATATATATATATATATATATATATATATATATATATATATATATATATATATATATAATATATATATATATATATAAAGGGAATTACAAATATTTCAGTTTCCCTTTAAATTTGAAATTCAATTGCCTTTGGGTTGTGGGTTTAGTTTGACATTGGATTTTTTAAAGAAAGTTTTCATGTATATAAGATAGCCTTTTTTTCCCTGGGGGGGGGGGGTTCCATGTTAATAGCTCTAATATATGATATTAAACACATGCATGCACGTGCCGAGCCGAGTTGTGCCGAGTCTGTCGTGTTGAACTGAGCCCCAGTTTGAGTCCACATACTCGTGCATGGTGGCTCGAGCCAAGCCATAGCTACAGGTGCGAGTGTACTAGCGCGAGTGTGTGTGTGTGTGTGTGTGTGTGTGTGTGTGTGTGTGTGTGTGTGTGTGTGTGTGTGTGTGTGGTATGGGTAATTAATGAACTTTATTTTGTGAGAGTGTACTTGCTCTTGTGCCGAGAGATATGGCTGGTCGATTGATCGCACCTGTTGGGTTTAAATCTAAACGAAAAATATATTTTCAAAAGGATGCCTAATGCTCCACTTTAGAGTCTATTTAAGGACTTTCATTCCATTTTAAAAAACTAAATGAAAATCATTTATGCTTTCTAGTGAAAATCTCTTGTTCCGTTTTGTTTAATGAGTTTTTGGTTGCAGAGTTCGTCACTGAGTTAACTCAACATTTTCATATTAAACTACAAGTGGTTCGAACTCGTGTACAGTGAGTACACCATTGGGACTAGGTCATAGTTGTTGTATCCTAAGAGGTCGATTTCTTTGGATACCTGTTGCACTTGGGACACTGTCTAAGGAGAGAAAATTCTATTTCAAGCCAAGTGACTCACATTACCCCTCGATTCAACTCTATAAGTCTTCTATTTCATTTCTTTTATTTTCTTTTTGGTATTTTATTTTTAATAGTATATTTGTAACATTATGGGTTTTCACTATTTTGGATTTGAAAAATTCTCATTTTTTTGTTGTTGCTAGAATTAGCTTATTTTGTCACTTACTGACCTTTAACCTAATGTTATCATATACGCGGGTGTTACGAGTAAAGAACTACATAAATTCGATTAATAAGCATGGGAAGCTAATGAATATGCCCATCAACGAAATCTTGGAACCTTGTGACCTATTCATCTAGGGTCCAGATCTAGCTGATTTATTATTGACTAATCAAGACAATCGTAACTAAATAAAGACCTACCTAAAGCCAAGGCAAATAGGGGTCGATCTTGATTGACAAACTAAACTGACCTAATTACTCTTTTAGCCTAATAACTAACAGTTTACGGTGGTTAGGATTGAATCGCTATTTCCACTAATTATGACTAGTATGGGGTACATGAGTTTAGGATTTGCCCAAGTTTTAGGCTCTTGTCTTATTTTAGTCTTACAAAATAGATGGACAGAATGAATTTGTCACGAACATCTCTATGGGCTCCACACAACCTTGGGCACAGAAGGTGTTCACTCCCCAAGTATAGGGTTGTGATGTAGTAATAACTCGGTAAGACCGAGGTCGAATCCACAGGGACTGAAACCTGTACGTAATCTGAAAGTAACCAGAATTAGAACTAGAAAAAGATGAAATCTAAACCAAAAGGATACGAGGGAATAATGGTGAAATATTACTCTAAAAACTTGTGGAAATCAGAGGTAGGGAACTAGGGTGCCAAGGATCCACTTGTAGAGATCAGGGAGAACTACACTTGATTCATGAAAATCAACTGAACTTCCTTTGATATAGTTTTCAAGAGATAAGATAGATGTAAATTAGAATGGATTCCATCACAAAACCATGCCCATGAGACAGAGCAAACAATAGAAATAAACCAATTCACAGCTAATCTGAGTGATGTATGAATGTTAGGAAGAGTTCCGTCATTTCACCATGTCTAAGGGGCGATGGTGAACAACAGGGCATCCTAGCTTCATAATCACAAGAAAAGAACAGGAAATACTCAAGCCATCGCAGATCTACTGTAATGTAAGTCACAATAAACCATTAAAAACTAGAATTATTCCTGTTATTCAAAACTAGAATCAACAGAGTTCATGGCATGAATCAAACGTAGGATCAACCCCATCACGCCACAAGCTTCACCTCTTAGCCCTAGCTAAGAGGTTCAGCCCACATGATGGGCTGGATCCCCTAAAAAAAACAAACACAAGAAAAAGAAAAACCACACTAAATGCCTCTCCCCTTCACGTTCAAGCCCAAGCCGTCGTCGTCCCATCTCACGTTCTCTCTCTCTTTCTTATAGGCTGATACCGTTCGTGGAGAGCTCTGTTTTGAAGAGAACAAGGAGTCACGCCTCCTCTTCGCAGCAACAGCACAAACGGATCCAGTTTCCGCAAGGAGAGGCGGTCGGTGAGAAGGAGTTACGCACTCCTCTTTACGCTGAAGCTTGGTAGGGTCCACAAACAGGTTCTAATGAGAAATCTGATCCGCTCATTTGATTCCCAGCGAAAAAAAAGTAAGGAAAGGTGGGTTTCTTTCAAATTTGGCGTGGTCCATTCTAGCAAATCCTCTCGCCGTTCGTCTTGATTTTGGACGATCAAAAACAGATCTCCAATACCTTTTGACATTCGACACCTAGGCATGAGTGATAGGAGCCTCTTGAATCTCATGGACGGTTTGGATTGTACATATGGATGATGGGTGGGGCCCACAACGTGAATCAGCGTCGGCAGAGCCTTCGCAGTCGTCCGCTGAGATCTTGGTGGGCCCCAAGCAGCTATCATGTTGAGAAATCCACTCCGACCGTTGGATTCGGCTCGGAAAACGGTCGAAAGTGACGCGGTCCGGATTGATTTCGACGTGGCCCACCAAGACTTTTACCTCAGCCATCCATCCTGCTTTTTTTCATCGATCAACGTCCGTACACATGCATGGGATCAAACGGACATCTAGGCGAGGGTCACACCCACCCTAGAGATGCAATGGACGGTCAGATCTGCCAACAGGATAACGCGTGGGCCCCACAACTGAAAAACGGACGGACAGCGTAAAGACGCTGTCCGTTTTAGAATTTCCGGATTTTTAGTCGGTCAGCGACCGCTGACCGACATTAATTCTTCTCGTGCACCGCCTGTGTACTTGCACAAGGTCACTCACCATGCAAGGTGAGGTCCATTTTGATGTTTTTGAGAGATCTGCTCCATCCATACACTTTTTCACCTCCTTTAATGGGTCGAACCCAAGTTTGAAGCATATCCAGACTTTGGGCGGGCCGCAAATCATGATTTTAGGGGCTGATTTGCTTGTTGGACCACTTCTACAAAGATCTGGGAGGTAAAATTCGACGTGTACGGTTATTTTATGTCCCTCAGACCATGTATGAAGTTTCGGGCCGATCGGATGGTGAAAACCCTGTGATCTTGCATTCTGGCTGACTTTCAGGCCTCTTCATCGTGAGTGGCTGGAATTTCTATGATCTTTGACGTGTAAATCCTTGATCTTGGTCCCATGGAGCCCCATCCAATGCCTTGGTGATGCCCAAACCTTAAATCCACGCTTTTAACACCATATTTCCATCCAAGCTTGTAAATACACCCTGCATCACAATTACGATTAAACGGGCCATTAAACAGTGTCATGCTCATAAATCCAGGTAATAACTAGGGTCTGATATGCAATATTTGACCCTCAACACAACCCCCAACCAGCATTTTGCTAGTCCCGAGCAAAATATGCGAAAATAAGTTGAGAATTACAGGACAATTTCTATGCAACCGAGTGAAATCTTGAAAAAACGATTTAGATACAAGAAATCTAAGATTCATGATTGTTAGGCATTATTTTCTCCTAGACTCAAGCACACGGTAAACTTCATAATTAAGTTCAAAGTATTAATCCATCAATTAGAACAATTCTAAACATTGAATTCCATAGATGTATAATCTAATATCGACTTATCAACATTAAAATTTACTTCTCTATTTCAGGATATCATTGGTAACCAATAAGAGAATTCATAATAACTAAAACTTGCCTCACACATCATTTTTTTCATTCTTTTAGTTTTTAATTTTTTTCCATTAAAAGTAACGCCAAGAAGGGGAATCAAATCATCACCCATAGGGGGCAAACCTATGGTGAAGACTGTACACCCAACCCTTTTTCACATATCATCCATGGGGAATCAAATCCTCACTTATAGGGAGCAAACCTATAGTGAAGATTATTCGCCCAACCCTTTCCAAAGGTATCCTTTTTTTTTTTTTTTTGTAACTGGGTATTTTCTTTTTGTTTCATTCTTCTTATTGAACATGATGGCCAAATTCCCCAGGTTGGTTCCTTCCATGCTTAATGATCACCAAGTTAATCCTTAAATATCGAACTGAACCTTTAATGCGCAAGCGAGATGTGTTTTGTGCAATCATGACTCAATCAATATTTTGAAACCTCTAACCATGGATTAATAGTTCGAACTTAACTGTGAAGTTTAACAGATAACTGAATCCAAGAGTCATAAATTACCAACATCATGTATCTTGTAAGTCTAAATTCCAGAAAAATTTAAAAATTTCACAATTTCTGCTCAAGACCAAGAAAACACTGATTAGGAAACCTAATCCCCCACCCCCAACCTAAAATCTACATTGCCCTCAATGTAACAGATATGAGCATGCAATGCACATGAGACAATGAAATTGAAAGAGAAGTGATGGAAAGATAGTACCTAGACGAAGGACTCAAGAGGCTTTTCCAAAGATATCAGCGAGAGAGTAAGTCAGCGTACGAGAGAAAACACAAAAACAAACTATCTTAAAACAACTCAGAAAGTAAACTAACCTAGTGGCATAAAACCATATAACCTAGAACGATATAAGCAAACTACCCTAGTCCTATGAAAGTAGGGAAAAACTACTCAATCATGCTGCAAGGTTCCTCCTCCGGCCAATATCTTGATAAGTTTCTCAGTAAATTCCTCAACAGGATCATCCAAAAGCCCATCTTGCAATAAGCTTGAATGCCCTGGAGCATGAATGTCCAGAGAAACTTGTGTACCTTAGCAAAGATTTGTCGTTGATTCGCCTGAGGTATCCAAAGTATATATGATTCACCTATGTCAGAAAAAGTCTCAGAATTAGTATCCCATGGTGAAGCAGAGACTGCAGGTAGATAAAATTCAAAAGAATTCTCAGAAAGTAATGTAGTCTCAACACATTCCGAAGTTTCAGACTTCGGTTCAATTTTCAGCTCCTCTTCCTGTAATGGTAAACATTCAGGCTCTGGGGAAAGAGGGGCTTCAGAATGAGGGTGCTCTCGGTTAGTAACAACTACCGAGATAGTCTCTTGCAAGGCATCCACTATTTCTTTAATCATAGGATCATTCGAATATGAAAAGTATGCCGCGCAATCATCCAAAGAATTGGAAAATTCAGCTGAGAGTGACTCGTCTCCTGCATCGAAGTCTGTGATGATTTGTCCAAGGATTTCATCGTCTTTTGAAGTGGATGGTCGCATGCTCGCTTGCTCTTGCCCTTCAAAGACAGATAGACAATCAATAGGCGAAGAATTAATGTAGAGACTCTGGTCATTGAAGCTACTCAGTGGAGGCATTGAATCGTCTAAAGTGTGTAGCTCAGATTGTGGCCTCAACTGGGTAGTTTCAAATTCCAGAGTTATATCAAGCAAGGCATCCATCGCCCGAATCATATCATCATTCAATTCAGGGCAGTGGTCCAAATATGCATCACAAGGGTTGGAAGGGTTAGTTGAAATTGGTTCATTCTCCACATTCAAATCAGTCATGTCAGGCAGGTGGAGTAGATCATTATGGTTGACAACTTCCTGAACCTCGTGATCATTGGCAGGGGCCACACTTGAGATTGAATCCCAATACTCATCATCGTCCAGTTCCGTGCAGTGTGCACTTGGGATGGGATCACATCCTCACATTCTATTCTAGGTTGGGTTGAGGTTCAAATAAACTAACCTCTACCTCATCAGTGTAATCATGTGTGTCATGTGAGTGAAGTGTGCCACTATCATTAATTTGAAAGATACCCACGTCTCTTGATCATTCCTTTGGACAGTCATCGAGATCGACTCATCGGGAAATTGAACCATCTGCTCATTAATGGAATCTAATTCCTCATTCGTAATTTCAGTTTCTGCCACAAGCGAGTTATGATCATTTTCTTTGCAATGTGCTTCTAGATCGGGATGAAGCTGGGGTAACCTAGCCTCTTCCTTCTCCATAAGATGTGACTGAATTATTGGAATTGAGGATTTGAGCAATTCGCATGATTGTATGAAAAGTTGATTGAACTGCTCTTGTGCTTTCATGAGCTTCTGAAGTGAGTCCTCTTGGATTGTTTCTGATTGGGTTTCACAAGGAGAGGACCCAAGAAAATTATCACTATGATATATAGCTGGTTCAGCTTCCCGACATTGATGTTTCCACTGGTTATAGTCATACGGATCATAGGTGGGAGAATCTGATGGTTGGTAATACTTATTATCACTCATAATATAATCACGCATTGTTTTCTTTTTCTCAGATGGGTGATAATAATTCTCACTCCCATAGTTATGAAACCCCAACATTCACGTACTGTTTTTTAATCCGTGGGGTGTAATTGTTTTCCCGTATATGATCGCGTAAAGACTTTTAACCGATGGAGTGTTATGCTCAGGTCGGTTCTCGATGATTGGTTCAGGAATAATCTGAGACATAGGTTGATGTTATCATAATCATCATACATCCCTTCGCATTGTTTCGCATGCTCCAAAGCTATCTCAGCATATTGACGTTCCCACTCGTGCATATACATGGTGAAACCCTCAATCTAAATCTAATCCTAAGAAAAATAGATGAAAAGATCCTACAGCAGTATGGAAAGTAAAAGGAGGAGGAGTTAGAAGGAAGGTACCAAATAGAAGTTCCTATGTTAAGATCCTGCAAAAGAAAACAAAAGAGATTAGTTTCTAAAATAGAAAGTCTAAAGTAGAAAGTTCCTACAATTGAAATAGAAAGTTAGTTTCTAAAAAGAATACCTAGAATAAGAAAGTTTCTAAAAATAAAATAAAAGAAAGATGAGTTAGTTTCTAAAGTTAGAAAGAGTTTCTAAAAAGGGAAACAACTAACCTAGTTTCTAAAAACAAAAGAGGAAAGTTCTTAAAAATAAATAAAATAAATTCTAAAAAAAATAATTAGGAAAGTTCTAAGCCTAAAGTTAGAAAATTCTAAATTAGAAATCCTAACCCTAAAATAGAAAGTAGAAATTAGAAAGTGCTTACCGAATTAGAAATTTCTATAAAGCCTACAAAACAGGAAAGTTAGTTTCTAAAAGAAGGTCTATAAATAGAAAATTTCTAAAAATTAAATAGGAAGAAAGTTAGATTCTAAAAGAGTGAGAATTAGAAACTTGCTAAAAAGGAAGACAAATCCTAATCTAGAAAAATAGAAAGGAAGAAATTAAGAAAGGAATTACCAAATTAGAAGCCTATCTCAAAATCCTACAAAACGGGAAGTTGGGTTAGTTTCTAAAAAGGGAAAAACTATATAAAAATAGAAAGTTACGTGAAAGAAAATTTCTAAAAATTAGAGGAAAACCTGGAATTAGAAAATTCTAAAAATAAACCCTAAAAATCAGAAAAGTCCTAATCTTAAACTAATTCTAAAACTAGTTAACTTCAGGAAACGTAGCCTTCAATCCGGCAACGGCGCCAAAAACTTGTTCACTCCCCAAGTATAGGGTTGTGATGTAGTAATAACTCGGTAAGACCGAGGTCGAATCCACAGGGACTGAAACCTGTACGTAATCTGAAAGTAACCAGAATTAGAACTAGAAAAAGATGAAATCTAAACAAAAGGATACGAGGAATAATGGTGAAATATTACTCTAAAAACTTGTGGAAATCAGAGGTAGGGAAATAGGGTGCCAAGGATCCACTTGTAGAGATCAGGGAGAACTACACTTGATTCATGAAAATCAACTGAACTTCCTTTGATATAGTTTTCAAGAGATAAGAAGATGTAAATTAGAATGGATTCCATCACAAAACCATGCCCATGAGACAGAGCAAACAATAGAAATAAACCAATTCACAGCTAATCTGAGTGATGTATGAATGTTAGGAAGAGTTCCGTCATTTCACCATGTCTAAGGGGCGATGGTGAACAACAGGGCATCCTAGCTTCATAATCACAAGAAAAGAACAGGAAATACTCAAGCCATCGCAGATCTACTGTAATGTAAGTCACAATAAACCATTAAAAACTAGAATTATTCCTGTTATTCAAAACTAGAATCAACAGAGTTCATGGCATGAATCAAACGTAGGATCAACCCCATCACGCCACAAGCTTCACCTCTTAGCCCTAGCTAAGAGGTTCAGCCCAACATGATGGGCTGGATCCCCTAAAAAAAACAAAACAAAAGAAAAAGAAAAACCACAACTAAATGCCTCTCCCCTTCACATTCAAGCCCAAGCCGTCGGTCCCATCTCACGTTCTCTCTCTCTTTCTTATAGGCTGATACCGTTCGTGGAGAGCTCTGTTTTGAAGAGAACAAGGAGTCACGCCCTCCTCTTTCGCAGCAACAGCACAAACGGATCCAGTTTCCGCAAGGAGAGGCGGTCGGTGAGAAGGAGTTACGCACTCCTCTTTACGCTGAAGCTTGGTAGGGTCCACAAACAGGTTCTAATGAGAAATCTGATCCGCTCATTTGATTCCCAGCGAAAAAAAAGTAAGGAAAGGTGGGTTTCTTTCAAATTTGGCGTGGTCCATTCTAGCAAATCCTCTCGCCGTTCGTCTTGATTTTGGACGATCAAAAACAGATCTCCAATACCTTTTGACATTTCGACACCTAGGCATGAGTGATAGGAGCCTCTTGAATCTCATGGACGGTTTGGATTGTACATATGGATGATGGGTGGGGCCCACAACGTGAATCAGCGTCGGCAGAGCCTTCGCAGTCGTCCGCTGAGATCTTGGTGGGCCCCAAGCAGCTATCATGTTGAGAAATCCACTCCGACCGTTGGATTCGGCTCGGAAAACCGGTCGAAAGTGACGCGGTCCGGATTGATTTCGACGTGGCCCACCAAGACTTTTACCTCAGCCATCCATCCTGCTTTTTTTCATCGATCAACGTCCGTACACATGCATGGGATCAAACGGACATCTAGGCGAGGGTCACACCCACCCTAGAGATGCAATGGACGGTTCAGATCTGCCAACAGGATAACGCGTGGGCCCCACAACTGAAAAATGGACGGACAGCGTAAAGACGCTGTCCGTTTTAGAATTTCCGGATTTTTAGTCGGTCAGCGACCGCTGACCGACATTAATTCTTCTCGTGCACCGCCTGTGTACTTGCACAAGGTGCACTCACCATGCAAGGTGAGGTCCATTTTGATGTTTTTGAGAGATCTGCTCCATCCATACACTTTTTCACCTCCTTTAATGGGTCGAACCCAAGTTTGAAGCATATCCAGACTTTGGGCGGGCCGCAAATCATGATTTTAGGGGCTGATTTGCTTGTTGGACCACTTCTACAAAGATCTGGGAGGTAAAATTCGACGTGTACGGTTATTTTATGTCCCTCAGACCATGTATGAAGTTTCGGGCCGATCGGATGGTGAAAACCCTGTGATCTTGCATTCTGGTTGACTTTCAGGCCTCTTCATCGTGAGTGGCTGGAATTTCTATGATCTTTGACGTGTAAATCCTTGATCTTGGTCCCATGGAGCCCCATCCAATGCCTTGGTGATGCCCAAACCTTAAATCCACGCTTTTAACACCATATTTCCATCCAAGCTTGTAAATACACCCTGCATCACAATTACGATTAAACGGGCCATTAAACAGTGTCATGCTCATAAATCCAGGTAATAACTAGGGTCTGATATGCAATATTTGACCCTCAACAGAAGGACATAGGCAATCGACTCCCATTGTTGTTGTGGTACCAATATAAGAAAGACTTTTATCCGTTAACAATAGTTGATACTCAACACCCAGAAATTCTAAAATCAGAGTATAAGTAACTAAGATAAAACCTGAATATGGAAGGTTGCATTGTAGCAAGGCGTGCAATAAGTATTTCACCGGACTACCATGCTACTCATCTGCTCTCAAGTCGAGTTGCAACTCGCTAGAGTTGGGAGTGAATTGGCTCGCCTCGCCCAGACAGGGGTGACTCATCTGATTGAGTCAGACTGAGTCCAAATCAACTCAAATGAGTCGCATTTAACTCATCTGATTCATTTATTCATAGACCAGAGTGTAAATCAGGTTGAGACTCCACACGTGTTTAAAAGATTGGGTCTAGTTAGTAATTGAGCTGGGTAGGGGTCAAGCTCATTGTCCTTAATATCTGGTCAAGTCGGGCTAGCTTTGTCAATGTGCTTGGCTTGAGGCTGGAGTCGTCCCAGATTTTGAACTATTTGGGCTTTGCCGAGCCTACGCCCAAACCACTGATAGCCCTAGGTCGGGCTTGGTCTACTACAAGCAACCCAGGCTAAAGTCATTAGCCATGGCCCTCCTAAGTCTTAAGCTCACTTAACAGGGCCACTACAAGAAAGAGGGTTTTTAGCGACGAAATACATTTTTGTCGCGAAAAGTCATTTTTAGCGACGAAATAAATTTTCATCGCTAAAAGTGCACTTTTAGCGACGAAAATTTTCATAGCTAAAAATTGTGTATTAGACTTTTAGTGACAAAAATTTTCGTCGCTAAATGCTCCAAACATTTTTCCACGATTTTGCATTTAAATTAGTTTTAGCTGCGACTGTAACGCCCCAGACTCAGTAACCGGACTCACAAGGATTCCGATGACCGGCTCTGAACGCAACAGCCTCCATAGTACCCCATTCTCGGCTCTTGAGGCAGGTTCCGATCCTGGGATCCTACAAGGAGGATTTTCATAACAGTATAATCATTCCAATATGAGCATACCCAAGATCACAGTAAGAACATCTGAGAATAACAAAGGCACACATCGCAAAATCCACTATAAACTTGAACTTTTACAATCATCCATAAGGTCCAAAAGGACATACATGAGATAAAAGGAAAAGAGAGAAAGGTCAGCAACACTGGAGTCCTCAAATGCTCAGCTCTACTCCATGCTCTACTGCTATGTTGCCTGCCTAGAGTATCCTGCACGCATCAATCGTGCATAAGCTTATAGAAGCTTAGAGGGTGGGTAGGTGTGTGATAATGGTGCACAAAAGAGTAGTAGGAGATACAAGGAGAGAAGCATGGTCAATGAGGATATCACTAGCCTTACCTAGGCTTAACATGAATAAGATGCAATGAGTACTGGGTACTATGCCAAGGCAATGCATGAAGGGGCTTGTACAACCAATGCTAATGCAATGCAAGTAATGTCAGTGCTCATATCCGAACCACAAGTCATGTACATTTTCGATCATAAGGAAATCACCGGGGTCCATTACACTGCTGAATGATTGCGGCTCTACAGACCCCGCACAGTCAAACGAGCGTAAGAGACCTCACTACCCGCCTGCGGACAGCCAATCACCAACAAGGCCTGAAGGTAGCGGACCTATTTACGAGCTGGTCAGACTCAGCCTAGCAATGCCTCCTCATCGGGCAGGTAAGGCCACACCCCTATCCAACCGACTACACAACAGTGGGAGTCGCGGCCTAATGGTATAAGGCCCTTGTGCACTCATATATTCCACCCGGTCACGGCGTTGGAGCAGATCCTTGGTACCATGGAAGTTTTGGGAATTTCACCCATGGGCATCCTATGCACCCGGTATGCTCAACTAATATTTTCGGTGTCCACACATACGACCATCCACGAATACCCCTGTGGAGGCAAGGCCCTAATGAAGTAATGGCGGATATCCATAAGCTATGCAATGCCAGATGCATGAATCACACAATCACCCATGCATCTATCCCAAGCATCCATCTCTCGGGGAGATACCTACATGTCCTACACAATGACACAACCATGGCCAATCATACCTCAACCAAGCATGCATATGATGCGTATGGGAGTGGGCCATGAAGATGAATAGGGGTGTCAATGAGGTGAAGATGACTCTCTACCTAACCATGAAGGGTCTAGGTACTTAACCAATTCCTCATAAGGAATACAACCTCTAGTGGGGGCCCATATACCTGGGGTAGCCCATGAGACTAAGGAGAACAATGATATGAGCCTAAATAAATAAAACGAGCCTAGCAAGGGCCTATGGTGGGCCTTTAACCACCCATAGAAGCCCATGGACCTACCTTAGGGCCACCAATGTGGACATCCAACCACAATTGGTCCCCAAGAGGTAGCCCATCTTTAATTGATTACGGATCAAGGCCCAAGGCCCACACAACATTTGAAATAAGAAATGGGCAGCCATTACATACCACATACATTCATGTTGGGCTTCAGAAAGGCGGCCCAGGCCTAACCAAAATGGGGTCCAAGGGGAACACACATAGCCCAACCCATATATACCACTATGGGCCTATAGGGAAAGGTTAGGGCCCAACATAAAGGCCACTAATCCCATATATTGTGGTGGCCTAGTGGGCAGCCCATTGCTCAAATCGCATGGGCAAATGTCATGTTCTTAGTCAAGTAAGTTGGGCCTACAACCAGGCCCAAGTATAAAGTTGATTTGGTGGGCAATCAAGGGCCCATATACTTGTGTAATCCGGCCCACTAATCCAATACAATAGTATGGTAAAAATGGCCGAAGAGTTCAATGGGCCTATCTAGAAAGTTCCAACCCAATTGGGCTCAAAGAGTTCAACAACTAGCCACATTCATGGACCCAATTAAATTCAACTGTGGTGGGCCTCAAAAGTGCATTTATTAAGCCCAATATTTAAGGAACTAAAGGTATAAATTATTACCTCTAAGATTCTTCACAATGTGTTGGGCCCCACTCCTCAAAATTTCAGCCCAAAGGCCAAACATAATTATAACATGTTGCTGTCCTAAATTTGGGCACTCTATTGGAGTGGGCACAGGGCCTCTAAAACTCTGAAAATTAAGGGACAAGGTCCTTCATAATGCATACAATGAGAGGAAACCCAAAAAGGTGGCCCACCATCAGAGGAAACATTTTTGAATTATAATTTTTATCAAGGCATATTGCTGGACTGCACAGCAGAAAATTATGGCAAGCCAACCATCTTGGCCCATTCTTTTGGATGCCCAAATGGGGTTATTTGGGGTTGAAATTTTTCAGAGTGACACTTCAATATGTGGGACACACCTTCACAAAATTTCAGAATTTTTATATATTCCTAAGTATTTTAATTAATTTTAACAAGACAGTCTGTCCAGAAAATCAGACAGACCTGGACGTCCCAATGTGGTGGGCCAGTCCGGCCCTCGCCATGGTGTACAAAGGGGTCCATTGGTTCTGAAACTTGGTAGGTAGGTCCCACCATGGGTGAAAAATAACTCTACAAATTTTTAGAATTTTTAGACATTTAAAAATATTTTAATTTATTTAAAGAAATCAATCTATCCTGAAAATCGGACTGATCTGGACACCATATTGTAATGGGCCGGTCCAGCCACCACCATGGTGTGTACAGGTGTCCATTGGCCCCAAAATTTTGTAGGTGAGTCTTACCATGAGTGGACCACTTTCCTATAAATTTTCATAATTTTTGGATATCCAAAAGTATTTTAATAAATTTCAGAATTCCAACCTGTCCAGGGTAGAATGTTACTGAAACAGTGCAGAAAATCCATACTGTCCACCTCACTTGGACCACACCTTTGGGACCCCAATGAAGGTCAGATGGGGCTGAAATTTGGTATGGTTGTAGATGGGTCATAAGGCTACAAGAATCACATATTATTTTGTTTCATTATTCCCACCCAAGACCCATAAATCAGGCCCCAAAGTGGCCCAAAAATCTGTCCAGACAGATTTGGACAGCAACATGTAATAGAAATGATTAAAATATAAACATGGTTTTCCATGGGATTTAACCCTAGGAATTTGTATGGTGGACCACCCCAGTGGGCCCCACAAATGTCCAGACCTTCCCCATCATCAAATACCCCTTGCATGTGTCTCATTTAGGTGGATTTTGGGGCCACATGTCTAAGGATGGACCGCTATGGGCGTCCAAGCTCTATGGTTGGTCTGGATTTTTGTTGGCCTACAAGGTGGGCCACACATGCAAGATTAGAATTCTATCATAAAGAAAAAATAATAATAATAAAAAAGAATCGGCCACAAGAGGAGGGGCTCCGCCACATTGAGGCCCTCCCCTTCATCAATCACACCATACATTCCTTCTATCATATGTTACAACAAAGATCCACCACATGCATGTTTTAGATTCAAGATCAATGGTTGGGATGCCATCCCAACCATGATTCTAGGGTCTAGATGACCCATCATACTATGAAATCCAAGTAATCCTCCATGATGGGGGCCTATAGAGGGGAAACCCCATGCATGGACATGCATGCATCAAAAAGGCCATTTGGCCACAACTAAGGGATGATGTAGGATCTATACCATGGATTGGTGGGCCCTACACTTCCCACACACAAAAAAAAAGAGATCTAAGAACATGAAAATAGAAATCCTAAGTCCTAGGAGTACACCCACCTTAGATTGCTCCAAACTTGGATCTCCTAGCTCCTAGTGCACCAAGGGATTCATATCAATGGGTGAGATTGGATTTAGATGGTTGAATTTGGAGGATTAAAGGGGAAATGGGGCTGGAGAAGAGAGGGAGATGGGAGAGAAGTTGCTGGAGAAGAAGAGAAGAGAGAGAGAAATGAGAGGGAAAGAGAGGGAATTTTTTTTTAAGGGAAGTAATCATAACCTATGGTGACAATAACAATGTTGCTAGGGTAGGTTAGGTGTGGGTAGTGTTAGGGTGGGTAGTGTTTATTCCATGTAATAGTGTAGTGTGTGTGTGTGGTGTGCATGGGAAATTGTGCCATGGAGGTGGTCCACATGCATTTTGTAAGTGCTATGGTCTCATGTTCCTTTGGTTGTCAAATTTTGATGTGTCAAAACATCTATCTGTGTCTTGTGCTTGTATGGTGATTATATGTATTCAAGACACTGCATAAACACTTCATGACATTATTGAAGTTCAAGAAGCTACAATGTTGAAGTCTCAAGAAGCTACATTATTGAAGTTCAAGAAGCTACAATGTTGAAGTCTCAAGAAGCTACATTATTGAAGTTCAAGAAGCTACAATGTCGAAGTTCAAGTCTTAAGAAACAACTCAAGAAATGACTTCAAGACTAATAAGCAACGCATGAAGTAGTTTTTATGCTGATGAAGATCTCAAGTTTAAAGCTACAACAAGTTCAAGATCTCAAGCCTGATATGGTTCAAAAAAATCTACATTCGTTGAATGGTTTAAGTTCAATGTCCATACGACATGGTTCAGGTTTGAATGACCTTAGGTTGAACCTTTAAGTAGGTCACTTTGGATACATAAATCAAATGTTTATTTTACATAAGTTTGGTCTATTCTACGACCAGTCTTAGCTCTTGTTCGACCAGTCCTAGCATTGGTTCGACTAGTCCAAGAAATTCCACGACCAGTCCTAAGTTGTTGAAGATTTTTCGGAATTTTTTGGTACACCCACGACCAGTCCTGGAGGTCCTTCGACCGGTCGTAGGTGTGGCTTCGACTCGTCCACGACCAGTCGTAGAGCTACGACTCAAAGTCCAGCAACCTAATCTATGGTCCTACTACCAGTCGTAGAGATCTACCAGTCGTAGGCTTCTCACGACCAGTCGTGGAACGACTTTCAAAGATCGCGCTCAATATTTCAAATATCCGTTAGAGCTACGACCAGTCGAAGGTTTCTAAGACTAGTCGTAGGAGCGATTTTTGCTTCTATAAATTGAAAACGAAATTCAGAGTTTTCACACTTCAACTCGATTCAATTCAAAAAATTCAAGTGATCACTCTGAGATAAGTCTGTGTTTATTTTAAGCTACATTGTGCTTATTAATATTCCTTTTTGCTAGCTTATTTAATTTGATTTTGTTTCTGTATTCCAATCCTTTTTTTAAAAAGAGGAATTATCTTCCTTCTTCTTGGAATCAAAATCAAATATAGCTACGCCCAACTAGTTAAAATCTAAAATCAATTAGAATTTAGAACCATATGAATGTGAGTATTGGAAATTGAACTTTGACATTCAATCATCTACTCCGATTGGTTCTACCGGGCTGCTACGAAAAGGAGAAATCCAGGTATTTTACAATTCTGTAAAATTTATTTACTTTTGGTTTTGTTTGAGGTTAAGCCAGAAAAAATCTCATTGTATTGGTTTTGTTTGAGGTTGAACCAGAAAAAATCTCATTGTATTGGTTATCTGAGGAGAGTCAGAAAACTCAGAAAAGAGGGATTTTTGAATGTGTAAGCCCAAGTGAAAAAGACACAATTGTAAAGGTTTTTGGTGAACCTGTGAAAACTATTTGATAGTGAACGCAATATCCCCTGTGTGAGGATATTAGGAGTGGAGTAGCTTTCTGTGTCGCTGTTGAAAGACAGTTGGTGTACACACAGGCGAACCACTATAACTCTTTGTCTTGTGGATTGAATGCTTGCTTAATTTTCATATCTTTTATTATTCAATTGTGTGGAATGTACAAGTGGATGTGAATGTTGTAACTATTTACATTTCAAGCAAGTGTGGGGATTGTTGTAATAATTTAGATCTATACTTCTGCATTTAATTTCAATTCCTTGCTATTTCATTTACTTCTATTAAAATTGAGTCATTGATCCAAAAGATGTTCTAGAAATAAGGTTGTCTTACCATAAGCCCTTGTTTATTATGGTGTAAGGTTGTCCTTAGAACTGAATTTGTATCAATCTCTCAATACTTATTTATCAAGGTGATTTAAATTTAGCATTGTGAATTGATTCATAATTGTAAGGCTATTGGTTTACTTTATTTCCGCTGATTTTATTTTAAATTTGGCATAGTCCTATTCACCCCCCCTCTAGGACATATAGCTTGGCCTTTTCACATTTGTACAAAAAGTGGGCCACATGATGAAATGCTCATAACTTTTGATCCATAGGTCGGATTGACGCACAAGACGCGTCGTTGGAACCGCAACGACGATACGAACGAGATGGCATAGGTCTTGGGTCTATCTGAGTCAGGTCTATGTGACTAAACTCAAGGTGACTGCAAACACAATCCGAGGGTCGCGGGTCGCCGGAATTCGACCGGTAGGACCGCGAGACCATGATGAACAAGATGCATACTCACACACACACATGCACATATGGGAACTAGGGTCGGGTCTCACATCAACACTTTTCGTCGCAAAAGACTCAGAACATTTTCTTAAACTTTTAGCGGCGAAAATATTCGTCGCTAAAAAATACAAAAATCCTTCTGTTTTTAGTAGCGAAAATTTTCGCTGCTAAAAATAAACTAACATACTTTTAGCGACGAAAATTTTCGTCGCCAAAAGTCTCTTTTTAAAAAAAAAATATTCCAGCTCAAAAACTGTACAAAATTCCTGATATACACCTATTAACAATATATTCCATCATATTCATCCTGATATACACATTTCATCATATTCACATTCACATCCATCTAAACCCAAACTACATAAGCTTTTAGCGGCGAAAATGTTCGTCACTAAAAAACACTATATAAAACTTTTTAAAAATTTTAAACTTTTATTTGTGTTTTTAGTAGCGAAAATTTTCGTTGCTAAAAGTCTTGTACTGTACAAGACTTTTAGCAGCGAAATTTTTGCTGCTAAAAATAAACTAATATATCTTTTAGCGATGAAAATTTTCGTCGCCAAAAGTCTCTTTTAAAAAAAAAATATTCCAGCTCAAAAATCGTACAAAATTCCTGATGTACACCTGTTAACAATATATTCCATCATATTCATCATGATATACACATTTCATCATATTCACATTCACACCATCTAAACCCAAACTACATAAACTTTTAGCAGTGAAAATGTTCGTCGCTAAAAAATACTATATAAAACTTTTAGCAGCGAAACTTTTCGCTGCTAAAATTTTAACTTTTAGTGTTTTAAAACCGAAAAAAAAATAAAAAAATATTTGGTGTTTTAGCAGCGAAAATTTTCGTTGCTAAAAGTCTTGTACTATAGAAGACTTTTAGCAACGAAAATTTTCGCTGCTAAAAATAAAACTAACATATCTTTTAGCAACGGAAATTTTCATTGCCAAAAGTCTCTTTTTTTTAAAAAAAAATATTCCAGCTCAAAAACCGTACACAAATTCCTGATATATACCTGTTAACAATATATTCCATCATATTTATCCTGATATACACATTTTATCATATTCACATTCACATCCATCTAAACCCAAACTACATAAACTACATTCATCCGAACACAACAATCTTCTGCATCACATTCATTCACACATAAATACATATAAACTTAACATAAACAAATAAACAAAAAATCACAAAGATGAGGCGGAGGTGGTGGGGGCATCGGTGGGTAAGCGTGCAGCGAAAGCCTGAAACATCTCCGTCATCCATCGCTCATGCTCCACCCGCATCTCCTCCATCCTCCTCTCCTTCTCCTCCCTCTGCCTCACCAACTCCTCTATCCTCCTCTGCCTCGCCAGCTGATCCTCTATCCTCCTCTCTTACTCCTCCCTCTGCCTCTCCTGCTCCTCCCTCTGCTCGCCAGCTCGTCTAGGTTTAGGTTTAGGTTCAGGTTATAAGTATAGGTTTTGGGATTTGAGAATAGGTTTAGGGTTTAGGGTTTAGGGTTTAGGAAATTGGGATCGGGTTTAGGTTTGGGTTTCAAGTTTAAGCTTAGGTTAAGGTTATGGAGTTGAGATTAGGATTAGGTGTAGGTTTAGGTTTAGAGATTTGAGAATACATTTAGGTTATAGGTTTAAGTTTAGGTTTTAGGTTATAGGTTAAGGTTTAGGTTTAGTTTTAGGTTACTGTTAGGTTATAGGTTATAGGTAATAGGTTTAGATTACAGGTTTAGGTTACAGGTTATAGGTTTAGGTTATATATTATAAGTTTAGGTTATAAGTTATAGGTTTAGGTTACAGGTTTAGGTTTAGGTTTTGAGTTTAGGTTAAGGTTATAGGTTTAGGTTCGGTTTAGGTTTAAGTTATAAGTTATAGCTTTGGGAATTGAGAATAGGTTAAGGTTTAGGCTTAGGAAACTGGGCTCGGGGTCGGGATTGGGTTTAGGTTTGGGTTTTCAAGTTTAGGTTTATGTTTATGTTAGGGAGTTGAAATTAGGATTTGGTGTAGGTTTAGGTTTAGGGATTTGAGAATACATTTAGGTTTTAGGTTTTAGGTTTAGGTTTTAGCTTATAGGTTTAGGTTATAAGTTTTGGTTTTGGTTTTAGGTTTAGGTTATAGGTTAAGGTTACGTTTAGGTTTAGGTTATAGGTTATACCTTTGGGAATTGAGAATAGGTTATGGTTTAGGTTTAGGTTATAGGTTATAGCTTTGGGAATTGAGAATAGGTTATGGTTTAGGTTTAGGAAACTGAGTTCGGGTTTGGGATTGGGTTTAAGTTTGGGTTTTCAAGTTCAGGTTTAGGTTTAGGTTAGGGAGTTGAGATTAGGATTTGGTATAGGTTTAGGTTTAGGGATTTGAGAATAGGTTAAGGTTAAGGTTTAGGTTTAGGAAATCAGGTTCGGGTTCGGAATCGGGTTTAGGCTTGGGTTTTCAAGTTTAGGTTTAGGTTAGGTTAGGGAGTTGAGATTGGGATTAGGTGTAGGTTTAGGTTTAGGGATTTAAGAATAGGTTAAGGTTTAGGTTTAAGTTTTAGCTTGTAGGTTTAGGTTTTGGTTTTAGGTTTAGGTTAAGGTTATAAGTTTAGGTTATAGGTTATAGGTATAGGTTATAGGTTAAGGTTTAGGTTATAGGTTTTGTTTAGGTTAAGGTTATAGGTTTGGTTTTAGGTTTAGGTTATAGGTTTAGGTTTGTTATAGGTTTAGGTTAAGGTTTAGGTACAATTTTGGTTTAGGTTAAGGTTATAGATTTGGTTTAGGTTTTGGTTTTCTAAGGTTATAGGTTTAGGTTAGGTTTAGGTTTAGGTTATAGGTTATAGCTTTGGGAATTGAGAATAGGTTAAGGTTTAGGTTTAGGAAATCAAGTTTGGGTTCAGGATCAGGTTTAGGCTTGGGTTTTCATGTTTAGGTTTAGGTTTAGGTTAGGGAGTTAAGATTAGGATTTGGGTGTAGGTTTGGTTTAGGGATTTGAGAATAGGTTAAGGTTTAGGTTAGGAAATCGGGTTCGGGATCGGGTTTTGAAGTTTAGGTTAGGTTGGGGAGTTGAGATTGGGATTGGGATTAGGTTTTAGGTTTAGGGATTTGAGAATACATTTAGGTTTAGGTTTAGGTTTTAGCTTATAGGTTTAGGTTATAGGTTTAAGTTTTGGTTTTAGGTTTAGGTTTTAGGTTTAGGTTATAGGTTTTTGTTTAGGTTAAGGTTATAGGTTTTGGTTTAGGTTATAGGTTTAGGTTTAAGTTTAGGTTTAGGTTTAGGTTTATACGTTTTGGTTATAGGTTTAGGTTTTGGTTTTAGTTTTAGGTTAAGGTTATAAGTTTAGGTTTTTGTTTAGGTTAAGGTTATAGGTTTTGGTTAAGGTTTAAGTTTTGGGTTTATGTTAAGGTTATAGGTTAAGGTTATAGGTGTAGGTTAGGTTTAGGTTTAGGTTATAGGTTATAGGTAATTGCTTTGGGAATTGAGAATAGGTTAAGGTTTAGGTTTAGGAAATCGGGTTCGGGTTCGGGATTGGGTTTATGCTTGGGTTTTCATGTTTAAGTTTAGGTTTAGGTTAGGGGGTTGAGATTGTGATTTGGTGTAAGTTTAGGCTTAGGGATTTGAGAATAGGTTAAGGTTTAGGTTTAGGAAATCGGGTTCAGGGTCGGGTTTAGAAGTTTCGGTTTAGGTTTAGGTTTAGGTTGGAAAGTTGAGATTGGGATTGGGATTAGGTTTAGGTTTAGGGATTTGAGAATACATTTAGGTTTTAGGTTTAGGTTTAGGTTTAGGTTTTAGCTTATATGTTTAGGTTATAGGTTTATGTTTTGGTTTTAGGTTTAGGTTTTAGGTTTAGGTTTTATAGGTTAAGGTTTAGGTTATAGGTTTTTGTTTAGGTTAAGGTTATAGGTTTAGGTTTAGGTTTAGGTTTAGGTTTTAGTTTATAGGTTTAAGTTATAGGTTTAGGTTTTGGTTTAGGTTTAGGTTAAGGTTATAAGTTTATGTTTTTGTTTAGGTTAAGGTTATTGGTTTTGGTTAAGGTTTAGGTTTTGGTTTTAGGTTTAGGTTACAGGTTCTGGTTTAGGTTAAGGTTATAGGCTTTGGCTTTGGTTAAGGTTTAGGTTTTGGATTTATGTTAAGGTTATAGGTTAAGGTTATAGGTTTATGTTAGGTTTTGGTTTAGGTTATAGGTTATAAGTTATAGCTTTAGGAATTGAGAATAGGTTAAGGTTAAGGTTTAGGTTTAAGAAATCGGGTTCGGGTTCGGGATCGGGTTTAGGCTTGGGTTTTCATGTTTAGGTTTACGTTTAGGTTAGGGAGTTGAGATTGGGATTTGGTATAGGTTTAGGTTTAGGGATTGAGAATAGGTTAAGTTTTAGGTTTAGGAAATCGGGTTCAGGTTCGGGATCGTGTTTAGAAGTTTAGGTTTAGGTTTAGGTTTAGGTTGGGGAGTTGAGATTGGGATTGAGATTAGGATTAGGTTTAGGGATTTGAGAATACATTTAGGTTTTAGGTTTTGGTTTAGGTTTTAAATATAGGTTTAGGTTATAGGTTTAGGTTTGGTTTTAGGTTTAGGTTATAGGTTATAGGTTAAGGTTTATGTTATAGGTTTTTGTTTAGGTTAAGGTTATAGGTTTTGGTTTAGGTTATAGGTTTAGGTTTAGGTTTAGGTTTATAGGTTTAGGTTATAGGTTTAGGTTTTGCTTTTAGGTTTAGGTTAATGTTATAAGTTTAGGTTTTTGTTTAGGTTAAGGTTATAGGTTAATTTTGGTTAAGGTTTACATTTTGGGTTTATGTTTATGTTTAGGTTTAGGTTTAGGTTAGGGAGTTGAGATTGGAATTTGGGGTAGGTTTAGGTTTAGGGATTTGAGAATAGGTTAAGGTTTAGGTTTAGGAAATCGGGTTCGGGTTCGGGATCGAGTTTAGAAGTTTAGGTTTAGGTTAGGTTGGGGAGTTGAGATTGGGATTGGGATTAGGATTAGGTTTAGAGATTTGAGAATACATTTAGGTTTTAGGTTTAGGTTTAGCTTTTATCTTATAGGTTTAGGTTTTGGTTTTAGGTTTAGGTTATAGGTTATAGGTTAAGGTTTAGGTTATAGGTTTTTGTTTAGGTTAAGGTTATAGGTTTCGATTTAGGTTATAGGTTTAGGTTTAGGTTTAGGTTTATAGGTTTAGGTTATAGGTTTTGGTTTTGGTTTTAGGTTTAGGTTAAGGTTATAAGTTTAGGTTTTTGTTTAGGTTAAGGTTATAGGTTTTGGTTAAGGTTTAGGTTTTGGGTTTATGCTAAGGTTATAGGTTAAGGTTGTAGGTTTAGGTTATAAGTTATTGATTATAGCTTTGGGAATTGAGAATAGGTTAAGGTTTAGGTTTAGGAAATCGGGTTCGGCTTTAGGCTTTGGTTTTCATGTTTAGGTTTAGGTTTAGGTTAGGGATTTGAGATTGGGATTTAGTGTAGGTTTAAGTTTAGAGATTTGAGAATAGGTTAAGGTTTAAGTTTAGGAAATCGGGTTCGGGATCGGGTTTAGAAGTTTAGGTTTAGGTTTAGGTTGGAGAGTTGAGATTGAGATTGGGATTAGGTTTAGGTTTAGGGATTTAAGAATACATTTAGGTTTTAGCTTTAGGTTTAGGTTTAGGTTTTAGCTTATAGGTTTAGGTTATAGGTTTAGGTTTTGGTTTTAGGTTTAGGTTAAGGTTATAAGTTAAGGTTTAGGTTATAGGTTTTTGTTTAGGTTAAGGTTATAGGTTTTGGTTTAGGTTATAGGTTTAGGTTTAGGTTTTAGTTTATAGGTTTACGTTTCGGTTTTAGGTTTAGGTTAAGGTTATAAGTTTAGGTTTTTGTTTAGGTTAATGTTATAGGTTTTGGTTAAGGTTTAGGTTTTGGTTTTAGGTTTAGGTTAAGGTTTAGGTTACAGGTTCTGGTTTCGGTTAAGGTTATAGGCTTTGGTTTAGGTTAAGGTTTAGGTTTTGGGTTTATGTTAAGGTTACAGGTTTAGGTTAGGTTTAGGTTTAGGTTATAGGTTATAGGTTATAGCTTTGGGAATTGAGAATAGGTTAAGGTTTAGGTTTAGGAAATCGGGTTCGGGTTCGGGATCGGGTTTAGGCTTGGGTTTTTATTTTTAGGTTTAGGTTTAGGTTAGGGAGTTGAAATTGGGATTTGGTGTAGGTTTAGGTTTAGGGATTCGAGAATAGGTTAAGATTTAGGTTTAGAAAATCGGGTTCGGGTTCGGGATCGGGTTTAGAAGTTTAGGTTAGGTTTAGGTTGGGGAGTTGAGATTGGGATTGGGATTTGGTTTTAGGTTTAGGGATTTGAGAATACATTTAGGTTTTAGGTTTAGGTTTAGGTTTTAGCTTATTTGTTTAGGTTATAGGTTTAGGTTTTGGTTTTAGGTTTAGGTTATAGGTTTAGGTTTTGGTTTTAGGTTTAGGTTATAGGTTATAGGTTACGGTTTAGTTATAGGTTTTTGTTTAGGTTAAGGTTATAGGTTTTGGTTTAGGTTATAGGTTTAGGTTTAGGTTAGGTTTAGGTTTTAGTTTATAGGTTTAGGTTATAAGTTTAGGTTTTGGTTTTAGGTTTTGGTTAAGGTTATAGGTTTTGGTTAGGTTTAGGTTTTGGGTTTATGTTAAGGTTATAGGTTAAGGTTATAGGTTTAGGTTATAAGTTATAGGTTATAGCTTTGGGAATTGAGAATAGGTTAAGGTTTAGGTTTAGGAAATCAGGTTCGGGTTTAGGCTTGGGTTTTCATGTTTAGGTTTAGGTTTAGGTTAGGTAGTTGAGATTGGGATTTGGTGTAGGTTTAGGTTTAGGGATTTGAGAATAGGTTAAGGTTTAGGTTTAGGAAATCAGGTTCGGGATCGGGTTTAGAAGTTTAGGTTTAGGTTTAGGTTTAAGTTGGAGAGTTGAGATTGGGATTGGGATTAGGTTTAGGTTAGGGATTTGAGAATACATTTAGGTTTTGGTTTAGGGTTAGGTTTAGGTTTTAGCTTATAGGTTTAGGTTATAGATTTTAGGTTTTGGTTTAGGTTTAGGTTTTAGGTTTAGGTTAAAGTTATAGGTTAAGGTTTAGGTTATATGTTTTTGTTTGGGTAAGGTATAGGTTTTGGTTTTAGGTTATAGGTTTAGGTTTAGGTTTTAGTTTATAGGTTTAGGTTATAGGTTTAGGTTTTGGTTTTAGGTTTAGGTTAAGGTTATAAATTTAGGTTTTGTTTAGGTTAAGGTTAGAGGTTTTGGTTATGGTTTAGGTTTAGGTTTACAAGTTCTGGTTTTGGTTAAGGTTATAGGCTTTGGTTTAAGTTAAGGTTTAAGTTTTGGGTTTATGTTAAGGTTATAGGTTAAGGTTAGGTTTAGGTTTAGGTTATAGGTTATAGGTTATAGATT
>JAJHSJ010000011.1:22815018-22880341 GCA_021015155.1 Magnolia officinalis
AAATAAAAAATAATTAATTAATCATTTCATAACCAAAATCACTACAAATAACCTACATCAATTTTCTGTCATTTGAGAACTGAACACGCAGATGGAAGTATGCTAAATTGTGGTTGCAGCCAAACCTTTCCACCAACGTGTTGTTCATGCCAATGTCAGGTCACATGATGAAGGGGAGCGGATCAGGTGCGGGCCCTGCCTCACCAAGATGGTGCAGCCCTTTCCCATGACGTCCACCTTCATGTATGTATTCTATATCCATGCCGTCCATCCGTTTTGCCAGATCATTTTATGGCCTTACCTAAAAATGAATGTATGTATTCTATATCCATGCCGTCCATCCGTTTTGCCAGATCATTTTATGGCCCTTACCTAAAAATGAAGTAGATCCAATTCTCTCGTGGGACCATACCAATAGGAAATGGTGTGATTGACCATTAATGAGCTAGATTAGTGTTAGATCAAGTTGATATATATATATATATATATATATATAGGATATATATATATATATATATATATATAATATATATATATATAGATCAATTTGAACTATCCACCTCATACAGCACCGCATATAGCCCCGGGCCAACTCTTTTGCCGTGGCCCACCAAAATTTGAATAAGGGTACGTAAAGGTTGGGCCTTGAGAGTTTCATAAGGTGCAGCGTCACTTAGGCAGTACAAATTTTGAGCTCATGTCACAGGAAATGAGTTCTTATAAAGTTCTCACCCGAACTCATGAGAATTGGTACGTAGCTTGGCATTCCTAGATATATATATGGTCGACCTCACAAGAACTTCCCATGGCCCCACCGTTATGTGTCGAACATCAACACCGTACATTTGATGGGTCTCCTTTAGGTTATTCGATATCCAAAAAATCAGTCATATATGGTACTCAGGTGGGCCATACCATCTAAAACCATGTGAAGACATCAGTAAAATATATAAAAGAACTTGGTGGGGCCACCTGAGTTTTGGATGCAGATGAAACTTGGTTTGACCCCTCATCCAAGTGGGACACACATAATGGATGGGCTGGATTTGTGAACAACATCTTGGTGGGCCCAATAAATGATTATGAATGCCTTAATGGGAGGATAACACATCTCAACTTTTGTATGTGGTGTGGCCCACCCAAGTCATGGATTGACTTTATTTTTAAGCCCATGGCCCACCATGAAATGGTGCATCTAACTGATGGGGTAGATGTCAGACATACATCACGATGGGGCCTACACAGCTCAATCTCATGAAAAGTTCCCATGAGGTCGACCTCATAGTACCATTTCCCATATATATATACACACACACGGAAACGCTCACCTCCCAACCAGTTCGTAAGTATGTAGTACGAACTTTTTTGAGAACTCATCGATCATATATGATGAGTCTCGAAAATCTGAACGGTCCACATGAAGCAGAACCTCATGAAACCTCCTGGTACGAAATTTTAATTTGATCCAAAACTTTGGTGGGCTATGAAAAATGCAAACAGTTTCTTCCCTTGATTTGAATTTCTCTTGCTATGGCACCAGAATCATATCAGGGTGAAAATTAAACCCCTTAGGTTTGATGGGATTCCGATCTTATGGACCGTTCGGATTCGACACCCATGACATGTGTGCAAAGGCGCACATGTGCGTAGGTGCGTAGGTGAGCATGCCTCTCTCTCGTCTCTCTCTCTCTCTCTCTCTCTCTCTCTCTCTCTTATCTCTCTCTCTCTCTCTCTCTCTCTCTCTCTCTCTCTCTCTCTCTCTCTCTCTCTCTCTCTATATATATATATATAACTAGTTAGATGGAAAATAAACATTACGGACCAGAGAGGTGGCTCTAGGAATTTCTTAATGGTTGGGCTTTCAATCATTCCAATAGAATGTTCGTCTGAGATTTGGATCTTTTTCATTTTTGGGCTCACGCACTAAAATGACCCACTAGAGTAGATGGACGGTGTGGATATCGATTACATGCATCAATGTAGGTGCTGTGGCAAGGGCCTCACCATCTTGGGTGACGATGATGATCATCTAGCTCAAAAGATCAGATGGGCCCGACATTAAGTTGGCCACTTCAGGATGTTGAGTACGACCATCGCTTATCCACTCATTCCAATGGTACAGCCCACCTGTTGACTGGTCTGGGGCCTACCATTTTGAACAGTGTCGATTCCCCACAGAAGTAGTATGTTGGTGGGAAAGATGTGACTTCATGACAATATGTGCTGCGCCACCTGAACGATTCACACCGTTCATCTAGATACTCCCACCGTAGATGGCCCATCTGGAAAAAAAAATGTCCTCGCCCTTTCATATCAGCAATGATGATCCCCAACCAATGAAATTCTTCTCGTAATGAGCTTATACTATGAAAGCTTCTAGATGAACGGTCTGGATCTTCATGTGCTGAGAAGAAAGAAGGTACAGCTGGGGAGAGAGTTTGAGAGCAATGTGCATGCGCCCAGCTACTCTACAACATAACTTACAGGTAGCTCAATCCAAACCGGCCAAACAGTAGGACCCACTTATGAAGGATACATCACTCTAAGCAGATTGATTAAATCATCCTGACCTTTGATCAATTTGTATTTTCATTTCAAGCTGTTGACTATTTTTCATCTCAATCTCAACCATCTACTATTGTTCATTAATCAATCAGCCAATGAGAATCATCTGTCCAATGTGGGTTTTCAGTGACCCATATAAAACTGGCCCATGATGCTTGAGGTACATTTATGCCACATGTCCCATGGTGGTGTGTATGCATATGATCATCACAATGCCTGAGGAAGATAGAGAAAGTCCTTCCAAGCGGTTTGGTAAGGTCAATAACATAGGCATCGATGGCCCTTGTAGTGTCTCAAGTACGGACGAATGGTTATGAACTTCCGATCACTGATGGTAGTCTAGTATATGTTGAGAATTTTATACAGATTAATGTAATATCTGTATAATATGGAAACCAAGGATCACTATGGTCAGAACTAAGGACAGGCTGAAGCACGTCTGAAACGCTGTCCTTAAAGCGTTATTTGCCCCTACTCAAGTGGATTGAGTATGCTGATAGGTTACAGGCAAATTGCTTCTAGGATACGACAAGCCTGGTGTGGGTCTGCGTTCAGCAAACACGAAGGCCCACCAAATGGAACTCTTTTACACACTATCTGGCAATATTACAATATAAAAGAAAAATCCCAAGAGAAAGAGAAGAAGAGAGAAAAAGGAGTTTGACCACTGCACTGGTCAGTTCAATTCGTCAGCCACTGGTTCAGTTGAACAGTCCTAGACCACACCTCTGGTCTATTCTTCAAGCTAAGGTTCAAGCCTTGCTTTGTTGCTGGAAATTCGTATGGATTTGCTGGAGTGAGTTGAGATGGTTTGGAAACCCATCTAGACCCTCTTTTTATAGGCTATGATGGCTGGGGTTTATGGTCCAGGGAATTAAATTCCATGACCGTTTTCTAGCTGTTGGAGAAAATTAGCCGTTATATGGCTGTTGGAAACTAGCCGTTATATGGCTGTTGTGAGAGAGCTGACTAGCCATTTTATAGCTGTTGGGCTAGCCGTTTTATGACTGTTAGCAACAGTTTCTGTAATTAACTCCATAGCTGTTACACATTTGTGCAACAGCTATATTTTCAGCCTCTATATAATCAGAGGGACTCTCATTCAGTCCACTTGATTTTCGTCCAACCATTTGCCTTAGCCACTAGTCGCACCGCGACTCGCACCTGTCTCGCTCCGGTTCGCGAAGGGAGCGACCCTCTGCGACACGATGCGCACGTGCGAAGTGCGCCACTAGCGCCTCTACAGCCACACTGCCTCACATGCCCACGCCCTCGCACCGAGCCCAAGCCCAAGCCCGAGACCGAGACCGAGACCGAGTCCGAGTCCGAGTCCGAGACCGAGACCGAGCCCGAGCCCGTGCCCGTGCCCGTGCCCGTGCCCGAGCCCGAGCGCGAGCGCGAGCGCGCGCGCGGGTGTTCCAGTGCTTCGCACTGGAACACGCAAGGTCTATAGTCCACGGACTACCAAGGTAAATATTATAATACTCCGCTGTTTTCATTTAAACCCGATTTCTTTCTCTTCTCTTTCCCATGTGGGACTATTCCCAAAATCTTGAAAAACGTGTTTTTTCAAACATTTTTTCAAATACTTTATTATAATATATTATTAAAATATATATTAAAATCAATATATTTATAACAATCCCCCACTTGATTTTATAAAATATTTTCTCGGTTTAAACAATACTGCCAGAATAATCAGCTTATATGCATAAAGAAAGATATCTTTCGATTTTAATCTTCCCTTAGTGTAAGTATCTCAAAACTCTATCGAAATTACTGGTAGCCGCAGCTTTGAACCAGTTATTCCTAGATAACAGAGTTGGAGAAACCACACACATATTCGCATGTGTTTATTAGAGTTCCCACAATCTTGCTCAGCACATTTAATGGCCATGTGCTTATCCTAATTCGTGAACGATCCCGAGAGAAAACTCCTAACTCTCATGAGAGACGGCACCATCTCTACGTTCATATAGGTGAAATCCTTCCAGTGTCTCCGTTACTATAAGACACTTGTCCTATAGACTGGATTTCATTAAGAGTTCTAAGACTCAACCCTCTATCGTAACGCTCAGCACTTATCTATTATGGATGAGGTTTTATAATTTAGTGCTGAAAACTTTCCACATATCAGTGACTTGTTCTTACCCATTAAACCCAAAATTAGAGATTTTCTGACTTTAGGTTGGGTTACCATCACTGGTGGAACTTTGGTTGAAGAGTTTCAACCCCATCCCTCTAGATGTAGCCTTTACTACCTCTCTCGGTAGAGGTTTAGTAAAAGGATCTGCCAGGTTGTTGCTTGATTTCACATAGGAAATAGCAATGATTCCATCTCGAATCAATTGTCTGACATAATCATGTCGAAGACTGATGTCTAGATTTACCATTATAAGTGCCGCTATAGGCTCTAGCTAATGTGGCTTCACTATCACAATGTAGTGACACAACCGATATAAGCTTTACACAGAAAGAGATTTCTAATAGAAGATCCCTTAGCCACTCAGCCTCTTTGCCTGTTGCAGCCAGGGCTATGAATTCAGACTCCATAGTCGAATGCGTTATGCAAGTCTGTTTCTTGGATCCCCAAGATACAGTTGCACCTCCTAGGGTGAATACCCACCCTGTAGTAGACTTGTTGTCCCCTGCACTCGATATCCAGCTCGCATCGGTATATCCTTCCAATACGGCAGGAAACTCTGAATAGAATAGTCCTAAATCTTTGGTTGCTTTTAAGTAACCAAGGACTCTACTGATTGCATTCCAGTGTTCAGTACTGGGGTTACTAGTAAACCTACTAAGTTTACTCACAGCATATGCGATATCTGGTCTAGTGCATTGCATAGCATACATTAGACTTCCTATAGCACTTGCATATTCTAATTGCGCAACTGTTCTTCCAGTATTTTCTTTTAGCTTGATACTTGGATCAAATGGGGTTTTTGCTTCCTTTATATTTAGATGGTTAAACTTGTTTAGTATCTTCTCAATATAATGAGATTGACACAAAGCATAACCCCCACAATGTTTTTTAACTTTGATACCTAGAATGGTATCAACTTGTCCAAGATCCTTCATTTTGAATACGGAAGATAGAAACCTCTTTGTTTCAGTCACACCTTCCATTTTATTACTTATTATTAACATGTCATCTACATACAGACAAATAATAACGATATAACTACCATCTACTTTAGAGTATATGCATTTGTCAGCTACATTATGCATGAAACCATGAGATAGTATTTTGGAATCAAACTTCTCATGCCACTGTTTTGGTGCTTGTTTTAATCCATACAATGATTTGACTAATCTACATACTTTGTTTTCATTTCCTGGTAGAATGAACCCTTCAGGTTGTTCCATGTATACCTCCTCATTGAGGTCACCATTCAGGAAAGCAGTCTTTACATCCATTTGATGGATGTGAAGATGATGTATAGAAGCTAGCGCAAATAATATCCTAATGGATGTTATCCTAGCTACAGGTGAGTATGTGTCAAAATAATCTATCCCTTCTTTTTGTCTAAAACCTTAGCTACTAGTCGAGCTTTAAAGGTTTGGATAGTTCCATCAGTGTGATATTTCTTCCTAAATACCCACTTGCAACCTATGGGCCTAGAACCTGGAGGTAAGTTTACTAGTTCCCATGTTTGATTTGATAGTATGGATTCCATTTCATCGTTTATAGCTTCTTTCCAGAAAGCTGAGTCTCTAGAAGATATAGCCTCTTTATATGATTTAGGATCATCTTCTATATTCATTACTATAGGTATTTGTCTTATAACATTTTCTCTATCTGCTTCTACTAGATGGAAAATGATACGTTGTGAGTCTATGTAGTCATCTCCTAGACTCTTCTCTATTCTTGTTCTTTGACTCCTACGAGGTTCAATAGGAGCTTCCACTATCTGTGGGGCTGTGCTATCTTGTTCTCTATTAGGAGATTGGATGTCATTATCCTTAGACTCCAAGGATAGTGAGTTCTCAAAGAACTCAACGTCTCTTGATTCTATTATTGTATTAGACTCCATGTCTAGAAGTCTATAAGCTTTACTATTTTGTGCATACCCTACGAAGGCACACTTAATAGCTCTTGGTCCTAACTTAGTTCTTTTTGGATCAGGGGTTCTGCAATATGCAAGACACCCCCACACTTTAAGATATCCTAGATTAGGTTTTCTTCCTCTCCATGTTTCATATGGAGATATTCTATATTTTTTAGATGGAATTCTGTTTATAATATGGCATGCTGCAAGCAGTGCCTCACCCCATAGATTTAGTGGCAACTTTGCTCTTATCAGCATTGAGTTGACCATTTCTACTAATGTTCTATTTTTTCTTTCAGCTATTCCGTTTTGTTGAGGTGTGTATGGCGCTGTACATTGATGTATCAGTCCATGTTCTTCACAGAAGTTATCGAATTCATTGGAGAAGTATTCTCCTCCTCTATCACTACGGAGAATTTTAATCTTCTTATTTAGTTGATTCTCTACTTCTGCTTTATATACTTTAAACATGTTCAATGCTTCATCTTTACTCTTTAATAGGTACACATACACATATCTAGAGCAATCATCTATAAAGGTTATGAAGTACCGTTTACCTCCACGAGTAAGAATGCCATTTAACTCACAAATATCACTGTGCACAAGATCCAATATTTGAGACGATCTTTCAACACTTGGAAAAGGTTTCTTCGTCATTTTGGATCGTATGCACACTTCACATTTTTCGGTTTCATTATTTGTGTATGAGATTAAACCATTCTTAGCCATGAACTTCAAGGTACTATACCCTATATGGGCTAGTCTATCATGCCACAGTCCAGAGGATTCAACCATATACGCAGAAGTGCTACTTTCATTCAGAGAAAACTTAACCATTCCGTTACAAGCATATCCCTTCACGACAAAATTCTCATTCTTGGACAAGATCAGTTTTCCTGACTCGTACACCACCCTTATGCCTGGTTTACCCAGAAGGTCCCCAGAAACTAAGTTTCGCCTCATGTCTGGAACGTGCAGTACATTGGTCAGAATCACTTTCTTCCCAGATGTGAATATCAGTTCGACAGTTCCTTTGCCGACGACCTTTGATCGGACTTCATTACCCATTTGGACTTCTTGACCATCGGTCAATTCCTCATAGGTTTTGAAGGCTGATTTGTCGTAGCACACATGTACTGTAGCGGCAGTATCATACCACCAACCTGGAACTTTGCCTTGGATGGTATTCACCTCAGTGATCATAGCCACTATATCGCCTTCTTCTACTGCACTTGCCTCTTGTTTAGACTTGCGATATCGGCATACTCGAGCATAGTGCCCGGTTTTTCCACAGACATGGCATGGGCCTTTGAACTTTCCGTTCTTCTTTTGGGTGTTTTTCTTGAATTTCCCTTTATTGGGTTTCAGGGAATTGTCCTTCTTGGGATGTTTGTTATTAGAGTTCTCTACTGCATGAACCTTGGACGAGGCATTCCCGTTATCATTCTTTCTGTCACGGTTACGGGATTCTTCCTCAATTCTGAGATGTTTCTGGATTTGTTCCAGTGTGTAGTCCTCAGTTTTATGCAGCAACTTCTTTCTATAGTCTTTCCACATCGGTGGCAATTTGGCAATTATAGCCCCGACTTGGAATGATTCAGGAAGATCTATCTTTATCGCTTTGATTTTGTTTACTATTAGCTGCAATTCTTGGATTTGGGGCAGCAGCGGTTTATTATCTACCATGTTGAAGTCGAAATACCTGACAATGAGAAACTTGTTGGTACCTTCTTCTTCAGCTTTGTATTTGAACTCTAGAGCAGTCCAGATCTCCTTTGCTGATGACGTCTGTTGGTACAGATCGTACAGTCGGTCGGAGAGAGCGTTCAGAATGTGTCCTTGACACAAGAGTTCATCTTCGGCTCGTTTGGTGCGGGCGGCCACCTGTTCAGGTGTGTCGTCGTCGGTTGCTTCAGGTAGCGCTTGCAAATTTGGATCTAGTATGTAGTAGATCCTTAGCGCCGTTAGGAGAAATTTCAGCTTGTCTTGCCATCTTGTAAAATTGGTTCCATCGAACCGATCAAGACGTATCAAGTCCTGATTCATCAGCTTGATGGATGAAACACTGTCGGCTTCCATTACAAAAATAACGCTTTAAGATTGTTGAGAATTTTATACAGATTAATGTAATATCTGTATAATATGGAAACCAAGGATCACTACGGTCAGAACTAAGGACAGGCTGAAGCACGTCTGAAACGCTGTCCTTAAAGCGTTATTTGCCCCTACTCAAGTGGATTGAGTATGCTGATAGGTTACAGGCAAATTGCTTCTAGGATACGACAAGCCTGGTGTGGGTCTGCGTTCAGCAAACACGAAGGCCCACCAAATGGAACTCTTTTACACACTATCTGGCAATATTACAATATAAAAGAAAAATCCCAAGCGAAAGAGAAGAAAAAGAAAAAAGGAGTTTGACCACTGCACTGGTCAGTTCAATTCGTCAGCCACCGGTTCAGTTGAACAGTCCTAGACCACACCTCTGGTCTATTCTTCAAGCTAAGGTTCAAGCCTTGCTTTGTTGCTGGAAATTCGTATGGATTTGCTGGAGTGAGTTGAGATGGTTTGGAAACCCATCTAGACCCTCTTTTTATAGGCTATGATGGCTGGGGTTTATGGTCCGTTATATGGCTGTTGGAAACTAGCCGTTATATGGCTGTTGTGAGAGAGCTGACTAGCCATTTTATAGCTGTTGGGCTAGCCGTTTTATGACTGTTAGCAACAGTTTCTGTAATTAACTCCATAGCTGTTACACATTTGTGCAACAGCTATATTTTCAGCCTCTATATAATCAGAGGGACTCTCATTCAGTCCACTTGATTTTCGTCCAAAGTGCGCCACTAGCGCCTCTACAGCCACACTGCCTCACATGCCCACGCCCTCGCACCGAGCCCAAGCCCGAGACCGAGACCGAGCCCGAGCCCGAGCCCGTGCCCGAGCCCGAGTGCGAGCGCGCGCGCGGGTGTTCCAGTGCTTCGCACTGGAACACGCAAGGTGTATAGTCCACGGACTACCAAGGTAAATATTATAATACTCCGCTGTTTTCATTTAAACCCGATTTCTTTCTCTTCTCTTTCCCATGTGGGACTATTCCCAAAATCTTGAAAAACGTGTTTTTTCAAACATTTTTTCAAATACTTTATTATAATATATTATTAAAATATATATTAAAATCAATATATTTATAACAGTATATGGCACAGATTCCACATACTATAATTTTAAATAGTCATGTGGACTACTATACTTATTTTTCTAGCATGGATAAATGGAAAGAGATTCAGTAAACCCGAGAGGATGAAAATTTCATCTCCGACAAGAGATAATAGTGATCGGATGAATCCTAACCGTTGCTGTAGAAGAGTTCTATGCAGTTCTCGGAAGCGGATTGCGTGCAGAGTAAACGCCTTACAGCATAGTGAGCAATTCATCCGTGTTTTCAGATCATTTTAGGACATCAACCCAAAATTGAAGTACATCCAAAGTTCTATTGTACTTCCACCGTTGAAATCGGTGGGGAGAATCACTTCCACCGTTGAAACCTTCTTAGGGCCTACAGTGATGCTTATTTTTCATCCAAACTTTTCAAAAAGAAGATTATTTATTATTATTATTATTATTACTATTTACAAAAACTAGAGCCCACCTTATGTTCCAACCGGCTGGACTTGAAATCTTCTCAAAAAGAAAATGAAGATTATTTATTATTATTATTATTATTTACAAAAACTAGAGACCACATTATGGTTCAACCGGCTGGACTTGAAATCTTCTCAAAAAGAAAAAGAAAAAGAAAAAGAAAACCTACTGGATATTAATCATTATAAATTGGGTCGAAAATTAAAAATTACAAACACATCATATGACAATTTTGAAGAAGAATAATTAAATATAATTTGAAAAAAAAAAAAAAATAGAACTTATGGCTGATGCTGGCCTTTCAAATTCCCACATTTCATGTGGGATAAAACTAAAGTAAATGTTGTTGCTTATATCCCTGAAAATAAATAAATAATTAAATTTTGATATTTATCAATGGTTAAAACTTGATGTTATGGTCTAGCCCACCTAATGAGTAGATGGAACTGGTTTTGGTACAAGGCTATCCTCTTGGTGGAGCCAACCTATTGGAAGGGTCGGATGTCCTATGAACCTAATAGGTTGGAAATAAGTCATTCGCCAGACAATAACTAATGGTACAACTGGTTGCGCTAGAAACTTATAATGAAAAAGAAGAAAGTGATTATTGCATGATAATTCCCAACTGGGTGGAAAATTCGAAATTCCAAACACATAATATGGCATTTCTGAAAATGAATAATTAAATGCAATTAGAAAAACAAAGGCAAAACTTACAGTTCTTGCAGACTAGATAAATTCCCCAGCTCAGGTGGGAGCAAACCGTTGAAGCCATTGTAGCTTATATACCTGAAAATAAATAAATAAATATTTTTTGTCATTTATCAGTGGCTACAAAGTTGTTGTTATGGTTTAGCACACCTAATGAGTGCACGGAAATGATTTAGTACAAGGATATATGATGTCATGGACACTTTCATGTCCAAGATGGACTAGAGAAGGCCCGATCGGAGACGGAAGTCATCAAGACCGTCACAACCTTAAAACAGGTATATCTCACAAACCAGAATGAGTAACTCGATGTACCATGTATTTTTTTAAAGGATATGAATATATTAAACCTGAAGAAGCATTACAAAATTTCAGGCGGCCCCTGGACAACAAGAAAACCACCCGGGCCGCCTATCATATCTATATACAGAAAGAAAGAACTTCCCTCGATTAGAGACTATAATCCAACATTAAACTCTCTAATTGCACCCAATCCAACCTTATCTAATATATACAAACCTCTAATACAAAGAGGTAATTCATTTACATCCCTGAATAAAATGTTTCCTTATTTAAAAGAATAATAAATAATTAAAAAAAAATCCCTGAATAAAAAGTTTCCTTGATTTACCGACCAATCTCTAGCCAGCCCGTCTGCCGGCTTGTTTCCTTCCGAAATTACAAAGTTACTCATCTTCTTAAGCCCCTCGATCCTAGTCAACCAATATCTCCACTTCCACGCAGGATTGGAGTTACCCCTAAAGGCATCAACCACAAATTTGGAATCTGATTCTAACAATACCTGATTGAATCCTTGCGAGACATAGAAAAACATAGCGTCGTGAACTACAAGTAGTTCAGCCTTATGGTTTATCCCATTACCATAACCCGAAGAGAATGCAAAAAGGAGGTTGCCGGTTAAACTTCTACAGATGTTGCCTCCCCCAGACGGCCTTAGATAATTGCCTGAGGCCGCGCCATCGACATTTACCTTAACCCAACACAGACCTTGTTTGGCTCATTTGACAATCTGACAAGACTTAGCAGATGCAAGGGGGACCGGGATCCCCGAATTCTGATATGTTAGGCACTGCAAGATCTCGTTGGGATTTGGACTAGGAAGTCCACAGCTAATTTTTGCCAAGAGTCATCTGATTTGGTCAACAATAGCGCCTACATTCAGTTTTGTGTCGTCGAACCTCGCTACGTTTATGGCTCTCCATATTTCCCAAACAATCAAGCATGGTGAGATGCGTTAAAGCTTGGAAGAGCTCCCTCCTGGTAGATAGGAATGCCACCAAGATGTGAGCCTGTCAATGACCAAGGAGTTGGCGTGGAATTGAATATTGAACATCTCGCCAAAGGTCTTCCAAACTTTTGCAGCCAGTGCCCCATTGATGAAGAGGTGAGTTAGCAACTCTGATTTTGGAGAGAAATCCTACTGTTCATCACATCAAACGCACCTGGATGCAAGGTCGATTCTTCTTTTCTTAATATTGTCATCCACTGGGATCGCCCCCTTTTTTTCCTAATATTGTCATCCACTGGGATCGCCCCCTGAATTAGCTTCCATAAGAAAACTGAAATCTTGATAGGAATTTTTGCATCCCATATCCACTTGGCCCATAGTTTACACTGCCCTCTCAATCTACAAACATCCTAGCCAGATTTTAACGAGAATAGGCCGGAGTGATCATGGGGGCCAGAATTGCTGGTCCGGTTCAGTGAGGTGCAGAAACCACCCTTGATGATATGATGCACCACTTCTTTCGGGAGAAGGGCCACCGCAGGCTAATGTTGATTGAGGCCGTCGAAGTTAATCACATCCTGGACATTTATCTGGCGAAGTTCTGCTGGGATCGGAAAGGTTGCTCTGTTAGCCATAGGGCCCAGACCAGACCAGTTACAATGCCAGAAATTGATCAGGCCTTGTCCCACCTGCCATTGCAAGTTATTGTGGAGAAGAGGGGAAAGTTTGATCAGGCATTTCCAGATGGGTGACGCACTAGAAAGAGGGGCGTTTCCAGACGGCACGGGGCGCAAGGTTCCATACTTGGAAGTGACAAAATCTGCCCAAATATTGCAACCGATACCGAACTCTACAGTCCAGGCTATCTTAAGTCGAAGAGCTCTCATGACATCCTTCAATTTCTTGATACCAAGGCCTCCTTCCTCTTTCGGCATAGAGATTTTGTTCGAATTCAGCCAATGAAGTTTTCTCTTACCTTCATGCCAACCCCAAAAAAATTTGGCAAAGCTTGCTTCCATTTTAGCCAGAATTTAGGTTGGAATTATGGCAGCAGTCATAGCGTCAACAGGGACACCACAAAGAACATGACTGATCAGAGTACTTCTACCTTCTTGTGATAGATGTTTGGCCTTCCATCCTTGAATTTTAGCCTCGATCTTGTCGATCATAGGTTGATACACAACACTCCTGACCCTGCCTTTAATCAATGGAACTCCCAGATAATTAAACGCAGTTGCTGCTCTGGGAATCCCAAGTATCCTCTTGATATCACGCACCCTTCTAGATGAGAGTTTGGAGGAGAAATGGAAACAACTTTTCCTTTGATTAATCTTCTGACCTGATGCTTCTTAGTAGATGGAAAGGAAATCAGCAGCAACTTTAAGGGAGGCGTGACCTCCATTGAGGAAGAGAACTGTGTCGTTAGCGTACAGAAGGTGGGAGACTTGCTTGCAACCCTGCTTGAGCTTGAAGAGCTTACTGATGCAATTTTTTGTCCCGTGCTCGACCGGTCATGAACCTTGCTCGAGTGGTCGAGGGCTGGTGCACGACCAGTCGTGGAGTTGAGTCATGGCACGACTCAAAGTCCAGTGACTGTGGACTATTTTTCTCCAGGGTGCTCGACCAGTCGAAGGAGGATCTCGACCGGTCGTGGGTGGCGTTCGACCGGTCATGGACTCGGTACGACCAGTCGAGGTTACACAGATTCGTTCTGCGATTTTGCACAGATTTCGTGTAGCAAGTCCTTTCACAACTGGGATGCGGAAAGGAGTTTCCTAAAACTTTAAATAGGAAGTACCTAGGGCTTTCTAGGCATGACAAGGGGATTTCCTAAAGCTTTACAAGGGATTTGCTAAAGGGTTTAGGGCTATCAAAGGTGAGAGAGAGAGAGAGAAAGAGAGAGGAAGCTTATAGAAGGGAGGCTATGCTCGTGGAGGTTATCTATTGTGCAATCTATATCTCAGCACTTCTATGTCCTCGTAATTGGTGAGATCTCTCCATTTTCTTTATTTATCTTATTGTTTATCCACTCCTGCGTGAGTGAAGAAGGTTATAACGTTCTACTTCATAGTGGATTCTTGATCTGGACGAGGTCCCGTGGTTTTTACTTCTTTTAGGGTTTTCCACGTAAAAATCTCTTGTGTGGTGTGTGGTTTATGCTTTGATTTATTTCATTGCTTTATTATCCATAATTCTGGTTTGTTTCGGGAGGTTAGATCCTAAGGTTTTATGCAAGGCCCCCAACAAGTGGTATCAAAGCTAAGTTCATTGAATGGGTAAGATCGGTTTTAAATTATGGAAAGTGGCTCATCAAGGATGATCAGCCTCAATGGTTCTAACTAGACTATATAGAAGGCTAAGATGGAGGACTTGCTTTATTGTATGGACCTATATTCTCCAATCTTAGGCATATCAGCAAAATCCAAGGATATGTCTGATGATGATTGGAAGAAGATGGACCAGAAGGCGGTGGAGTTTATTAGACAATTGTTGGATGATTCTTGTTCCACCATATGTCTATGGAAACCTCAGCCGCTAGCCTATGGCTGAAATTATAAGGGCTATATGAGAGGAAGACAGTCAGTAATAAAAATTTTCTGATAAGGCGACTTGTGAATCTCAAGTTCAAGGATGGTGGTTCTGTGGCCGAGCACATGAATGAGATCAGCAATATAGTGAACCAACTCTCTTCTATGAAGATGGTCTTGGATAATGAATTCCAGGCTTTGCTATTACTTAGTTCATTGCCTGACAGTTGGGAGACATTGGTGGTGTCTCTAAGTAACTCCGCGCCAGACGGAAAGATCCATGGAACAGGTAACTAGCTATCTCTTCAATGAAGAGACAATGAGGAAATCTCAAGGGTCTACTCAGCAAGAGGCCCTTGTGACAGAGGAACGGGGGAGAGGAAAGAAGAATGACAAGAAAGGAAAAGGAAAGGAGAAGGAAGATGAATCAAATTCCATTGCGATCGCTTCAGATGGCCACGTTGTAATTATTCTTTCAGCAGATCAAGATATATGTCTCACGGCTACGAGCCAGGACACCGACTGGGTGATAGACTCGGGAATCTCATTCCATGCGACACCACGCTGGGACTTCTTCACAAGCTACAAGTCAGGTGACTATGGGACCACGAAGATGGGAAATTATGGTGTATCAAAGATCGTAGGGGTCGGTGATATTTGTGTGAAGACCGATGTGGGCTGCACATTTGTTCTCAAGGATGTGAGACATATCCCAGACCTTCGCCTCAACTTGATGTCGAAGGGAAGGTTAGATGATGATGGCTATGAAAGCCGGTTTACTGGTGGGCGCTGGAAGCTCATCAAGGGTTCGTTGATCGTGGCTAAAGAAAAGAAGTGTTGCACCCTTTACAAGGCAAGTGTTAGTATGTGCAAGGGTGGGATGAACGTAGCAGAAGATTCAGCTATTGACATGTGGCACAGGCATCTAGGCCACATGAGTGAAAAATGGCTTCAACTACTAGCGAGGAAGTGGTTCCTTCCAGACGTGACAGGTATGCCTCTCAAAACCTGTCTTGATTGTTTATTAGGGAAACAGCATAGAGTTTCATTTATTAAATTTACTTCTCATGTTAATAAAATGCATGCATTAGATTTGGTTTATTCTAATGTCTGTGGTCCTATGAGGACAAAAACCTTAGGTGGGGCATTGTATTTTCTTACTTTTATATATGATGCATCTAGGAGGGTTTGGGTTTATGCTTTGAAATCCAGGGAAGAGGTCTTTGGTTTGTTTAAATTGTTTCATGCTATGGTCGAGAGGGAGACAGGTAGATCATTGAAGTGCATCCGCACTGATAATGGTGGTGAATACATTAGCGACTTCCATGAGTCTTGTAAGTCCCTGGGTATACGACATGAACAGACGGTTCCCAAGACCCCCCAGCATAATAGTGTAGCTAAGCGAATAAATCACACCATTGTTGAGAGAATCAGATGCATGTTATCCCATGCAAAATTGCCCAAAACGTTCTGGGGAGAAGCAATGCACACAGCGGTGTATTTGATAAACAAGTCTCCATCAACCGCGTAGAATGTAGAAGTACCTGAGAAGGTGTGGATTGGACAGGATCCATCGTACAGTCATCTCAAGATATTTGGATGCAGGATATTCGTTCACGTACCAAAGGACAAGTGGTCTAAGCTCGATATGAAGATCAGACAGTGTGTGTTCTTGGGGTACGTTGATGAAAAATTTAGTTACAGATTGTGGGATCTGACCGAGAAGAAGCTCGTCAGGAGAAGAGATGTGGTTTTCTTTGAAGATCAGTGTATAAAAGACATTGGTAAGCCATAGAAGAACCAGCCTAGTTCAGGTGAGCTAGAAGACATGGATCCGGTTACTCTTCCCGTGGTGCTTGATAACGGGGGAGTACAACAAGGTGTAGAGGACGAGGGAGTTCCTTCAGAAGATGGACCAGGTGAGGAGCCCCCACTTGATCTAACTGTTGAGCCACAAGTAAGGAGGTCATCTAGGGACAGACAACCGTCTAAGAGGTACTCGCCACATGAGTACATTATGCTGACTGATAGGGGAGAGGCAGAAGATTATTCTGAGGCCCTAGCCGACGAGTATAAGTGAGAGTGGTTGAAAGCTATGCAAGAGGAGATGGAATCCTTGCATAAGAACCACACCTATGATATGGTGAAACTGCCTAAGGGCAAGAAAGCTCTGAGCAACAAGTGAGTGTTCAGAAAGAAGCTTGAGCAGAAGAATTCACAGACAAGGTTTAAGGCCAGACTTGTGATGAAAGGGTTTGGTCAGAGGAAAGGCATAGACTTCGATGAGATATTTTCACCAGTGGTGAAGATGACATCCATACGGGTGTTGCTTGGGTTGGCGGCTAGCATGGATCTGGAGATAGAGCAGCTAGATGTTAAAACTGTATTTCTCCATGGTGACCTGGAAGAAGAGATCTACATGCACCAACCAGAGGGGTTCGAAGTCAAGGGCAAAGAGCATATGGTGTGTAGGGTGAGGAAGAGCTTATATGGGTTGAAACAAGCTCCACGGCAATGGTACAAGAAGTTTGACTCGTTTATGTTGAAGCATGGATATGACAGAACGGAGTCGGACCACTATGTGTTTATGCGTAAGTTCTCAGATGATGATTTCTTAGTTCTTCTGTTATACGTTGATGACATACTCATCATAGAAAAAGTCATCAAGAAGATCGACAAGCTAAAACAGGAGTTGGATAAGTCTTTTGCGATGAAAGACTAGGGCCCGGCTAGACAGATCCTAGGAATGGAGATAACCCGTGACAGAAGCAGCAGGAAGCTTTGGTTGTCACAAGAGCGGTATATTGAGAAAGTCCTAGAGCGGTTCAATATGAATGCAGCGAAACCGGTCAGTACTCCACTGGATGGTCATTTCAGATCGAGCGACAGACAGTGTCCCAAGACAAAGGCATAGGTGGATGAGATGCAGGAGATACCCTACGTGTCAGCTGTAGAAAGTTTGATGTATGCTATGGTGTGTACACGCCTAGACATAGCTGTTGAGGGTCAAATATTGCATACTAGACCCCAGCTATTGCTTGGATTTATGAACGTGGTACTATTTAACGACTCAATTTAATCGTGTTTGTGATGCAAGGTGTATTTACGAGCTTGGATTGAAACAGGGTACTGAAAACACGGATTTAATGCTCAGAATTCACGAAGGCAAGGGATGGACTCCAGGAGACCAAGATCGATGGATTTACATGCCAGAGATCCGAGAAAATCAAGAAACTTAAGATCAAGTGGCCCGAAATTGGTCCAAACTGCAAGATCATAGGGTTTTCACCATCCGTTCGGCTCAAAACTTCATACATGGCCTGAGGACTATAAATGAACTGTACATGTCAAATTTGAGCCATCGGATCCTTTTATAAGTGGCCCAATGGACAGATCATCCCGTTAAATCCTTAAGTGGGGCCCACCTGATCTCTGGATACGCTTCAATTTTGGACTCAACGCCTTAAATGAGGCGACAAAACGGATGGACGACATGGATTTCTCACAAGCATCACAGTGGATCCTATATATACAGTGCGTGTACATAGTGTACACGCACTGGCTCTGCACCGGACAGTCAGCCTGGTCAAAGACGGGCTGACCTGTCTCTCCCTATGTAAGACGTCCAGTGGACGGATGTTGTCGTCCGTTTTTGAGTAGTGGGGCCCAATCTACGCTCCATTGAATAATCTGAACCGTCCATAGTGTCCATATGGCAGGTATTACCCTTACCTAGGTGTCTTTTTGACACCATGCAAGCTTTTGCAAAATCCTAGCCATTAACGTAAGATGGACGGCGAAGTAGACAAGCTCATGGGCCACAATGATTTTACTCCAAAAATACTCCTTCCCGGATTGTTTTCCGTCCTGAAACCAATGGACGGAGTGGATTTTCCACTTGGCTTCAATAAACAGGACAACGCAATTAATAAAGTCGACTTGCGGCGACTCTGTTTCGCAACAGGGAGTTGCGGTCAACTCTTGTGGGCCACCATCACGCATCAAAGGTCCGATTTGAATGGTCCATTAGGAGCCCAAGGGCCCTCTCATCCAAGCCTAGGTGTCAAAAGTCCGAGAGCAAAACTGCTGGGATGATCTCAACCATCTGACAGAGAATGAATGGTAGCACATAAAGTCTGGTGGGCTGCACCAAAACAGAGGAAAGACGGTCATGTCCGACCATTTTTCCGTGCACAATCCAATGAACGGACTGGATTTGTCAAGTTACACCAAGCATGGGCCCCACCAAGCATGTTAGTGTAAATTCAAAGGCAGTGAGTGCGTAAAACTTTCGCACCGAATCATGACTGCTGCGTAAAGAGCTCTTCTCCACCGACTCTATGAACTAGCCGACCTCCTGACAAATATACAAGAGAGAGGAGAAGAAAGAGAAAATTCATTCAGTAGCTGGGAGATTCAAGCCTGGACATCTGCACAAGAGAGTTTAAAGATTTCTATTTCCTTAATTACCGTTTTCTTCTTTTTTATGATTTTTGGGGTTAGCCTACTCATGTCTATGTGTGGCTAAACCTCTTTGCTAGGGCTAAGAGGTGAAGCTTGTAGCGTGATGAGAGATTTTTGCTTGTGCCTTTTGTTTAAACTGAACCGATGTTGATTTTAGTTTAATTAAGGGAATGTTTTTAGTTTTTAATGGTCTGTTGTGACTAAAATTACAATGGGTCTGTGATAGCTTTGAGCATGTTCCTTTCCTTTTTATGTTTATGACGTCGGGAAGCCTTGTTGTTCACCATCATCTCCTGGGCATGGTCGGATGACGGTATCCTTCCTAACCTTTATACATTGTTGATTTGTTAGTAATTAGTTTAATTCTATTGTTTACTTTGTCTCCTGGGCATGGTTTGGTGATGGAATCTATTCTAATTTATATACCTTTCATCTCTTGAAAACTATATTAAATGAAGTTCAGTCTTGATTTCCATGGTTACACTCTTCAGCTGGATGAAGATGAGACTCTAAGTCTAGTTGAGTTCTTAAAGCAGGCATAAGATCTCCTTGATCTCTACAAGTAGATCCTTTGTATCCCTAGTTTCCTTTTCCTGAATTCCTTAAGTTTTAAATTAATATTTCACCATTATTCCTTCAATTCTATTCGATTTAGATTACATCTTAGTCTAGTTCTAGTTCTAGCTACTTAGTTTCAGATAACGTACAGGTATCAGTCCCGTGGGATTCGACCTCAGTCTCACCGAGTTTATTAGTACATCACAACCCTATACTTGGGGAGTGAACAATAGCATATGTGGTTGGTGTTGTTAGCCGGTATCTTGCAAATCCTGGCAAAGAGTATTGGGCAGCGGTGAAATGGATACTGCGGTATCTAAGAGGCTCATCCAGGTTGAACCTATGCTATGGTGACGGTAAACCCGTGTTAGAGGGCTACACAGATGTAGATATGGCAGGTGACATAGACTCCAGGAAGTCTACATCGGGGCTCATGTTCACGTCTACAGGGGGAGCGGTTTCTTGGCAGAGCAAGCTACAGAAGGTCATAGCATTGTTGATGACAGAGGCCAAGTACATTCCAGTCACAGAGGCATGTAAAGAGATGTTTTGGATGAAGAGGTTCCTACAGGAACTTAACCTGAAGCAAGAGCAGCACATGATCCATTACGATAGTCAGAGTGCTATACACTTGAGCAAGAATCCAAGTCAGCATTCCAAGTCGAAGCACATAGAGATTCGGTATCACTGGATCATGGATACTTTGGAACAGAAGGTGTTACAACTTGAGAAGGTCCACACAGACGATAATGGGTCAGACATGATGACTAAGGCTTTGTTCATGGGTAAGCTTGAGGTTTGTAGAAACCTGGCTAGCTTGAAGAAGGTGAATCCCCCTTGGGACAAAAAGGGAGAGATTTAATGGGATTTTTTGTCCCTTGCTCGACCGGTCGTGAGCCTCGCTCGACCGGTCGAGGGCTGGTGCACAAACAGTCATGGAGTCGAGTCGTGGCACGACTCAAACTCCAGCGACTGTGGACTATTTTTCTCTGGGGTGCTCGACCAGTCGAAGGAGGATCTCGACCGGTCGTGGGTGGCGCTCGACCGGTCGTGGACTCGGTACGACCAGTCGAGGTTACGCAGATTCGTTCCGCGATTTTACGCGGATTTCGTGTCGCAAGTCCTTTCGCAACTGGGATGCAGAAAGGAGTTTCCTAAAACTTTAAATAGGAGGTACCTAGGGCTTTCTAGGCATGACAAGAGGATTTCCTAAAGCTTTACAAGGGATTTGCTAAAGGGTTTAGGGCTATCAAAGGTAAGAGAGAGAGAGGGAGAGAGAAAGAGAGAGATGAAGCTTATAGAAGGAAGGTTATGCTCGTGGAGGTTATCTATTATGCAATCTATATCTCAGCACTTCTATGTCCTCATAATCGGTGAGATCTCTCCATTTTCTTTGTTTCTCTTATTGGTTATCCACTCCTGCGTGAGTGAAGAAGGTTGTAACGTTCTACTTCATAGTGGATTGTTGATCTGGACGAGGTCTCGTGGTTTTTACCTCTTTGAGGGTTTTTCACGTTAAAATCTCTTGTGTGGTGTGTGGTTTATGTTTTTATTTATTTCATTACTTTATTATCCATAATTTTGGTTTGTTTTGGGAGGCTAGATCCTAAGGTTTTGTGCAAGGCCCCCAACACTTACACCTACCGCTGGTCACCAAGTCCAAGAATCCTCTGCTCAGCACTTCTGCTGCAAGAATGAAGAGGCTTGGGGATAAAGGATCTCCTTAGCGCAAGCCTCTGGAAGATTTCAAAAAAAAAAAAAAAAAAAAAAAAAAAAAAAAAAAAAAAAAAACCATGTCCTCCCCATTTATGAGGTTCCATGTATGATTTTGAGGTAGGAGAAGCTACTTTAGCCAATAACCGAAGTTGAAAATTTGAAATTCTATCCGATCGACTGTCGAAAATCCATTCTATTTCTGTTTTTTCTATTTATAGTAAGTTTTAGTTTGAAAATAACTCTTTATCCTTTGAGCTTTAGGAGCTGTGTCCAACATGAAAAGTGCTTAGAAAAATTATGAGAATAATGTGGTCAAGTCAAATATGACACTTACTATACATAGTAAATTTAATATTTATAGTAAGTTATGAATTTTAAGAGTTTGAGTTGAAGTCTGACGTTGAAACTTCTTTCAACGTTTTGTATCACTACTTAAAGGGTTGTAAATTCGTTTTTATTATATATCAATGAAATTTAAAACTTTTAAAATTTATTTATATTTTCTTATTTTCCCTCTTGGATTCGAGAAGTCTCTGTGTGGAGTCTAAAGAAGCTTCGTGGATTCGGAGTAGTTATCCTTGAGGAAGACGGTGACCGACCTCATCACGTTCATCCTTGCATCAATTGATATCAGAGCAAGAGCTACCCTCGGGCCGATGGAAAACAATGAAGGAATGGACCAAAATCCTATAGACGGTGATCTTTCAGAAAGAACGGAAGTTTTCTGCTGAGAGAGTCAGTTGACTATGCAAGGGTTGATGCAACCCTCGACCGTATTGCGGATGTGCTAATTCTGCCCCAAGTACGAGGCAATGCTCAACCGCCTGTGGTCGCGGTACGACAAACCTCGATTTTCACAAAGCACCATCCAATGGTGAATCGCATGTCGTCACTTTGATCATGATGAACCCGTTGTACATGTCAAAGGTAGAAATATATTTATAGCGGCACAACATCTTTCAAACGAGGTACACTGTAAGCAAAAAAAATTTTAATGTGATCATCGATGTCGGGAGCAATGAGAATCTTGTATCAAAAATAATGATGGAAAAGATACAACTGAAAACAGAAAGGTGCCCATCTCTGTAAACGATTGGATGGATTAAGGAGGTCAACAAAATAGAGGTAACCGAACGATGTCGTATATCCTTTTCCATTGGTAAATATAATAAGAATTAAGTAATGTATGACATCGTCGACATGAAAGCTTGTCACATGTTACTTGGTCGATCGTGACAATATAATATTGATGCTACGCATAGAGGCTGGTATAACGTATTTATATATATTAAAATGATAAAAAGATTATCCTCACCCCTATGGGGACGAAGAACCAACCCAACACTTTTAAAGTGGAGGGATAGTCTCTTATAACCAAACAGGATTTTGTTAAACGATCTGAGGAAACAGGAGATGTAGATGCATTAGTTAAAAGGAAAAATATATGGAGCCTGTGATCATTCCAGAGGATTTGAAACCAGTGTTGAAGAAGATCAAGGCGATTATGCTCAATGAACTCCCTAATAAATTGACTCCCATACAAGGTATACAAAACCACATTGATCTTATCTAAAGAGCAAGTCTGCCTAATTGCCCACATTATCAAAAAGAATGCGAGATCTTGTAGGCACAAGTGAAGGAATTGATCAGTACTAGTTAAGTGTAGAAGAGCATGAGTATGTACAACTCAAAAGCCTAATGCTTGATTCAAGGAAAAGGCTGATAAACATCGATGTCAAAAATTATTTGAGTGTCATGATCAAAGTCTCTTAAATAACTCAAGGACGAGTTTTTTACAAGTGGAGGGGTCTGATGTAAGATATGACACAGATACATTCCTAGCACAGTTGGACTAAAAGAAGGCGAACCATAAATTGGCCATAACTTTTGATCCGGGTATCGTTACGGTGCGCACCTGACCGAGTATCATGCACTGAAGCAGGATAAGAACTCAAGGACGAGTTCTTTTGAAGTGGAGGTGACTGATATAGAGTGAGTCGTGGACACTTTCATGTCCAAGATGGACCAGAGAAAGCCCGATCGAAGGCAGAAGTCATCAAGACCATCACAACCTTAAAATAAGTATATCTCGTAAACCGAAATGAGTTACTCGATGTACCATATATGATTAGGAGAATCTACTTTAGCTAACCAACCCAGAATAGCCAGTTTGTCCACGCCAAATTTGTGTACTTCCATTAGATCGATCGTAGAAAATCCATTTTATTTATGTTTTTACTATTTATAGTAAGTTTTAGTTTGATTATAACTCTTTATAATGTGAGCTTTAGCAGTTGTGTCCAACATGGAAAGTGCCTAGAAAAATTATGAGAATAATGTGGTCAAGTCAAATTGAATACTTACTATAAATAGTAAATTTACTATTTATAGCAAGTTACGAAATTTAGGAATTTGAGTTGGAGTTTGATGCCGAAACTTCTTTCAAGGTTTGGTATCACTATTTAAAGAGTTGTAAATTCATTTTTATTATCTATTAATGAAATTTCAAACTTTTAGAATTTATTTCTATTTTTTATTTTCCCCCTGTGGATTTGAGAAGTATCCATGAGGAGTCTAGAGAAGCTTCATTGATTTTGAGTACTTATCCTTGAGGATAACCTCCTCACGTTCATCCCTGCGTCACTGTATATCCTCATGGTGTAACCAACCTATTGGAATGGTTGGATGTCACATTGACATGATAGGATGGAACTAATTCACTAGGTGGATAGTGACTTATTGTCCAATTGATGGACTCGAAAACTTCTTAAAGAGGAAAAGAAGAAAATAAAAATGTCACATATTAGTTACTACGAAGTTGCAAAATTTTAAATTCCAAACATATCATCAGTGTTTCTGAAGAAGAATAATTAAATAGAATTTAAAAAATAAAAATATATATAAAAAATAAAAAATAAACCAGAAAAGAAAAAAAAAGAAGCAGAATTACAGTTGCTGCGAACTTGACAGATTCCCCACCTCAGGTGGGAGCAAACCCCTAGCCCTTGTTATATCCCTGAAAGAAATTAATTAGTTATATCTTGTTGTTATGGTCTAGCCCATCTAATGAGTAGATGGGACTGGTTTTTGTACAAGGCTATCCTCGTGATAAAGCCAACCTATTGAAAGGTTCAGATGTTGTATGAATATAATAGGTTGGAAATAAGTCATTGGCCAGATAATAACTAATGGTCCAACTGGTTGGACTAGAAACTTAAAATGAAAAAGAAGAAAATAAGATTATCACATAATAATTACTATTAATTTTAGTGAAGAATTAGAAATTCCAAACACACCATATGACATTTCTGAAAAATAATAACAATATACAATTAGAAAAACAAAGACAAAACTTACAGTTCCTGCAGACTTGACAAATTCCCCAGCCCAGGTGGGAGCAAACCGTTGAAGCCATTGGAGCTTATATCCCTGAAAATAAATAAACAATTATTTGTTGTCGTTTATCAGTGGCTAAAAATTTTTGTTATTATCTGGCACACCTAATGAGTAGATGGAAATGATTTTAGTATAAGGCTATCCTCGTGGTGCAGCCAACCTATTGAACTGGTTGGATGTCACACCGACATGATAGGTTGGAATTTAATTCAGTAGGTGGACAGTACTTTAGTCTTTGTAGTATTGGACTCAAAAACTTTTCAAAAAGGAAAAAAATAAAATAAAAATGCCGCATATTAGTTACAACTAAGTTGGTTGGAAAATTCAAACTTCTAAACATATCATCGGCATTTCTGAAGAAGAATAATTAAATAGAATTAAATAATAATAAAAAAACATAATTACAGCATTTCTGAAGAAGAATAATTAAATAGAATTAAATAAAAAATTTTAAAAAACATATTTACAGTTGTTGCAGACTTGACAGATTCCCCAGCTCAGGTGGGAGCAAACCAGCGAAGCCAGCTCTCTGTATATTCCGGAAAAATTAATTGATTATATTTTGTTATTTATCAATTGCTAAAATTTATTGTTACAGTCTGGCCCACCTAGTGAGTGGATGATAATGATTTTCATGCAAGGCAATCCTCACCTATTAGGAGGATTGGATGTCATTAGGACATGATAGTAACTTATGGTCCAACTAGGTGAACTTGAAACCTACTTGAAAAGAAAATTAAGGAAAAAAATAAATTACTGTATAATAACCACTACTAAGTTGGTTGGCAAATTCAAAATTCCAAAAACATCGCATGGCATTTCTAAAGAAAAATAATTAAATAGAACTAACAAAAAAAAAAAAAAAAAACAAAAAGACCAAAACTAACTGTTGTTGGTAACCTCTGGACATATTGTAGCTTTAATATTTTTAAAAATAAATAACTAATTAGATTTTGTTATTACCAATGCTAAAAATTGTTTTTGTCTAGCCCACCTAATGAATCAATGGGAATGATTCTTGTACAAGGCTATCCTTCAGCCAACCTCTTAGTAAGGTTGGATGTTATAAGGACATGATGAGATGGAAATAATTCATTGGGTAGACAATAGCTTATTGTCTAACTGGTGGGACTTAAACCTTTTCAAAAAGAAAAGGAAGAAAATAAAAAATGATGCCTATTAATAACTATGAAGTTGGTTGGAAAATTAAAAATTCCAAACATATCCATGTCACTTCCAAAGAAGAATAAATAAATAAATAACAGAACTTACAAGTACTCCAGACTTGGCAAAGTCCCTATCTCAGGTGGGAGCAAACCATTGAAGTTATTGTTGCTTATATCCCTGTAAATGAATAATTAATTATGTTTTGTTATTTATCAATGGATAAAAATTGTGGTTATTTATCAAGTTGGTGCAAACCAGAGCAGTTATTTGGCTTATAGCCCTAAAAGTTAATAATTATTTATTTAATCCTAAAAATAATTGGAAACCTTGCAATAACCTTCGTCATTTTTATATCATCTGAGAAGTGAAGGTGCAGCTGGAAGTAAGCTTACTTGTGGTGCAGCGAAACCTTTCCTATCAACATGCCACTTGTGTAGAAAATCCGTACCATGCCAATGTTAGGTCCCATGATGAAGATCATCTAGCTTCGAAAATCATGCGGGTCCAATCATTAAATTGGCCATGCCTGGATGTTGAGTTAGACCGTCCGTTATCTACTCATTCCAACAGTGCGACCCACCTAGTGAAAGGTTTGGCCTGATTTTCGTGCTAGGTGTATCTACGGTGGGGCCTATAAGTTTGCATGGTTTGGATTCCCCACAGAAATGGCATCTTGGCATGAAAGATGTGGACAAGATGTGCCCCACTGATTATAGCTTTGAATATGGCACAGGTGCTCAGATCTGAGCTTTCCATAAGGTGGGCCTCACTGATTAGATCTTCTAGCTCAAAGTGGGCCACGGTGTACAAAACAAACTTATAGCTAAAGCATTTTTTCCAGCCATCCATTTGTTGCGTAACTACCCCAACAGTGAAAAGGCCTGATTTTCAGACTAGAAGATTTTTATTATTATTATTATTTTAAGACTAGAAGATCTTCACAATGTCATCAACGGACAAAAATGCATGCCCTGATCCTACACGTATGTCACTGTGGGACATGCGATTGCATATAGACGGATGAGATTTGTACCGTTCATTTGACGTACCCTAGAGATCAATCGTGATATTCCAAATGATGCTGATCAAATAATCCTAACCATCCAACTAGAGGCTACAAATTGACGGTTAGAAGGAAATTGGTCCAATTTGTTACAAAAAAAATTACAGAATAGATTTTTCTGTAAAATATGATAACCGAAAATCCAAATGATCTGAAATAAGGACAAGTTAAACCACGTCTGGGACACTATCCTTAAAACGTTATTTGCTCCTACTCAAGTGAATTGAGAATGTTGAAAGGTTACAGGCAAACAGCTTCTAGGATACGACGAGCCTGATATGGGTCTGCATTCAGTAAACACAAAGGCCCACTACTGGAACTCTATTACACGGTCTGGCAGAAATACAGAAAAGAAAAAATCCTATAAAGTAAAGGGAGAAGAAGATTTGTGATTTAGACCACTGCATTAGTTTGTTCTTTAGCTAATGGTTCAGTTGAAATATTCTAGACCACACTGTTGGTCAAATCTTCCGGCAATTGTTCAACCTTGCTATCTTTCTGAAGTCACTGGAGTATAGGAGAGGAGTGGCTATAGCTCAGTTTGTATGGGTTTCCTGGAGTAGGTTGAGAGATAGTTTGGAAACCCTTCCAGGCTCTCTTATATAGGCATTGGTGGCTGGGGGGTTATGGTCCAGGGACATAAATCCCATTAAACCATTTTCTAGTTGTTAAGAAACTAACCGTTTATAGCCGTTTTCTTACTATTGTGCATGAGCCATAACAACTGCTACATGCTGACTGTTGTGAGACAGAACTAGCCGTTTTCTAGTTGTTGGGCTAGCCATGCATCAATTACAACATGGTTCTGCACTTAATTACATAGTTGTTACACATCTGCTGCAACAGTCATATTCAGCCCCTTTATATATACTGAGGGACTTCTCTCTTAGTCCTCTAGTCTCACTTCCAACCAACCACTCGCCTTAGCAACGTAATCGCATTGCGACTCGCACACGTCTCGCTCTGGTTCGCGTAAGGTCGCGAAGGAGCAACCCTCTGCAATAGGAAGAAAATATTATATGTTGAAACACGCAAGTTCCATAGTCCTTGGACTAGGTAAGAAAATATTATATTACTCCACTATTTTCATTTAAACCAAGAAATCTTCTCTTCCCATTCCTATGTGAGACTATTCTCAAAACCCCCAAAAAAGGTTTTTACAAAACTTTTAATATATTATATTATATTTTATTTTAAATATATTTTATAAAATCATTTATTTTATAATAATCCCCTACTGATTTTTAAAAAATATATTTTTCTCGATTAAACATTTCTGCCAGAATAATCAGCTTATATGCATAAAGAAAGATATCTTTCGATTTTAATATTCCCTTAGTGTAAGTATCTCAAAATTCTATCGAAATGACTGGTAACCGCAACGTTGAATCAGTTATTCCTAGATAACAGAGTCAGAGAAACCACACACATATTCGCTATGTATTAATTAGAGTTCCCATAATCTTGCTCAGCACAATTAATGGTCATGTACTTATCCTATTTCGTGAACGATCTCGAGAGAAAACTCTTAATTCTCATGAAAGACGACACCATCTATACATTCATATAAGTGAAATCCTTCCAGTGTCTTCGTTACTTTAAGACACTCGTCCTTTATACTGGATTTCATTAAGAGTTCTAAGACTCAACCCTCTTTTGTAACACTCAGCACTTATCTATTATGAATGAAGTTTTATTATTTAGTGCTGAAAACTTTCCACATATCAGTTACTTGTTCTTACCCATTAAACCCGAAATTAGAAATTTTCTGACTTTAGGTTGGGTTACCATTACTGGTAGAACTTTGGTTGATGAGTTTCAACCCCATTCCTCTAGATGTAGCATTTACTACCTCTCTCGGTAGAGGTTTAGTGAAAGGGTCCGTCAGGTTATTGCTTAATTTCACATAAGAAATAGCAATGCTTCCATTTCGAATCAATTGTCTAACATAATCATGTCGAAGACTGATATGTCTAGGCTCATCATTATATGTGCCGCTATAGGCTCTAGCTAATGTGGCTTCACTATCACAATATAGTGACATAGCCGATATGGGCTTTAAACAAAAAGGAATTTCTAATAATAAATCTCTTAGCTACTTAGTCTCTTTGTCTGTTGCAGCTAGGGCTATAAATTTAGACTCCATAGTCGAGTGCGTTATGCAGGTCTGTTTCTTGGATCCCCAAGATACAGTTGCACCTCATAAGGTGAATACCCACCCTATAGTAGACTTGTTGTCCCCTGCACTCGATATCCAGCTCGCATCAGTATATCCTTCCAATACAGCAAGAAACTCTAAATAAAATAGTCCTAAGTCTTTGATTGCTTTTAAGTAACCAAGGAATCTATTGATTGCATTCCAGTGTTCAGTACTGGGGTTACTAGTAAACCTACTAAGTTTACTCACAGCGTATGCGATATCAAGTCTAGTGCATTACATAGCATACATAAGACTCCCTATAACACTCGCATATTCTAATTGTGCAACTGCTCTTCCATTATTCTCTTTTAGCTTGATACTTGGATCAAATGAGGTTTTTACTTCTTTTATATTTAGATGGTTAAACTTATTTAGTATCTTCTTAATATAATGAAATTGACATAAAGCATAACCTCCACAATGTTTTTTAACTTTGATACCTGAGATGGTATCAACTTGTCCAAGATCCTTCATTTTGAATACGGAAGATAAAAACCTCTTCGTTTCAGTCACACCTTCCATTTTATTACTTATTATTACCATGTCATCAACATACAAACAAATAATAATTAATCATGCAGTTACCATTTACTTTAGAATATATGCATTTATCAGCTACATTATGCATGAAACCGTGAGATAGTATTTTGGAATCAAACTTCTCGTGCCATTATTTTGGTGCTTGTTTTAATTCATACAAAGATCTGATTAATCTACATACTTTATTTTCATTTCGTGGTAGAAAGAATCCTTCAGTATGTTCCATGTATACCTCCTTATTGAGGTCATCATTCAGAAATACGGTCTTTACATCCATTTGGTGGATGTGAAGATGATGTATAGAAGCTAGCGCAAATAATATCCTAATGGATGTTATCCTAGCTACAGGAGAGTATGTGTCAAAGTAATCTATCCTTTCTTTTTATTTAAAACTCTTAGCTACTAGTCGGGCTTTAAAGGTTTGGATAGTCCCATCAGTGTGATATTTCTTTCTAAATACCCACTTGCAACCTATGCATATAGAACCTAGAGGTAAGTTAACTAGTTCTCATGTTTGATTTAACATTATAGATTCCATTTCATCGTTTATAACTTCTTTGCAGAAAGCTGAGTCTCTAGAGGATACAACCTCTTTATATGTTTTAGGATCATCTTCTATAGTCATTACTATAAGTATTTTTCTTATAATATTTTCTCTATTTTTTCTACAATATGGAAAATGACGCGTTGTGAGTCTATGTAGTCATCTCCTAGACTCTTCTCTATTCTTATCCTTTAACTCCTACGAGGTTTAATAGAAGCTTCTACTATCTATGGAGCTGTGCTATTTGGTTATCTATTAGGAGTTTGAACTTTATTATCCTTTGACTCCAAGGATAATGAGTTCTCAGAAAACCTAACGTCTCTTGATTCCATTATTGTATTAAACTCTACATCTAGAAGTCTATAAGCTTTACTATTTCGTACATACCCTATAAAGGCACACTTAATAGTTATGGGTCCTAACTTAGTTCTTTTTAGATCAGGAGTTCTGCAGTATGCAAGACACCCCCACACTTTTAGATATCCTAGGTTAGGTTTTCTTCATTTCCATGTTTCATATGGAGATATTTTATATTTTTTAGACGGAATTCTGTTTAGTATATGACACGTTGCAAGCAGTGCCTCACCCCATAGACTTAGTGGTAACTTTGCTCTTATTAGCATTGAGTTGACCATCTCTACTAATGTTCTATTCTTTCTTTCAGCTATTCCATTTTGTTGAGGTGTGTATGGCGTAGTACATTGATGTATTAGTCCATGCTCTTCACAGAAGTTATCGAATTCATTGGAAAAGTATTTTCCTCCTCTATCGCTATGGAGAATTTTTATCTTCTTATTTAGTTGATTCTCTACTTCTACTTTATATATTTTAAATATATTCAATGCTTCATCTTTATTCTTTAATAAGTATACATACACATATCTAGAGCAATCATTAATAAAGGTTATGAAATACATTTTACCTCCACGAGTAAGAATAACGTTTAACTCACAGATATCACTGTGCACAAGATCCAATACCTGAGACGATCTTTCAACACTTGGAAAATATTTTTTCGTCATTTTGGATCGTATGCACACTTCACATTTATCGGTTTCATTACCTGTGTATGAGATTAAACCATTCTTAGCCATGAACTTCAAGGTACTATACCCTATATGGGCTAGTGTAACGACCCTAGTTCTGGTAGTCAGTCGCATACATTCGCACATACAAACAACCATGATAGGCAAATGATGAATGCTTAGAATCACTTCAAAATAGATTGCACTCGTTCCCATTTATGGTAGAAATGTTGAATTTCGAGGTGAAAATTTTTGTAAGGGGGATAGATTGTAACACTCCGTAGTTTTCGATACTCGGGTGTTACCTGGTAACCTAACTTAGTATAAATACACACCTAACCTATGTTATTCACTATCGTTGGATAAGTGACAATCCGCCCATTTCATTCGTTAACTCTGATGAGAGACCATTATATCAGCGGGTAAAACTATTTTAGGATTTTAACAATTTTAACAGATAAATCAATAACCGTACATTAAGACCCACATAAATAGTTTAAGAAAAATAATAAATAAATAAATAGTGTATATGGAAAAGAAAATAAAACATCTTCTAGAGGAAGAACAACCAAACATAAACATTTAGTGATTAAAAATATAAAAATAATAAACTTAATAATAATAATAATGTTATTAAAAAAAGTATAATAATATTCCATATCATAAATGCATATAAGTTTACTTGATCGTTAATCAAACCATTAACTTCCATCTAAGTGGGCCTTAGAACCTTTTTCTATTGAACTTCAAATTCAGAATGATCTAATCATCAGATCGACAGGATCAACACCTCAAAACCATAAGTTTTGATTAATATGGCCCACCCAAACTTTGGATCTACCTGATATTGAGTCAGAGACCCCTATTGAACACGTTACGTCGAATGGATGGAATGGATTCATCACAAGCATTACAGTGGACCCCACCTAGTTGCGTGTGTACCGGTGTGCACATGCACTCGTAGCACACCGAACCAGCCAGCTGGTCAAATAAATGTTGACCCGAGTAAGACCCGAAAAAGGAGAGTTTTATCTCCTTCTTCTTGCCTAGATCTGTTTCAAACGGATGGTCACGATTTGCTTGAGATAGGTCCCAGAACCATGAGCATTGAGTAGATCTAGACCATTCATCACGCCCAGATGCAAATTTCGAATGAACCCCAAGTGATTCCATCCATCCATGTTCATTCATGAACACAAACACGAGCGCAAGTAGGGTTGCGTCCGAGCGTCATTCCAGAAGTGGAAATATTCGTTTCCTTGCTGACAGCTCCGGAGCGCTACTCTCCTGCCTTCGAGACCGTTGGATGCAAAGCATCTCAACCCTTCAAAGGCTTAGGGTTTTCTCACAAAAGATGCGCAGCTAGAGGCGCTTTCTGTTAAACCCAATTGCCCTAAAAAGAATCTCAGCCGCTCGTTTTCTTCTAGAGTCCGTGTGAGGCATCCTAGTGGTTGATGTTAGGGCAACCAAGTGAGACCAACTTGATCGGATTAGAGTTCTCGCGAGAAACTCGTTGTTACACGAGTCAATGCCCACGGTTGAAAAACTCAGAGCCCATCAAACATGGAGGATGGTTTGATGAATGGTGGGCCCCACAAAGTCTTTATAACCCATCTGAACCTTCCAAATGCATCAAATCATAAGATCACCCACCTATTGAGAAATTGCCATTGACGGTGGAGTCATCTTCACCGTTTGGCCACCAAACGCACCATTTGATTATGGACCCCATTCTTGGATCCAAAATGATCATACAATGGGCCGGGAGGCTAGCAGTCTATCCACCCAGTTCGATCACAATCATTCAATCAGATCTCCCATATCTGATCAATAGACAGGATTGAATCACCGAGTTCGCTGCTGGGCATAACTAATCCTTTGATTAGTTACTCCAAACTCTCTAGAACAAGGTTAATAGAGCCTTATAAAAGGCGCCCTTTTAGGGCTTCCTTTCCGAAAATGGAAAGAGATAGAGAGAGAGAGAGAGAAAGAAAGAGAATAGGCGCCGCTGCCATTGTCGCACCCAATGGAGTCGACTCGGTTCGAGTCGTTGCAAAATCAGGGTCGAGTTCGTCTGGTTCAGTTGTCGATCGCCTGCAGCAGAGAATTAGGAGAAGATGAAGAGAAAGTAGAAAAGGAGAAGAAGAAGTAGAGAAGAAGGAGAGAAGATAGAGTGAGAGAGAAAGAAGAGGGTGTGGCCGCTGCTACTGCCGCACCAAGTCGGGCCAGGGAGAATTGCTGACCAAGTTGGGTGCAGTCTGGTCGAGTCCAGATGTCGTCTGGTCCAACAAGAAGAAGATAGAAGAAGAAAGAGGGATAAAGCACTGTCTGAGAAGGAAGAAGAAGATGAGGAGAGGAAGGATGGAAGGCTGTCGAGTTGGGCTGACTCATTGTGTATGGTCGAGTCGAACCGAGTCAGCCCTGGTTGAACTTGGGGCAGATTTTGAGTTGAGTGGTTCTCGACCTTGTTACAGGAGAGAAAAGAGAAGAGGAAAAGGAGAAAGAGAGGAGAATAAGAAGAAAAGAAAAAAGAAGAGGAGAGGTTGGGTGAGTTACTGAGTTGACTCGGTTCAACACTGAGTCAGGTCTCTGATCCATTGACTGGTCAAGTCCAGACCCTGCTGGAAATTCTCAACAAAAGAAGAAGAGAAGAAAAGAGAAACTAGGAAGAAAAGGTGATGATGAGTCGAGTTGACTCGACCGAGTCAACGCGGGAGAGCTGTTTTCACTCTCTTCACAAATCAGATCCTTATCGTTAATTACTTTCATTATTAAAATCATTTAAAATTTGCAATTAATATCATCCTATCACTATTGTCAAAGATTATAATCGAGGTTATAAATTTGTATTAGATAGTTGTACTAAGTAGTGTTACTATCATCATCAATTATAACCCCTACTACTCAAGTTCATTCGTTGCACAACTTAGACTCTAGAATTCCTAAAATGACTAACCTTAAAACGTAAGTTGGAGGTCAAATCTTGAGGTTAGATCTTAACTGTAGATGGTGTGCAGAACTTAGATATAAACCGTCAAAGTTGGATTTGTACATTGGAGCATTCTTGTTGCAATCACATAATTTAAGGTGAGGATCACCCTTCAAGCTTTTCCTACATCATGATGGTTATCTTAGTTAATTTATTTCACTGATTGCTTAATTTAATATTAATAGAAGATGATGATAAATGTTAGTTCTATTCGTATAATTCTTCATAGATGATTGATTACTAGATTTAGAATTCAAGTATGATATCAAATATTCCTATCCTGGTTTGAATCGAACACTTTATATATACAAGTACTTTTGATATCGCACGTGACTTGTTTTATCACTTTTGATTTCTTTATGGTGTATTTAAAGGTCCTCAAATGAGTGGATATTTGCATAATAGATTAAATGGAATTATCTGGTGGACTTGCCATCTTTTGGATCATTTGAAGCCTAAGTGACTTTTTGGATATTTCCTTTTATCACATCCTTGAGATGGATTTATTTGCCCTATGCGGCTTGATTTAATATTTGCCCCATGTGGCTTTCAGGAACCATCTTCATATAACCTTGCGATGATAAGCTCCACTCATAGAACTATAATTGGTCACTAGTTGAGTAGGTTACCTTTAAACATCCTATTTGTTAGTCTCATGAGTCAAGGATGGTGGAATGAGATACTATGCCTGAGTTATCGGCTTATGCTGGGTGACAAACCCCCCATAGTGACCTTTGAGCTTTCTTAAATTGATTGTTTGAAATTAGAATAATAATGGTTGGGCTAATCATGCATTTTCATGGCATGTGGTCTTTTCCAAGTGACTAGTTCTCCTTGGGCGTACCTTGATTACTTTTCCGAGTGGCTAGATCTCCTTGGGCGATCTATATATCATTGTCTTTTCCGGGTGGTTAGTTCTCTTTGGTCGTACCTTTGTGTACTTTTTCGGGTAACTAGTCCTCCTTGGGCGATCTATACATTATTACGATCTTTTCCGAGTAGTTAGTTTTCCTTGGGTGTGTCTTTGTGTACTTTTTTGGGTAACTAGTCCTCCTTGGGCGATCTATAAATTATTATAGCCTTTTTCGGGTGGTAAGTTCTCCTTGGGCGTGCCTTTGGGTAATTTTTCAGGTGATTAGTCCTTCTTGGGCGATCTATATTATATGGTCTTTTCTGGGTGGCTGGTTCTCCATGAGTGTACCTTTGAGTACTTTTACGGGTGGCTAGTTCTCCTTAGAAGACTTTTTACCTGCTAGATGTGTATCCCCAGGTTTGTGAGCATGTGCATACATCCATGCATTTAAACAAGATCATCTTTGTGAAATTTATTTAATGAATGTGTATCTGATGAACCTTATCTAATTTCCATGATAATCATTGTGTAATATTTGTTATACACTGTCTTGTTAACTATGCTTAATTATCTTGATGATATGATAAATCTTGGGAGTTATACCTCACTGGATAGCCATTGACGCTATCGAACCGTATTCGGTATGCAGGGGACGCAGATGACGCGTATGCTAGTGTTCATATAGAATGGGAGGAGCCAGATGATCTTGCGACTCTCCATTCCTAACTTCACTAGTATTAAACTTATACTTTTATATTTTAGGACATTGGTTTGTATAAGTTTTCGGGTATCCACTTGAAACATTTGAATTTGCACATTTGGACTCCCTCTTATACTTAATTGCTCATATTCCGCTAGTTTATTAACTCTAATAAAAGGGAAAAAAAAAACGTACGAGAAATTTGGGATATTTTAAATGTTAACACTCGAGCTTTTGGAAAAGTAGTGTACTTGGGTCCCGGGAGCCAAGGTGTTACAGCTAGTCTATCATGCCACAGTCCAACGGATTCAACCATATACGCGGAAGTGATACTTTCAGTTAGAGAAAACTTGACCATACCGTTATAAGCATATCCCTTTCCGACAAAGTTCTCATTCTTAGATAGAATTAGTTTTCCTGACTTGTACACCACTCTTATTCCTGGTTTACACAAAAGGTCCCTAGAAACTAAGTTTCACCTCATGTCTGGGACATGCAAGACATTTGTCAGAATCAGTTTCTTTCCAGAGGTGAATATTAGTTCGACGGTTCCTTTGTCAACAACCTTCAATCGGACTTCATTACCCATTTGGACTTCTTGACCATCGGTCAATTCCTCATAGGTTTTAAAAGTTGATCTGTCGTAGCACACATGTATGGTAGCAGCAGTATCATACCACCAACCAGGAACCTTTCCTTGGATAGTATTCACCTTAGTGATCATGGTCACAATATCGCATTCTTTTACTGCACTTGCCTCTTTTTTAGATTTACGATATCGATATACTTGAGCATAATTCTCGGTTTTCCCACAGACATGGCATGGGCCTTTGAACTTTCCGTTCTTCTTTTAGGCATTTTTTCTTAAATTTCTCTTTATTGGGTTTTAGGGAATCGTCCTTCTTGGGATTCTTGTTATTAGTATTTTCAACTGTGTGTACCTTGGACGAGGAGTTCCTGTTGTCATTCTTTTTATCGCGATTGCGGGATTCTTCCTCAATTCTAAGATGTTTCTGGATTTGTTCCACTGTATAGTCTTTAGTCTTATGCAGTAACTTCTTTTTATAGTCTTCCCAGTAGCAGTTTAGCGATTATAGCCCCGACTTGGAATGATTCAGGAAGATCAATCTTTATGGCTTTGATTTTGTTTACTATTAGCTGCAGTTCTTGGATTTGGGATAGTAGCGGTTTGTTATCTACCATGTTGAAGTCAAAATACCTAGCGATTAGGAATTTGTTAGTACCTTCTTCTTCAGTCTTGTATTTGAACTCTAGAACGGTCCAGATTTCCTTTGCTGACGACGTCTATATGTACAGATTGTACAAGCGCATTCAGAATGTGTCCTCGACACAAGAATTCGTCTTTAGCTCGTTTGGTGCGAGCAGTTATCTGTTCAGGTGTGTCCTTATCAGTTGCTTCAGGCGACGGCTACAAGTTTGGATCTAAGATGTAGTAGATCTTCAGCGCCGTCAGAAGAAATTTCAGTTTGTCTTGCCATCTAGTGAAATTGGTTCCATCGAACCGGTCAAGACGAATTAAGTCCTGATTCATCAACTTGATGGATGATACACTATCGGCTTCCATCAGTTTAAATAATGCTTTAAAATTGCTATAAAAAATTTACAGAATAGATTTTTCTGTAAAATATGAAAACCAAAAATTCAAATGATTTGAAATAAGGACAAACTGAAGCACGTCTGGGACGCTGTCCTTAAAGCGTTATTTGCCCCTACTCAAGTGAATTGAATATGCTGAAAGGTTACAAGCAAACAACTTTTAGGATACGACGAGCCTAATGTGGGTCTGCATTCAACAAACACGAAGGCCCATTACTGGAACTCTGTTACATAGTCAGGCAAAAATACAAAAAAGAAAAAATCCCAGAAAGTAAAGAGAGAAGAAGATTTGTGATTTAGACTACTGCACTGGTCTGTTCTTCAGCTACTGGTTTAGTTGAACCGTTCTAGACCATACCGCTAGTCTAATCTTCAAGCAATTGTTCAACCTTGCTATCTTGTTGGAGTCACTGGAGTATAGGAGAGGAGTGGCTATAGCTCAGTTCGTATGGGTCTGCTGGAGTAGATTGAGAGATGGTTTGGAAACTCATCCAGACTCTCTTATATAGACATTTGTGACTTGGGGGTTATGGTCCAGGGACATAAATCCCATTAAACCATTTTTTAGTTGTTGAGAAACTAGCCGTTTATGGCCGTTTTCTGACTATTGTGCATGAGTCATAACAGTTGCTGCATGCTGACTGTTTTGAGACAGAACTAGCTGTTTTCTAGCTGTTGGGCTAACCATGCAGCAATTACAGCATGGTTCTGCACTTAATTACATAGCTGTTATACATCTGGTGCAATAGTCATATTCAGCCCTTCTATATATACTGAAGGACTTCTCTCTCGGTCCTTTAGTCTCACTTCCAACCAGCCACTCGCCTTAGCCACTTAGTTTCACTGCGACTCGTATACGTATCGCTCCGGTTCGCGTAAGGTCGCGAAGGAACGATCCTCTGCAATACGATGCGAACGTGCATCACTAGTGCCTTTATAGCCACACTGCCTCACATGCCCATGCCCTCGCACCGAGCCTGTGCTCAAGCCCGAGCATCGCGCTGCGCATTGGAACACGCAAGCTCCATAGTCCTTGGAATAGGTAAGCAAATATTATAGTACTCTATTGTTTTCATTTAAACCAAGAAATATTCTCTTCCCATTCCCATGTCGGACTATTATCAAAACTCCCCAAGAAAGCTTTTCACAAAACTTTTAATATATTATATTATATTTTATTTTAAATATATTTTATAAAATCATTTATTTTATAACACGATTTCCATATCTAAAATAGAGGGGATCAAGTTATTCTAACAGTGCAATTGATGCTTTATAAGATGGACGGTTACAAGTAAATTAATGTGAGTTCAAAATTGAAGGAAAAAATCAGGCTGTTCCAGACCATCCAAAAATCAGATGATCCACGAATGTTTCAGAGGCATGGGTGAAATTAATCAGTGATCCAGATTGCCTAACAGCAACAGCCGATATTTTGCTGGGAGAGAAATTCGATACTTACAGGTAGCGCAGGCCTAAATTTACCGATAAATGATGGCAGGGAACCCTGTATGTTAGCTCCTGACACAGTCCTGCAATATAAAGAAAACATATGGTAACACATGACAAGTATACAAGACCAAAACCATTTATCAGGTAGGGGGCAATTTGTATATTCCCTACATAAACTAACAGAGCTTTACCTCTAAATTAATAGGCCACACATGTGTGTTGAATGTTTGCCATCGGTCAATTTCCCTGGCCATCCGTTTCTTTTTTTACATGTGTAGACCACCCTAGGAGTAGATGCATTGAATTCCTGGGCCCATAACATAGTAGGCCTGAGCTTAGGACTAAGGAGGGCGATGATTAAGAATTTTAGCATGGGTTTGCATGTAAATAGGCTGAGCCCACTGTCAGGTGTGACCGGAACAGTTTGGAATACGGGCCTAAGCCAACCCAAGATCCGCCGGTGAACATCCCTGGCTCCACCTTTTCAGATATTAAGACCAATGAGCTTAACCCTACCCAGTCCAATAACTAACCGGGGTCAATCTTTTAAATGAATCAGAAGAGACAAATGCCTCTCGTCTAAGTTGATTTGGACTCAGTCTGACCCATCAAGTTCCCCCCCATGAGTCACCCCTCACTGGTGCGAGTCAGGCCTATTCACTCCATTTTTTGAATGAGTCACGACACGACTCGAGACCAGATGGCACAGTAGGTAGTCCGGTCGGATACTTTCTCCGCGACATTGTGATCACCCACCCATACTCAGTCACCTAGAATGTGTACACGTGGCATGTATTAACCCAAAGAAAACGGCCCAAAAACAAAGACCCAGTGAAGATAATTTCTTCTTTAAAGTTGGATTGATAGAATGATGATAACCTTTGATTAATGAATACTTTTCCTTAGAATTCAGACCATTGAATGACTTTCATTTCAGCTCTGCATCAAATATCCACCAAGCGGCCACTCAAGAAGCTAAAAATGCCTAAGTTTTGATCCAAAATCCATTTAAACTGGGTCCCAATATTTGGACGGTTAATCTTAGTTACTCGTACTCCAGTTTTATAAAATCATATGCCTGAGTTTAAACTACAGCACTCTGCCAGAGCATCAAACCGTTTCTCAAACAAGTAGCCCAGTAATAACAACCGAAGAAAGGAAGAAGATCCGTACAAACTTGTAAGGAATGTGAGGTTCAGGAGCCCTTCCGGAATTATCCGCGGTCTCTCTGTCGAGTACCCCCGCACACTCCTGAAAGTAAGAAGTGCAAATATAAGTACGGGCCGAAGGAATACCTGAATTGGTAGTCCGCTAACCCTTTAATTAAGCACACGTGGCATATATCCTCAATGATCCAAGCCATTCATCTGGTGGTTCCCTCTATGGATGAGCCATCAAATTGATCAGGAAATCCTAAACAGACAAGACCCACCAGATGGTCCACTTGATTAATAATATTTTCGTACCAAGTTGGCATATCTGAGAGTGTGTACGTACATTTCGGTTATGTGGCAGGTGCCTCCACCGTTGGATGGACAATCACATTTGATCCCAGGGTTGTTGATTCTTGATGAATCAACGGCAGTCCCACTACATGGGTCTCCAGTTATGTTCCAGTCAGAAGTAACAGAAAGACCCCAATGTTGGAAAATGGCATTAAGACCTCTCGCTGTCCATACACATGCACGAAAAAAATAAAATTAAATTAAATTTTTTTAAAAAATGTTATAATAAGCCTATGGGCCATCAAACGGCTGTTGAGAAGAGGAAATTTTGGAAAATGAGTTAGAAACAACCATATGTTCTAACTGTAGGGCCCACCTGTGACGTGCATGTGGAATAGAGAAAGTGTATCTGGTGTGTAACTCCTCGTGGGCACTACACGTCCCAAGAATCATCCACAACAAAAACTCCGAAGGAATACCTCGTGGGCACTACACAATTAAATAATAATGGTTCATATGTTCCAATGTGGTGTTTTTTGGTCCCATCAATGGTGGGCCCTCATATGCACCGTTTGTATATTTTCCCGGAAGCGGATTGGCTGGTGTACCACACACCAGCTATATAGCTGTTGTATTGACGTAAGTAAGTTCTTTGGGTCCGGGTCCATCATGAGATATGTATTATATCCAAACCGTTCATCCACTTGGCGAGATGAAAAATAATAAAGATCTAAAGATCAAGATGAAAAATAAGGAAGATCTAAAGATCAAGTGGACTACACTGTAAAAAGCAGTGGTAGATTGAATGTCTACCATTGAAACCCTTTTGGGATCACAGAAGTTTTGGATCAATATCATATTTGTTTTTCCTATTCATCTAGGTATTTTTGAGCTTATGACCTAACTGGATGGAAAATAAATGTTATTTGGGCCCTTCGAATGTTTTAACGGTGAAAATCATTATCCCCGCGGAAGCAGATTGCCTACTGAGTAACTCAAGTGTACTGAGTAAACTCTGTGGGTCCCACCATCATTCATACATTTTATCCACTCCATACATCCAATTTATCAGATAATTTTAGATCATTATCCCTAAAATTAAGAATATCCAAATCTCAAGTGGCCCACACCACTGGAAATAGTGTGAATTTAATGTTTACCGTTGAAAAGTTCTTGAGGGTCACAGAAATTTTATATCAAGCTGACATTTGTATTTTCACTTTATCCGTGTCTTTGTGATCTTATGAACAGATTGGATGACAAATAAACATTATTGGAGACCTTAGAAAGGCTTCAACGGTGGAAATCAATAGTTCTACTGTTCCTGTGGTATGGTCCACTTGAGCTTTGGATATGCTCCAATTTTGGGTTCAACCCCTAAAACTGATCGGGAAAAACAGATGTAAGGCGTGGATAAACCACATGCATTCACAGTGGACCTAACAGAGTTTACTCAATTGATCGGGAGAAACAGATGTAAGGCGTGGTTCAATGATCAAGACCGTCCATCAAGTATCATGAACAGTGGATGGGAGATGTCCTAAAAATCTCTAAGATTGTAAATCCAATTCCATGGATGGCTTGGATAGCATGCCCATGTGCCACTTTGGCTCATGTGGTTGCGAGTACTTGAGATTCCTCGAACATGCGCGTGGACCATGGATCCTCTCGTCCCTTTCTTAAAACATCGATATCAGCTCACGTAGGTGGGCCACAGTCCAATTGAAAAGCTCCATTGCAGCGCACCAGGTCAGCATCATAGAGTCGGAAGGTATACAGTCCACAGCTTTATTTTGGACTTGGGTAGGCCACACGATTTGTTTGATTAAGATAATGGAAAGAAAATTTGAAAAGCTCAATCACGCTCATGAGCCACGTGATAATTGACCATTTTTAAGTTTTGGTATCTCATTCACCGTACATAGTGTCCATATTTTCCCATCTGGACCATTCAAATCTTGGGTCCCACTTCGATTTAAAATTGGTCGAAATTAGAGCTGATCAAACCAACTTTATCATCTTGTTTTTCTAGTTGAATTTGGACCGTTGATGTTTTGTTTCCATTCATGCATTTGATTTCCACCAATTGGATCATTGGGACAGTTCATGTAATTATTGCAATCCAATCCTATAATGCATCCAAACGCAGCCTAAGCATCTCTCCCGAACCATGGATGTGATCACTTGCGATTTCGTGGACACCCAAATATGCCAAAGACGCCCAATACTTTTTTCTATCGGTATATGTTTGTATATACCGTACGACTGAATTGGATATGCAAATCCAATAGCCCCACCATGATGTATGTGTGTTTTATCCATACCGTCCATCTATTTTTCCATGTCGTTTTATGATATTAGCTAAAAAATAAGATAAATCCAAATCTCTAATAGACTATACCACAAGAAAATAGTGGTGATTGAGCGCTCACCATTAAAAACTCCCGGGGCTCTCTATTACGTTTATTTAGCATCTACTAACTAGGTCACATAGACCTAGATGAAGGGCAAACACAAATATCAGTATTAGCTTGATTAGAGCCTTTTATGCCTCGAGAAAGTTTTCAATGGACTATTTCTTATCATATGGCCAACATGAGTCTTAGATCTGCTTCATTTTTTAGCCTGATTTATAAAAATTGATGAACGGAATGGATTTCTCAAAAACATCATGGTGGAGCCCACCTAGATTCGGGCATTTACGAAATTCCAGTTGACGCCTTTGGTAGGAATCGGCATCTGATTTTAGTAGTAGCGGAATTTGTGGTGTGCCAGATACCACCTCGGTGATGTATTGGCGTCACTAAGTTATGGGGTCCCCAAGAGCTGCCCACCTGAGAAGCTGCAGGGAGCGAATATTCCGTGGACCACACTACAAGAATTTTATATCAAGATCCAACAAATGAAGTAAATACAAATCCTATGTGGACGGCGTCATGGGAAAAAGTGGTGATTGAATACCCACCATTAAGAACATCTTGGGAAGTAATGTTTATTTTCCATCCAACCTGTTAGTAAGGTCACAAACACCAGGACTAAGGGACCACACACAAATATCAGCTTGATCCAAAACTTTCATGGCTCACGAGAAGTTTTTAATGGTTAATCACCACTATTTCATGTGGTTTAGTCCACCTAAGATTTGGATTACTTCATTTTTGGTATCATGTATCATAAAATGAGTTGTCAAAATGGATGAACAATGTGAATGTAAATAAATTAAATTATGGTAGGCCCACAGTTAAAGAATTAGCAAATGTATCAAATTAACATATTTCAGACATTTGTTAACAAGTAGATTGTTTCAAATTCAATACTTAATTTTTAGACTTTAGCCTCTACTTAATTTTTAGACTTTAGCCTCTCTTTTGGATAGTTATCAGATAGGTTTTCAGATTTCAAACTTTAGATTTAACAAAAAAGCCCTAGCATTATTTTCGATCGGATTAAAAAATTTATGAAAAAGAAATTTTAGATACAGGCCGCTATGCATGTAGTGTGTGGAAGATATAAAACATTTATCTAGTGGCCCACAGCATCGATAGGCCTCAGCCCAAGAAATTGCACCACCTTCTTGATCTACAAACAAATGGTCACTAGCAAAAAAAAATGATGAAAAATGATAGGCAACCGTGTAAAAGTGCAATCCCCATATACTTACAGTTGTCCAATTGAGACAACTTTTGTCCATGGCTCATATATGTTACAGACCAGAAGATGGATGGTCGTGGTTGCATTTTGCTCCATCTGATGCCTTACGCATGGGAAAAAAATAATAATAATTCAATTTCAATTTGATTTCCTTCATGTCATCTAAGCCATATTCCAATTAATTGGCGTTATATCCTGTTCAGCACAGGATTCATAAGAAATGCCAGCAGCCAACCTAAGAGAAACCTAGTCCTTCTAGGTTTGAGACCAGCAGCAAGAGCCGAGGCTCCCAGTGGTTGAGTTCTGATAATTCACATTTTTACTTCATTAAGTAAAAGAATATATATCAAAACAAAGTGACACTTGGCTTCAATCAAATGATTCAAAACAAGAGAAATTAGAGTTCAAGTTAAGATGAAACTCTAAATTTTTGTAATAGAGATTGAAATTCTAAGGATGCATACCTTCATCTGGGTTTGTTGTAAAATTAGTTTGAGCTTGAACTTTGCGTCTCTCCGCCAAACACAAGAGGTGTGTGCACCAGAAGCAAAAGGCAAGTAGTGCATGAGGTGGAGATTTTGGCATGGACCTTTTCATCATTCCAGGCACAGGTGTTCTGTAGCTATAAAACTTAAAATCCCAGAATCCTTTAATATATAGATGCGTTTTTTCTTTTATTACAAAAGTCACCTCCGATAATATCTTTCTTTTTCTTTTCTTTTCTTATTTATTTATTTATTTATTTATTTTTTAACTCCTGTTATTTCTGTGTTAGAACAATTCCAAATGCAGTGAGCACGGTAAATGCAAGCTAAAATGCTATGAGTGACTTCTTTCAGGACAGGTTGTAAGAGTAAGCTGACCTTATTCTTTAGGGGCGTTTGGTGCATGTTATTAGATAGGATTACGTGGGATAGAATTGCATTTGGTCCTGTCCAATTCCATCCAGCATTTGGAGAGGATGGGAAAGGTCAGAATTAGGTGGGATGGAATTACATTTTTAGTCCATGGAACTGCATTTGGTCCTATACACTATTTCGGTGGATGTTGAAATCCACTACACATGTGAGCCCCACATTGATGCATGTGTTTATCCAGGCCGTCCATCCATATACACCGTTTACATGACATTCTGGTTATATATGTGTACGTACGTGAACGACATCCCTTGTGAATTTGGTCTGTTGATTACAATTCCATAGTCCACCAAACATGATTTTACTTAATCCAATATTCTCCCGTAACAAAAATTGGGATTGGATGGCTACAATACCATGGTATTTCCAGACATGCAATCATTGTACAATAATGATGCTAATCCCATCTAATACAATTCAATACCATTCAATTCTACAACCAAACATGCCCTAAGGTGATGTAGAGCGGGTCGCGAACAGTTACATGGCCAAGATGGATCAGAAAAGGCCCGGTCGACGACAGAAGTGATCCAGACCATTGGACCGTAAATCAGGCGTATCTCGCAATCCAGAATGAGTTATCTGACATAAAATATATGATTTTGGGGTAGAACGAGCTACTTTAGCCAACCAACCCTGCTATGCAGGGTTGCGACCCTCGGAATTGTGAAAAACCCCTGGATTGACGGTCGTTTCCCTGTTTTAATTTCAATTTTACTATAAATAGTAAGTTTTAGTTTGATTATAACTCTTCATCCGTTGAGCTTTAGGAGTTGCGCCCAACGTGAAAAGAGCTTAGAATAATTAGGAGAACGGTTTGGTGAAGCCAAATAGGACACTTACTATTTTTGGCCGAAAACCTTGGGCACTAGTAGACATCACGACCGTCTATAAATAGTAAGTTTACTATTTATAGTAAGTCGCGAATTCTAGGAGTTGTAGTTGTAGTTTGATTCTGATTTCTTTCCCATTGCTTAGCCCCCTATTTAAAGGGCCGTGAACTCGTTTTTATGAATGAATTAATCAGTTTCGAATTTATTAGAAATTATTCTGTTTTCTGCTTTCTTTCCTCGTGGATTCGAGAAGTCTCTGTGAGGAGTCCAGAGAAGCTCCGTGGATTCGGAGTATTTATCCTCATCACATTCATCCCTACGTCAATTGGTATCAGAGCAAGGATTCCCTCGGGCCGATGGCAAACAACGAAGGTATGAATCAAAATCCTGTGGACGGTGATCCAGGGATTCGTTATCTTTCGGAAAGAATGAAAGCTTTCCACCGGGAGAGTCAGTTGACCATGCAAGGGCTGCAGGTAACGCTCGACCGTCTTGCGGATGCGTTACTTCCACCCCGAGCCCTAGGCGGTGCTCCACCACCTATGGTGGCTCCACCACCCATGGTGGCTCCACCACCCATGGTTGCTGTACGACCTACACCAGATGATTCAAGTTCTAGTGACGAAGACCTTAATAAGGGTTTTGCCCGACGATCAATCCATGGAGGCGATCATCTAGATCGTGCTGAAAGAGACTACCGAGGTAAGGCTGAATTTCCTAGTTTTAATGGTTTATTACGTATAGAAGATTTCCTTGATTGGCTAGCCGAAGTAGAGAGATATTTTGATTATATGGACGTGCCAGATTATAAAAGGATAAAACTGGTAGCGTTTAAATTAAAATCTGGTGCTTCTACATAGTGGGAACAATTACAACTCTCACGAGCCCGTCAGAACAAGGCGCCTATCTCACCATGGCCACGGATGAGACTTCTTCGATCACGATTTCTCCTCAGTGATTATGAGCAGATACTATTCCAGCAATATCAAAATTGCCGACAAGGAAATCGAACCGTCACAGATTACACAGAAGAATTCCAGCGGTTGGCTACACGAAACGATTTGTCAGAATCTGAATCACAGAAAGTGGCACGATTTATAGGTGGGTTGCGGCCGACAATTTAGGACTGAGTTCAGATGTACCCAGTCGGGACCGTGGATGAAGCAGTTCAATTGGCGGGTAGGGAAGAAACACAACTTGCAAGAGCTCCTGCTCGTCCATATCCTTCAACTCGACCCCCCATGACGGGTCCTACGCAGGATCCAGTGCTGGCACAAGATCCAGTAGGAGAACGTCCTCAACTTCCTACAACCGCAAACCGTGATACGAGGAGCGGCTCATCCAGACCTCAACGTACAACACCCACAACAGCGGGCCCGAGTAGGGTTCCAAATCATTATGCTCGGCCAAGGTCGAACAATTGTTACCGATGTGGCCAGCCAGACCACTTATCAAACACTTGTCCTCAACGTCCCGCAGCACACTTGACTATAAACGAAGGGGGCACTGAAGATGAGGTCGTAGAAGAAGACCATGGCTTTGATGAACATGAACAAACCACTGAAGAAATAGCAGGTGGAGATGAAGTGACGGACGAGGATCGTGGCGAATTTCTAGTTGTGAGGATATTACTGTATGCCCCACGAAAGGAATTACATCCACAGCGACACAATATATTTCGTACTCGGTGCACTGTCAACGGAAAAGTCTATGATGTGATCATAGACGGCGGTAGTAGCGAGAACATCGTCTCAAGAGTGATGGTAAATAAGTTGCGGCTACCAACGACGAAACATCATTCCCCGTACTCAATTGGCTGGATAAAAAAGGTAAATGAGACCAAAGTAACTGAACAATGCACTATCTCGTTTTCAATTGACAAAAATTATAAGGATCAAATACTTTGTGACGTTGTCGACATGGAAGTTTGTCATATGCTACTCGGTCGACCCTGGCAGTCGGATCGTGATGCGACCCATCGGGGACGAGATAATGTCTACATATTCGTCAAGGATAGTCGAAAAATAATCCTTGCCCCTATGGCACTGGAGAACCACCCTGAAGCTTCTAAAGTGGAGGGGAGTTCCCTCTTGACCATTCGGGATTTCATGGAGGAATCCAAGGAAACCGGCGAGGTATACGCCGTAGTGGTGAAGGGCGATGAAGAAGAACCCTCAAACATTCCTCTAAGCTTAAGGCTGTTGCTAAACGAATTCAAAGAAGTCTGGCCTGAGCATTTACCTGATGGATTGCCCCCATGAGGGACATCCAACATCACATACACCTCGTCCCTGGGACTAGCCTGTCCAACCGCCCTCATTATCGGATGAGTCCGAAGGAGTGTGAGATACTTCAGGGGCAAGTGGAGGAATTTATCCGTAAGGGTCTCTTGAGAGAGAGCATGAGCCCATGTGCCGTACCAGCATTATTAATGCCAAAAAAAGATGGAAGCTAGCGCATGTGTGTCGACAGCCGGACAATCAACAAAATCACTATCAAATATCGGTTCCCAATACCACAGTTGAAAGACATGCTCGATATGCTAGAAGGGGCCAAGGTGTTCTCTAAACTTGATCTAAGGAGCAGGTACCATCAGATTCGTATTCGACCCGGTGATGAGTGGAAAACGGCATTCAAGACCAATGAAGGGTTGTATGAGTGGCTGATTATGCCCTTCGGCCTATCGAACGCACCAAGTACTTTTATGCATTTGATGAATCAAGTTCTAAAACCATTCACTGGCCGATTTGTGGTAGTATATTTTGATGACATATTGATATATAGCCGGGATGAGGCGGAGCACAGAAAACATCTCAGGCAGGTGCTGCAGGTCCTACAAATTAACAAGTTGTACCTCAACTTGAAGAAGTGTAGTTTTTTAACTAACAACCTATTGTTTCTAGGATTTATTATAACGTCCACAGGCATTCGTGTGGACGATGAAAATGTGCGAGCTATTAGAGAATAGCCGATCCTGACAAACATTCATGAGGTTAGGAGTTTTCACGGGTTGACAACTTTCTATGATCGATTTGTGCGAGATTTTAGCACCATAGTCGCGCCCATAACAGATTGCATGAAAAAGGGACCGTTCCAGTGGACCGATAAAGCTGACAAGAGCTTTCATGAGATCAAGCATCGTTTATCTACAACACCGGTCTTAGTGCTTCCTAATTTCGACAAATTGTTTGAGGTTGAGTGTGACGCTTTATACATCGGAATTGGAGGAGTATTATCACAGGAAGGCAGGCCAGTAGCCTTCTACAGCGAGAAGCTCAGCGAAGCCCGAAAGAAGTGGTCGACTTATGAGCTTGAGTTGTACGCAGTTGTTCAGGCGTTGCGACATTGGCGACATTATCTGATTCAAAGAGAGTTTGTTCTGTACACTGACCATCAAGCATTAAAGTTTATTAATAGTCAGACTAACGTGAATCGTGTGCATGCTAGATGGGTTGCGTTTTTACAGGAATTCACGTTCGTTTTGAAGCACAAGTCAGGGAAGCAGAACAAGGTGGCTGATGCACTTAGCCGTCATGCATCATTACTTGTTACAATGAGCAACGAGGTGGTCGGCTTCGACTGTCTCAAGGAGCTGTATGCCGAAGATGAAGACTTCAAAGATTCTTAGATGAAGTGCCAAGAAGGTCACCCCAGCAACCTTCATATACAGGACGATTTTCTCTTCAAAGGGAATCGATTATGCATCCCCCAAAGTTCCCTGAGGGAGCAGATTATTCAGGAGCTACATGGAGGTGGCCTCGGTGGACACCTTGGGCGAGACAAGACGCGAGCTCTTGTGGAAGAGCGGTATTACTGGCCACAATTAGTACGTGATGTGGGAAAAGCCGTACAACGTTGTCATGTTTGTCAGATCTCCAAAGGGCAATCTCAGAATATGGGTCTCTACACTCCGTTACCTGTGCCTAACGGTCCTTGGGAGGATTTAACAATGGACTTCGTGCTCGGTCTGCCATAAACACAACACGGCATGGATTCGGTGTTCGCGGTAGTAGATCGTTTCTCCAAGATGGCGCACTTTATTCCATGCAAAAAGACTCTCGATGCAACACACGTGGCAAATCTATTCTTCAGAGAAATTGTGCGGTTACACGGGGTTCCCAAGACTATTACTTCTGACAGTGACACGAAGTTCATAAGCCACTTTTGACGGACTTTGTGGACTCGATTCAATACATGACTTCAGTTCAGCAGCGCCTACCACCCACAAACTGACCGTCAAACTGAGGTTGTGAATCGCACGTTGGGAAATCTCCTTCGATGTATTTCAGGAGAAAAACTAAAGCAGTGGGATTTGGCTTTGTCTCAAGCGGAGTTTGCATTCAACAACATGGTGAACCGCTCGACAGAAAAATTCTCGTTCCAGGTTATTTACGTACGAGTACCTCACCACACACTAGACTTGGTCCCTCTGCCCAAGCTCCCAGACATGAGCATTGTAGCAGAACATATGGCAGACAAGATCATGAGCATTCATGCGGAGGTACAAACCAAGTTACATGCCTCGAACAAGAAGTATAAGGAGCAAGCGGACAAGCATCGGCGACGAAAAGTGTTCGAGGTGGGCAACCAAGTAATGGTCCGTCTGCGCAAAGAAAGATTTTCGACCGGAACGTACAACAAGTTGAAGAATAAAAAGATTGGACTGGTACCAATCATTCGAAAGATCAATGACAATGCCTATGTTGTTGATCTTCCAGATGACATGGCGATCTCACGGACTTTCAATGTCGCGGACCTGACCGAGTATCATGAACCAGATCATGACGAGAACTCGAGGACGAGTTCTTTTGAAGTGGAGGAGACTGATGTAGAGCGGGTCGCGAACAGTTACATGGCCAAGATGGATCAGAAAAGGCCCGGTCGACGACAGAAGTGATCCAGACCATTGGACCTTAAATCAAGCGTATCTCGCAATCTGGAATGAGTTATCTGACGTAAAATATATGATTTTGGGCTAGAACGAGCTACTTTAGCCAACCAACCCTGCTATGCAAGGTTGCGACCCCTGAAATTATGAAAAACCCTTGGATTGACGGTCGTTTCCCTGTTTTAATTTCAATTTTACTATAAATAGTAAGTTTTAGTTTGATTATAACTCTTCATCTGTTGGGCTTTAGGAGTTGCGCCCAACGTGAAAAGAGCTTAGAATAATTAGGAGAACGGTTTGGTGAAGCCAAATAGGACACTTACTATTTTTGGGCGAAAACCTTGCGCACTAGTAGACATCACGACTGTTTATAAATAGTAAGTTTACTATTTATAGTAAGTCGCAAATTCTAGGAGTTGTAGTTGTAGTTTGATTCTAATTTCTTTCCCATTGCTTGGCACCCCTATTTAAAGGGTTGTGAACTCGTTTTTATAAATGAATTAATCAGTTTCGAATTTATTAGAAATTATTTCTGTTTTCTGCTTTCTTTCCTCGTGGATTCGAGAAGTCTCTGTGAAGAGTCCAGAGAAGCTCCGTGGATTCAGAGTATTTATCCTCATCACGTTCATCCCTGCGTCATAAGGCTTAGGTAAGTATACACACATTGAATGGCTTTAGTTGTGTTGGCAGGACAGCTCCCTCCAGCTGTTTATTTAGTAGCTGGTGGTACTATCCTTTTCTTACTTGACCTCGTGAACTCTTAACTCCAGTCGTTTATTTAGTAGCTGTTAGTAGCATCTTTTCTTACTTGACCTCATAAACTGACGCAGGGGAGGACGTGATGTCGAGCACCGTCTTCCTCAAGAGGATAACTATTCCGAATCCACGGAACTTCTCTGGACTCCTCACAGAGACTTCTCGAATCCACGAGAAAAGAGAGCAGAAAATAGAAATAAATTCTAAATAAATTCAAAATAGATTAATGAATAATTGATAATCCTCTATTGCGTCTCTTTACACCATTAATATAAAAAAAAATAAACTAAAATTCGTAATTACCAAAAATAGCAAAATTCTAACTCTAATAAAAATCTTAATTCTAATAAAACTCTTCTAAGGCCTAGTTTCTAAAAATAAAAAATGCAAATAAACTTTCTCTAGAAGAGTCCTAGTATAACTAAAAGTTATTTCTAAAAGGAAAGAAAATCTAAAACTCTAAAAATATTAAAAAAATCAGAATTACTAAAAATAGTAAAATTTTCCTAAAAATTCGTTTTTGAGCTGAAAGCGCGTGTTTTCTGACGAAACGGACAGATGCGACCCACTTTGTGGGTCGATTCACCTTAGATGACCCATTTCAGTAAAGATCGATAGCTTGTGTGCCCCGTAACGATACCCGGATCAAAAGTTATGGTCAATTTACGGTCCATCTTCTTTTAGCCCAACCATGCTAGGAACGTATCCGTGACACGTTCTACATCAGACTCCTCCACTTGAAAAAAACTCGTCCTCGAGTTACGCAAGAGACTTGGCACATGAGTCTGAGATAACTTCCGACGTCGATGTTCATTAGCTCTTTTTTTGTACTTGACATTAAGCTCTTGAGCTGACATAATACATATACTCATGCTTTCCTTGGCTTGACTAATATCGATTAGTTCCTTCACATCTGCCTTCAAGATCTCATATTTTTTCTGATAATGTGGGCAATTAGGCGGACTTGCCCCTAAGACGGGATCAACGTGATTTTGTATATCTCGTATGGGAGGTAATTTATTAGGGAGTTCATCGAGCACAACCCTCTTGAACTCCTGCGATACTGGTTCCAAATCCTCTAAGATATTCACAGGCTCCACATATTTTTTCTTTTCAACTAATGGATATATATTTCTTGTTTCCTCATATTGTTTAACAAAGGCCTGTTCAGTGATGAGATATTGTTCCTCCACTTTAGAAGTCTTGGGTTGGTTCTCCATTCCTATAGAGGTCACATGTTCGCCACTGATGAATCCTGTGGTCTGTTGCAACTCTGTTTGATGAAGTCGTTTCTCGTGGACCAATAATAGGATTTTTCTGCATAACCTTTTACTGATCGACTATCTTGATAATAATTTTAGTTTTGTTGGAATAATACCTGATCGTAATCTCGAGGGAGGAATCGCATGCACAATAACTTCCTCATTCGCGACCACGTGCGGATTGGCACCTTCATCTGTCTCGTCCGCTCGAGTTGAAGTTGTTCCCACCAATCTAAAGCTCCGCCCGACAACTTGTATGCCACGAGTTTAACCTTTTTTTCTTCTACGATGTTCATGTAGTCGAAGAAATATTCGACTTCAAGCAACCAATCGAGGAAGTCTTTGAAGTAGAGTTGGGCATTAAAACTAGGAAGATCGACTTTCATCTTAAATTTTTGAATCATCATGTGGTTTATTGATAGCATCGCCCTACGATCAGTATAATTACGAATTCCAGCAATTGCTGGTGGTGGATCACCACCATGAACACGAAGTTGCCTTAGGTTTTCCGCCAAGAGATCCGCTATGCGGTCGATGGAAGCCTGTAGCCCTTGCATGGCTTGCCGATTCTCTCGTTACGCTACTTCGAAAGTTGCCGCCATTAAAAATAAATTCCCTGGAGCACCGCCCATGGGATTGCTGCCCGACCCGTCGTTAGAAGCCATCGATCCGAGGAGAAACCTCGCTTACCAAACTGACGTAGGGGAGGACGTGAGGTCAAGCATCGTCTTCCTCAAGAGGATAACTATTCCGAATCCACGGAACTTCTCTGGATTCCTCACAGAGACTTCTCGAATCCACGAGAAAAGAGAGCAGAAAATATAAATAAATTCTAAATAAATTCGAAATAGATTAATGAATAATTGATAATCCTCTAATGCGTCTCTTTACACCATTAATATAAAAATAAATAAACTAAAATTCGTAATTACCAAAAATAGCAAAATTCTAACTCTAATAAAAATCTTAATTCTAATAAAACTCTTCTAAGGCCTAGTTTCTAAAAATAAAAATTGCAAATAAACTTTCTCTAGAAGAGTCCTAGTATAACTAAAAGTTATTTCTAAAAGGAAAGAAAATCTAAAACTCTAAAAATATTTAAAAAATCAGAATTACTAAAAATAGTAAAATTTTCCTAAAAATTCATTTTTGAGCTGAAAGCGCGTGTTTTCTAACGAAACAGACAGATGCGACCCACTTTGTGGGTCGATTCACCTTAGATGACCCGTTTCAGTAAAGATCGATAGCTTGTGTGCCCCGTAATGATACCCGGATCAAAAGTTATGGTCAATTTACGGTCCATCTTCTTTTAGCCCAACCATGCTAGGAACGTATCCGTGACACGTTCTACATCAGACTCCTCCACTTGGAAAAAACTCATCCTCGAGTTACGCAAGAGACTTGGCACATGAGTCTGAGATAACTTCCGACGTCGATGTTCATTAGCTCTTTTTTTGTACTTGACATTAAGCTCTTGAGCTGACATAATACATATACTCATGCTTTCCTTGGCTTGACTAATATCGATTAGTTCCTTCACATCTGCCTTCAAGATCTCATATTTTTTCTGATAATGTGGGCAATTAGGCGGACTTGCCCCTAAGACGGGATCAACGTGATTTTGTATATCTCGTATGGGAGGTAATTTATTAGGGAGTTCATCGAGCACAACCCTCTTGAACTCCTGCGATACTGGTTCCAAATCCTCTAAGATATTCACAGGCTCCACATATTTTTTTCTTTTCAACTAATGGATATATATTTCTTGTTTCCTCATATTGTTTAACAAAGGCCTGTTCAGTGATGAGATATTGTTCCTCCACTTTAGAAGTCTTGGGTTGGTTCTCCATTCCTATAGAGGTCACATGTTCGCCACTGATGAATCCTGTGGTCTGTTGCAACTCTGTTTTGATGAAGTCGTTTCTCGTGGACCAATAATAGGATTTTTCTGCATAACCTTTTACTGATCGACTATCTTGATAATAATTTTAGTTTTGTTGGAATAATACCTGATCGTAATCTCGAGGGAGGAATCGCATGCACAATAACTTCCTCATCCGCGACCACGTGCGGATTGGCGCCTTCATCTGTCTCGTCCGCTCGAGTTGAAGTTGTTCCCACCGATCTGAAGCTCCGCCCGACAACTTGTATGTCACGAGTTTAACCTTTTTTTTCTTCTACGATGTTCATGTAGTCGAAGAAACATTCGACTTCAAGCAACCAATCGAGGAAGTCTTTGAAGTAGAGTTGGGCATTAAAACTAGGAAGATCGACTTTCATCTTAAATTCTTGAATCATCATGTGGTTCATTGATAGCATCGCCCTACGATCAGTATAATTACGAATTCCAGCAATTGCTGGTGGTGGATCACCACCATGAATACGAAGTTGCCTTAGGTTTTCCGCCAAGAGATCCGCTATGCGGTCGATGGAAGCCTGCAGCCCTTGCATGGCTTGCCGATTCTTTCGTTGCGCTACTTCGAAAGTTGCCGCCGTTAAAAATAAATTCCCTGGAGCACCGCCCATGGGATTGCTGCCCGACCCGTCGTTAGAAGCCATCGATCTGAGGAGAAACCTCGCTTTGATACCAAACTGACGCAGGGGAGGACGTGAGGTCGAGCACCGTCTTCCTCAAGAGGATAACTATTCCGAATCCACGGAACTTCTCTGGACTCCTCACAGAGACTTCTCGAATCCACGAGAAAAGAGAGCAGAAAATAGAAATAAATTCTAAATAAATTCGAAATAGATTAATGAATAATTGATAATCCTCTAATGCGTCTCTTTACACCATTAATATAAAAATAAATAAACTAAAATTCGTAATTACCAAAAATAGCAAAATTCTAACTCTAATAAAAATCCTAATTCTAATAAAACTTTTCTAAGGCCTAGTTTCTAAAAATAAAAATTGAAAATAAACTTTCTCTAGAAGAGTCCTAGTATAACTAAAAGTTATTTCTAAAAGGAAAGAAAATCTAAAACTCTAAAAATATTAAAAAAATCGGAATTACAAAAATAGTAAAAATTTTTTAAAAATTTGTTTTTGAGCTGAAAGCGCGTGTTTTCTGACGAAACGGACAGATGCGACCCACTTTGTGGGTCGATTCACCTTAGATGACCCGTTTCAGTAAAGATCGATAGCTTGTGCGTCCCGTAACGATACCCGGATCAAAAGTTATGGTCAATTTACGGTCCATCTTCTTTTGGCCCAACCATGCTAGGAACGTATCCGTGACACGTTCTACATCATGAACTCTACTTTAATTACTCTTCCGTGAGTCCATTGATGAGGCCATCTTACTAGCTGTTGGCTTTGAATCGACTAAAGAGTGTCCACTAGACTACCAAATGACTAAGACAGAGGAAGAAGGGAGACTTCCTGTAAAAAAGACATTTCCTTCCTTTTTTCTCGTGAGCTCATCTGATTAAATGGAGACGAGCTTCATGCTGCAGTGGGACATGGGCACTGAGAAACTGTACCTATAGCATGAAAGTAACTCAACTTAAACTGTCGAGATGTAGGTCATCACTTTATATGAATTGTAAGCTGTGCCGGCCATGAACCAGAGGTTGAGACTTTAAAATTAAAATAAAAAATAAAAAATAAAAAATAAAGAAATGAAGAAGAAGAAAAAGAAAGAAATACCCAATGGTCTGGATTCAGCAACAAGTGCCCATGAACCAGAGGTTAATACCATTAAAACAATATGATAGTTGGGATGATGACTTATCTTGGACAGTATCACTTGATTTAATGTATACCAGGTGTACATTTTCTGAGTGCCTGCTTATCAACCATCATAGTCGGCTGGAGTATCAAACGCCTCTTAATCAAATGGAAACTCATGTGTAAATAAATGGACATTAAAAGAAATTGACCAACAATTCACCTTCAAAATGCATGTGTTGCCCGCTGGATGAGCATGTTGGCTAGATTTTACCTCGGGCCTAGGTGAGCAGCGGATAGAGTCTCTCACACGTGTTTCTCCACGACACATGTGAGCAGCAAGTATCATGGCATCTTTGTTGCGCGTGTAGATGATTGCCATGAAGATTGCAAATGGACGGTTGAAGAAATGAAAATATTGGGCCGCACATATTTCAACAGCCTCGGAAAGGGGTGCTCATAAGGTATTTCTACCAGACCCAGATTGCATATTGACACCCTCAGTACCTACTCACTACTGGATGGTGCTGTGAGCCCCACCATGATGTATGTGTTTTATACATGCCATCCATCCATCCATTTTTCCATATCATTTTAGGGCCTGAACCCAAAACTGAAACAGATCTAAATCTCATGTGGACCGCACACAAAAAATGGCGATGAACGCCAATATTAAAAACCTATTGAGGGCTGTGAAAGTTTTGGATTAAGCTTATATTTATGTTTTCCCTTCATGTGGGACTGTGTGACTTAATCAACAAGTTTGATATTACAATAGCCCGTAGGAAGTTTATAATGATGGGCCTTCAATCACCACCGTTTTCTGTGGTGTGGTCCACTTAGATTTGAATCTACCTCATTTTTCAGTTCATGCTCTAAAATAATGATCCGAAATTGATGAACAAAGTGGACAAAACACATACATCATGGTTGGACCCACAGAGTCCAATAATGTCATTATGCAATCTGCGTTCATTTCTAGTAATGATTGAAGCACTTGTTTTTCTCCCATTCGATTAGCGATCTACCTGCAATCAAATCCTTCATCGGAGTCTTCTCGATGATGATTGAAGGTAAGTGTTGAATCAAACTTGTAATTTAGGGCTTTAATAGTTTCTATTCCAAAGTTTACGAGCTTGTATGCTTGTTTAGGTTTTTCGACAATTTCCCTAAAACCCTAACACTTGAAACGTTAAGTCAGGCGAATCATTGCATAGGTACGAACCATTATTCCTAAGTTTCCATTTATCGAATCTTGAGAGTTTCAGTTAATGATTCATGTTTGTGAATGAGTTGATGCATGCTAAATTGTCTATGTTTTGATTTTAATTGCATATCATGTTAATTTTGACTTGTTAATGCTTACATGTTCGATGAAATGCCTAAATGGTTAAATTTCTAAATTTAGGGTTTATACTAAATTTTGTTGTTATTGTCTGATGGATAGTTAGTCTTTGATTGATATTTAGAAATACTTAAGATGTCGAGTTAGTCGGCAAATCGCCGAATTCAGGGGTGACCCGAGTTAGGTTGGCCACCCTAAGCTTGTTTGATTGACTCAGGTCGAACACGGACAACTGAGAGTAGCTGGACTACGCGGGACGCTTGTACCCAATGTCGGTTGCGCCATGGTTATCATAGGTCAATCAAATTTGTCTAACGACCGATTACTCATATATGTTCACCATGTATGACCACAACAAATTAAATTTAGGATAACCTCATTCTCATTAAATGAGTTTACTTATAATCATTAGCGTAGCGATACGATCCTACAAAGACTCATAGTCGGGCATAGTGGTATGGGACACCATGTTCGAACTGTTGGCTTACGTAAGAGTGATATGCCTGCCATATTGGTGAAAAAATTAGGTGACGAGCCGCCCCCTTGTGACCATTGAGCACATATAAAGGCTTTGAGCCTACCTTATTATAGATGAAATTGATATCGAGACTCTACCACATTTGTATTTGGGTGATGACTTTTATATTATTTATGGTTGTCCTTGGGTGATGAACACTAAAATGGATCAAGAGACACAGTGAGGAACCGCTACGGCCGCATCAAGTCTCATGATCCGGGTAGAGACTCGTGATATAATGACGATATCTTATCTTCGTTAATTTGTTGTATGAATTGGAATTAATAATCACTCAACTAATCATATACATCAATCACATTGCACTAGAATTGGATGCTGCGATTTGGCGTTGGAGTCTCCTAATGATGGAATGTTGGTATTTGCAAAATAGGCGTTGAAGTCACTTGTGAGGGAGTATTGGATTGTGAGGCGCATGTATCATTTCATAATCTCATTTGTGCATTTAACAAGAGTACGTATTTAGGAAGTTCTTGATTTCTTGTTTATCATTACCTGCGTTGATTGAATTGATAACATATGTCACTTAGAACTAATTGAACCATTGAGTTAACTTTCCCACCGAGGACTGTGTTTTAAAACATCAACAGGACGATGTTGTTAATGCATGTGCTATCAAGATCTCCAGCGGGTAGACTTGGACTGACTTGTACTGTCCTCGTGAAGTCTTAGTAGTGTCGGAAGAAATTAAAATACTTTACATTTATTTCAATTTTGTTCATGTATATATTGAAGTCTTTGACTGGGTGTACTCTGTGTATTGATTTTGTTGTATGTTCATTTTGGCTTCTACAATTCTCATTTTGGGTGATCACCACTATTGGAATCATACATTTGACTATTAATCCTATATTTATAGGATTGTTATCTCTGCTTGACTTTTGATGCTACTGATCTAAGGCTATTTCGATTATTAATCATGGGTGAACATTAACTGGATTGTACGGGCACGTGGGAACTCGCCCCACATGCATTTATTTTGTTAGGTTAATACCCAGGAACTCGAGATCAAAATCTCCATACTCGAGTGCCAATTTTCAAGATGTTATATGCTTTACTTTATATTATATATATTTTACTCTTTGCGTTTGTTATAGCTTCTTGGAAATTACAATGAATAAATACGGCTGATACAAGCTTTAGTTACAACGGTATATTAGTCAAGTGATTTTTAAGCCACTCAACTTTTGAACCAACATTTTCTAAAGGAATAAACTTGGATTCCATAATCGACTGATCGATACATGTTTACTTGGTAGACTTCCAAGAAATTGCTCATCCACCCCGATTGAAGATATATCTGCTGGTGGATTTTGTTTTATTTGAATCAGTGATCCAACCCCATTTTTATTTTTACTGAGGGTGAAGAGTTTGTAACCCCTCAAAACTCCTCCCTTTTAAGTTGCACACGAGTTTATGATTCCTAGTCTATCCAAAATATTGTGCACCTAACACAATTATAGTGCACCACCCTACACAATTTTAGATCAATCATAACTTTAGTGGGGTCCACCGGTATGCCCGATCAAATCATTAACCCTTAGGGAGATCCAGACTGTTCATCAATAAGGCCCATCTTATAGAATTCTTATATTAGTTTGATTGGTTGTTGTATTGGATTGGTTGTTATGTTATTCATAGAGTTTTGTACACCTTGTTCTTCCATAACATCCTTCTAATACTGCAACGGTTACCAAAGTCGAAAAGTCATCCTTCATCTGTTAGGTTTCATTTTATGACAACTTTTCTTATGTCGGTTAAGACTTTGTTCCTTTCGGTTGCCTTTGTATGTTAAACAGCTTAATCACATTTCTCTCTTCACTCATAACACTCTGCCAACCATCTCCTTACGTGTAAAAATAAATTTATACTGTTATAATTTCACAAAAAGTGCTTCAAGTATCTTGAAAATTTTTCTATCCACTTTCTATTCCTTGTGTGATGCAACATGTTGCTAATTTCCTACCATGGCAAAAATAAGCTACAGCAATAGGCCTAACCCAGTTGTTATAGAAATTCGTTCTTGTTCCAGGTCATACGACAGATGGACTGGACATGGTAGTTATGTTTCAATCTGCACATATGGCGTACCAAATCTCAACGGATTCCGTACAGCAAGATACGCATGAAATGTCACTTTTATAGTGTTTGTAGACTACATTAGCTACTATACATCCTAATGCATTGAAATAGTAGAAATCCTGAATTTTCACCCCAAAGCATAAAATGAGCCGGCAAAATGAATGGACGGAGTGGATATAGATCACATACATCAAGATAGGCCGTTCCCCATGTCTCCAAACTGGAAAGATAATACTCGCACAACAGCCCATGTGATCACGGTCCAGGACACCTTAGAATCCCCATGCTATCATTGTGTAAGACACCTTAGATTCCCTGCCATCCACACTGTGGGACCCACCTGATGAGTGGCTTTGATTTTGTACACGTGACATTTTGCCACACGTGAGAGTTGGTTTGGCTAAAAAAAAAAGTGCACCGTGTAGTGCACGGAAAAGAAGTGACGACATTTGCTTTTGTCTCCGTTCACCCAAAATTGACTGGGCCTGAATTGCCATAGCTATCCATTGACTACATTTTCTCTTATGGAATAGCTATCCTATGCTAGACAATCATATCTAAGCCATTGAGCACTGACTTCCATATACGTGTCATGCAGGTGTAAGGTTATAGTGGCTGAGCTATCAACAAAAAATCCCACTGGGGGGATGATCCTAGCCGCCGATCGGATGCTTACATCGCTCTGTCTTTTGGACCTTCGATTAGCTGCCCATTTCTATTTCTTGAGCGCTGGTTGTGGGGCTGTCGATGGATACCTGCCCTTGCAATGAACCCAATCTTTTCTAACAGGGGAGGTCCCCTTTTGGACCCGTTAACAAATTGGTTCGGGTCTTACATTCTTGGATCTGATATAAAAAATAATAATAATAATAATAAAATCAGGTCTAGCCAAGTCAGGGTCCGTCCATTAACTTTTACCTTGTCAAGATTGGATTGAGTTGGGTCAAGATACTTTTTTATCATATTATTAGTGAGTCATGGTATCTACGTGACAAATGGACCACCTTTAATCGCTTTCAAGATAACCACAGCAGTGGGTTAGTGGAAAAAATGGCCAATTTGATTGATCATATTGGAAAATGTCACATCATTGATTTGGAGTCTAGATGATGTATCCCACCTTTGATGGTCCACCTTTCCACAGAAAAAAAAAATCTGCGGCATCTACATCTCATTAATGTCTGCAAAAATGGAAAATTCATATAGGTTACAATCGAGATAATCCGATTATTAATATGGTCCATCCATTATCTGGGCCGGGCTTAGGTTTTCTTTCCTATCCATCTCAAAAGTTAATTCAATAGGATGATCGTATTCAATCTATTATCAATGGTTATGAAAATGGGTAGGCCATATTGATAATACTAAAACCGGGTCTAGCCATTGATTTGGATCATCCATGTTGTTGGTCTGCTTTTGATTGCCCTTTGCTCCTAAATTCATCCTAATCTAATGATCCCAATCATCTAATTAATGGACAGGAATAGATGGTCCTATTTATTATAGTATAAAAGGTCTGATCAGCAATCTGGATCATAAATCCTGTGGGCCACACCTCTGATTGAAGATTCATAACAAAATAAAATAAAATAAAAAAATACTTTGATAGAGGATATTAGCCATCCAATCACCATCTAGAAAATGGATGACAATATTTATTAAACATCATGTTGATCCATCCCGCTTAAGAATTACTCTGGCTTGAAAATGGACGATCCATGATGCTTTGACCTTACATCATGTGGGATCCACTTTTGATTTCCCTTTTAAAACTCACTTTTACTCATGATTATAACCATCTAGTCAATGGAATAAAAACTAACACTTTTTTGCAGTGTTTGGGGAGTCATACCCCAATTTTTCCAATAAAGTAGGCATGACAGGCTGGGGCAGCTAATCCGGCGTCCGGACCAAAGCCCATCACTGTGGTCAATTTTCCTTGCCATTCAATTCTGTTTTACATGTGTGGCCCACCAATGGGACGCAGATTGCCTGCCAAAACCTTTCCCAGGAGCTCCCTGAAATGGGAAGCTAGGTGGGACCACCATGATGTTCGTAATAAATCCACCCACCCACTATCCATTCTTTTAGATCTTGTTAGGACAGGGCCCAAAAATGAGGCAATCCAAAACTCAAGTGGGCCACATAACAGGAAAATGTGCTAGGGAAATGCCTACAGTTGAAACCGCCTAGGGTCCATTGTGATGTTCATATGCCATCCATTCAGCTCATAACGTCATTATCACTTGGATGAACTTAAAGCAAAAAAAAAAAAAAAAAAAAAAAAAAAAAAAAAAAAAAAAAAAAGCCTAATCCAATACTTCCGTGGCACCATGAATATCTCAACGGTGGACGTTTAGTCCTCACTTTTTCCTTGTCATGTGGCCCACTTGAGTTTGGATCTACCTCTTTTTCAGCCCATGTCCTAACCTGACCGGGCAAAATAGATGGATGGGGAGATTTCACGAAAACATCTGTTGTTAGATGTCTTGAATCAATTTAGCAATAGGGTTTATCGATGCCATCGACAGATCAGTCGATGAAATCGAGTACTATTCAATGCCATCGAACAGCTACTCGATCCCATCGAAGACATTCAGAATTTCTTCAGTTGGTTGCTGGATTATTTGGGCACTTGTTCGATGCCATCAAGATTAGTGTCAATATCATCGAAACTTAAGTTTGATGCCATCGAGACCAATCAAAGTACAATTGAGAAAATTCAATTTTTCATGTTTTGTATCTGGACTATTTTGGTGCTTGTTTGATACCATGGTTGTGGGGTTCGATGCCATTAACAGTCTATTGATGATGTCGAGACCCATTGAAGGTCCCATCGAACATATCGCAAATTTTACGCAGATCTTCTTATCTGTAGAATTTGTTTCCGATTTTGTTTGGGATTCTTCCCATGGCTATAACTATGGGTGGAAATCAGAACTATGGTATATAGAGCTTCTCCAATTCATTCATGGGGTTTCAAGGGTGTAGCTTAGGGTGATTCGAGGCTTGTTCGAATCGGATATTGTTTAAACTCTTGTAATTTTCTATTTTCATAGTGATTATCTGTCGCTTTGTGCCATGGTTTTTCTTGTAAAGGTTTTTCCATGTTAAAATCTGGGTGTTTGCATTGTGCTTGATTGGTGTGATTGGATTACCTTACTTAATTCATCTCTATGTGCTTTTGCAGTCACTCAACAGGTGGTATCAGAGCTAACGTTGGAGCACGGGCTTGAATCCGAAAGTGAGTATCAATGGTTGCAATCCCAAGTATGATGTTGAAAAATATTATCGAAAAAAATAATTTTGAATTATGGAAGGTCAAGATGATTGGCCTATTAATTCAGCAAGGATTGGATGATGTCCTTGAGAAATGACCAGAATCTATGGAAGATGATGAATGGAACAAACTGGATAAGAAAGTGAGAACCTTCATTCAATTGTGCCTAACTAATGAGGTTCTCTACAATTCCATAAGAGAGAAAACTGCGGCGAGTCTATAGGCAAAGTTAAATGATATCTATGCGAAGAAATACCTTGAAAATCACATATACTTAAAACTATAGTTGTTCAATCTTAAGATGACAAAGGGAGGAGATGTCGAATCCTACATTAGTAACTTTAATGAGATGATTTGCAAATCGTTGGATGTGGAGGAAACAGTCTGGGATGAAGATCAAGCATGTATTTTGTTGAATTCTCTCTCGGCGTCATATGAGTCTTTTAAAGACACCTTGTACGCTGGTAAAACGTCTCTAAGTGTTGATATCGTTATCTCAGCCCTTTAAGGAAAGGCGATGAGAAAGAAAAACGGAAACATGGGGGGCCTCTCTACCAATGCATTGTTTACGATGGGACAAAATTCTGAGTGAGACACTAGATCTTCTCGATCGAGATCCAAATCCAATGGGCAAGGGTAAAGGTAAATTAAAGTGTTGGAATTGTGGGATGATGGGGTACATGAAGAAGGATTGTAGAAATTCTAAAGGCAAGAAAGAAAACTCAGAGACTTGTTCCAGGAAGGCCAACACTACCACATCTGATGAAGGTACAGGCAGAATTGATGTGTTGTCTGCGTCCATGATCGGACACTTATACGATGAACATAGGGATGAATGGATTCTGAATACAGAAGCATCACATCATATGACTCCTCATCAGGGTTAATTCACAAGCTATAAGGAGTACGATGGTGGCCAGTTATTTATGAGCAAGGATAATGCCTGTAATGTGATGGTCGTTGGTACTATGCGCATCGAGATGTTTCATAGGATGGAGCGTACCTTGACCGAGGTGAGACATGTTCCTGACATGAGGAAGAGCTTGATATATCTTAATTTACTTGAGGTGATTGGGTGTAGATTCGTAAATTTCAATAGCGTCCTTACGGTATCAAAAGGGGCACTCATATTTATGAAAGCACAGATACACAAAAATATTTATAGGTTGATCGGGAGCATTTCAATGGGTGGAGCTGCAACGACTGTAGTGGATTTCACGTCTGCCATATGTGCCATACATGTCTGGGCAACATGAGCGAGCCGGGCATGAATGTACTCTCTGATCGTTGTTTAATTCCAAGTTTTAAAAGTTTTGATTTAAATATATATGAGCATTGTATATATGGTAAACAATCTAGGTTATCTTTTAAATCTAGAAAACATATATGTAAGGGTGTGCATGATTATGTGCATTCTTATGTATGGGGACCGCCGCCCATGGTTCTGCCAGAGGGTCGTCATGGTTTTGTCACATTCATTAATGACTACTCAAGGAAAGTATGGGTTTATTTCAAAAAAATAACTCTAATGTTTTCACCAATTTCAAACAATGGAAAGTGATGGTGGAAAAGCAGTCAGGGCGAAAGGTGAAGGTTATAAGGACAGATAACGATGGAGAATTTACTTCAAT